>JAKWJA010002500.1:9882832-10377875 GCA_027704765.1 Solanum habrochaites | reverse complement strand
ACGTTGATAATCTGTTAAAATACTCTAAGCGAAAGAAATTATAATACATCAAGACACTATTCTAGAATTGTTATTTTAAGCTATGGTTATCTGCATTATTTGCCCTATGGTTCCCCCAACCCTAGTTAGGGAGTTTAGTTTACTCCATCGCCATAACCACAATATTCAAATATATTAAATAAATTCATGTACTTACTTAAGTGAGAAGAGTAAAGGTCCAAAAGATTGCTGCTTGATTAATCCACCAAAAATTACTTGGAAGAATCTCCAAGAAATCAAAAACTATCATAAAATAATAGGATTTCTCAATTTGTAATCTGTACTAGCCCGGTGTCTAAAACCCCAAAAACGAGGTTTTTTCGAACTATTTTCAAAAAACAAAACCTAATTAAAAAACAATAATTCTAATTATGGAAAATCTGCCAAAAACGCGGCTGGTGTCGACGGACCACGCTACTGGACCGTCTTGGTCATGACGGCCTCGTGGACTTCCGTCTTCCCATAACTTGGTCATTTTCTTTCTGCTGCTTTCTTCAATTCCCCCTCAACGGCAAGTGTGACGGACCGTCATAGTCACAACGTCCGTCGAGGGTCTCGTTTCACAAAGACTTCAAACTCCTGGAATTTGGTACACTCGGGATACTTCTCTGATCTTCACAACGACGAACCCGGCGGACGGACCGTCATGGCCATACTGTAGCTGTCACAAATCTTCGTAATTCCCACATTTGTCAGAACTTCCCCTCTTCCTTCAGCATCTTTCTCTACTCTGCACCCTACGACCGTCCACAAAAGGCATGGACGGACCGTCACAAGCTCCTTAGTTGGTCTCTTTTGCATTTCTCCTCTCAAAATCTCCAGCATTTGTGCTCTGACTAGATTTTCCTGCACACAAAGAGACTCGTATAAAAATTATCATAAAAAGGGCTTTTGGACACACTAAACTTAAGGGAAAAGTATTAATTATACGTGAGCCACGGTATATCAACAACAACCCTCAACTTAAATTCGTTGTTTGTCCTCAGCGACGCACTATGTACTCACTACACAATCTTTTGTACAATAGTATTCATTAGATTATATCCTTTGATCATTTGGCTATCACTCCCGATTAAATTATCTCTCATCAAATCTATGCATGCTATCACATTAGGCTTGAATTTTGTTGGGATTCGAACATGACACAGACTCACCATGCACTAACAACCTATCCTCTTCAATTCTCACGGATGTGCTAACATTCGTTATGCAACTACATGTACTCACTTTAGAACAAAATCCTCATTTTTCACACATGATTTTCGGTTGATTAAAGGATTACATTTCAACACTCGCGCTCCTAACAAAGTCAAACACTCATTCATACCTATTGCATAAGCTTGGCCCTTATTTCACTGCCTTAAGTTCGCTATACAACCTTAGGATCACGGATTAGGACTTTTTTAGCTTTGTAACATGGCCTCAGGGTCGGTAGGGTACATTTTTAGGTAACTCTGTGACTTTTTGCCCCTCCTTGACATATCGGCTAAAACCTTTCCCTTTTTATCATCTTATTGTCGCCCAGTTTCTCATACTCTTTCCCTTCTGCTTCCTTTTCTCTTCTTTCTTCTTTGTATAAGTGACTCTCTTCTCTTTCTCTTTTTTTTTTTTTTTTTGAATTCATGTATACTTATCTTTTTCTTTACTTTTCCTTTCAACTACTTTTGAAGTCACTTTACTTTTGTTCTTTGTCTCTCTCTTTTGTTTCTTTCAACCCCCTTTCCATGGCTTCCTCGTAATGCACCCTCAACTCATTGCTTTGCCATGAGTCAAGGTCACAAATACCCAAAGTTGGGTCAGGGCCCCAGAACGAACGGTTGTTTACTGCATTACCAACCTCAACTTATGCTTTTGGCATAAGCTGAGGTGCACATGTCCAAGGATGACCAGGGCCCAACCGTTGTTTCCCAGAAAAATCAGTTGGGGGTGAAAAAGAAAGGTCTAATTAAGAGCTCCAAATTTTTGGATCAAAGAAGGAGACTTCATTTGGTTTATTTTATTTGGGTTAGAAATTGGCTTTCTTGATAAGGGCCTATGATCCTTTCCTATTGTTGTTTACAGCTTAACTTTTACAGAGCGTACCATGCAAGTTTCTAGCTCAGTACAATAGGGGACTTACTCAATTTCCTCACGCTCACTTAACATGTCATCACTATACCCAGTTATTAGACACCTAGTGTGATTACAAGACTTATTAGGTAATGCAATTGGTGTACTCTATTTCATGCTTAGAGCCACACAATTGTCAGTTACTTGGCCTATCATGCGTTTTATTTTCAGTTTATCAAGATCTCTTTTAGCCATCAATGCTCTAGAATTACACTATGTAACAAAAGATTAAACATGCCGGTTCACACAAAAAAAATATCAGTCTTTTGGTAAAAAAAGAACTCAGGCCAGAAAACCCCAAAAGATGAATAGTGAGTTTTGGGCTAAACCTCAGACTCCCACACCTAACACTCACTTTCCATTTACCCCCACCTCCACTCAACAAAAAAAAACATGCAATTGTCCCCCAATGCATAAAACAAATCTAAAGATTAGAAGGGTAGGTGAAGCAACCTGTGGCGCATAGCGCCGTCGATCAACAAGCTGTGGTCCCAGTTTTCCCATAACCCACCATGCCCTGCAACCTGGACACCCTCAGTGGTGCCTTTCACCAATTTGAACCCCCTCAGTGAGGTCCTCAACATCCCACCGCACCATCCGTAGGGCCTCCTGCTGTCTCTACAGTAAACGGGAGCCTAGACGCCCAGCCCGCTATCCTGCGATCTCTGATCCCGGTGTGCCTCCGCCTCGCAGTGAGGCTCTCCTCGCGGCCCTCTTCGCGCTCGGCGCTCCTTCTTCCTTGCTCAGCGCCCGTTCCCCTGATTGCCCCTTCGCCTCTTGGCACTCTCTCTCGGGAAATGGGGGAAGTCCTGGAGTGAACAGGGCCCGCCAATACAGTAATCCTCACAGGCTCAACAGACTCCCGGAACTCTTCGTATCTAGGATTCGTGTCGATGTTCTGCACGAAGAACTGTCGCTGGCACGCCTGAAGAGAGTCGACACATCTAAACCGAGGGGTTGGGTCGAGCTAATACTCTCATTCAAAGGCATCGAGGCGCTGGTTAACCTCAAGCAATCTTCATCCTTCCGCTGCATCTTGCTCTCCAATACGCGCTTCAGACTCAGCCAATAGACTTCTGCATCCAACTGCTGGATATGAGCAGAAGAGTGGCCATTTGGCCTTCAGTTTTTGGACTCGACCAACGCTGGGCCGGTGTCGGTAGAGGGGCCTGTGCACTTACTACCCTACCCGGATAGACACTCGACCGTGGTAGTGCTGTGATGTCTGTGTGGCTTGTGGCGGGCCTGGCCAACCGTAATCCGCAAGATCATCTGCTAGTGGTGGCCATCTCTGGACATGGCCCTCGACGTTGGGCCAACTCATTGGCCTCGTCTCTGATGAGGCCGACGTCAACGGTAACCCCGGCGGTGGTTCTCAACTGATCCTATATTGTGTCCATAATGGGCCACACCTGCAGACCTGCAAAGGTCAGGATCATGGACATCGGAAAATGGGTAGGTGGTGGTGACTTTGAGGCCCCGTCGTGCATGACTGCCTGGAGAAGCCAGGGCATGGTCCGCCTCGCAGCCGGCTATCATCCCGCCATCAGCACTGCCGATCCCAGGTGACTCATGGTATCATCAGCTGTGGGGGAAATGCAAGTGACGCACGAGCAGCCCACAAAACTTGGCGACGAAGTGTGAGGTTGGCCTTTTTGATGGCCCCCTTCGGCTCGGTGACCCAATCGCACCCTCTCCGTCAACTAATTAGGTGCGGGCCATCCAACCTCTGTTGGTCCTCCCCTCATGCTGACGATCTGCGTCGAACTGTCCCATCCTCCTCTCTGCCAGCGATAGTCAAACATCGGCAGTGATGGGGGTCCGAGTAGCATCTCACTCTCGCCGTATAGGACCGGCGGATGGCTGCAAGGGAAATGTCGACCTGCCGCCCCGTACATCGAACCTGCTCTCAATAGGGCCTGTTTAGCGGAGCAGCCCGCCTGTCGATACTGTATCGAGAGTCTCTACATAGGACCGCGTAGAAACTCTCGGACCATACCCCTCACTGTATCGTCCAATGGACTGCCCTGTCCACCTCCACGCGATGCCTGCTGAGAGGTTATTAATCTCCGGCATCGTGGGAAGGCGTCCCTTGTTGGAGTACCCGCGCGCCAGGGTGGAAGTGTGGCGAGTCATTACTCTTGTCGTTCAAGAACTTTGCGTCAGAGTAAACTTGAAACTTGCCGTCGACAAACAAACAAACCCCTGTTTTTTCTGTTCATCGGCTGGGGTGGGACCTGAACTGGTGCTCCGGATGTGGATTTTGAACTGTCAGCCTCATCAGACGAGGCCGACGCTGCAGAGTTGGCGGGTAACGGGACCTCAAGTAGATGCTGAAGCTTTCCTCGGAACCAGGATACTCCTAAGGAGCCAGACGCTCCTTCCTCTCCGTTTGGTGGCTGACTCAAGGGTGTGTCGTCAGTTGCGCTTGCTCCTCATCGACTGGGAACATTTGACCACGCCGAGCGCCACCCTTCTTGGGTGTGGCTCTGTTGGCACGTGGTAAGCACGTGAAGGGGGCGGAGGTGCCTGGGAGCACAGATTCAGGGTCCGCTCATCATCAGACCCGATGAGATCAATCGTGCAGCGGGGCCCACAGCCTTGGAATGGCCCGCGTGGCGTGTCCTCGTCTTGCTTGGGTGCCATAGTAGTATAGTTTTCCGCAAAGGGTTCCACTATTAGTACGAGTAATGTCCAACAAGACAGGCAAACTCATGTGAACATTAAAATTTGAAAATAGTGGTGTTGGAAATATTTAACTGTATCAACCGCACGGACCAATGGGCTCGTCGTGCCTATGACGGACCGTCATGAGGTCCTCGTGTTTACGTGGGAGATGTAATATATAAGGACAACCTAAGGAGTGATCTCTGACCATCAACGAAGCTTGAGTATCGGACCGGCAGGACGGACCGTCGTAGGTAACGACATCGTCCGTAAGAGTCCGTCGTAGTAACACTTAACATGTTTGGATAAACACCTTATCAGTGGGGTCTCCTGACATTATGACGATCGTGGCATGACGAAACGTCCGTGTGTATTGACGGTCCGTCGTAAGAGTCCCGTGTAGGACACTTAGAAAATGTTGGGAGACGCCTTAGAAACAGGGTCTTTGGACATTAAGACGTCGTGCAATGACGGACCGTCGTGGGTGTGACGGTCCCCCGTCATAGGTGACGTTTAGCAGGGGTGCTAGGGCTTTGTGCGACGACCCTATGACGGTCCGTCGTGTGAGAGACTGGCCGTCATCGGGGTCTCGTTCTGAGTAGCAGTTCTAAAGACTGGGGTGCCCTACGTATCCTACCCGATGAGCCCAATGGTTATGTAGTGATGTGGACCTATAATATGTGTCTATACCCACGACCTAAGACACTACCAAAAGCTAATCACCTATGGCTTGGGTTATCAACATGGCACATATGAAAACTTTTAACCTAGGTTTAGACATAGGCAGATAAGGAAACACTATACGACTAAAAACTAAGCTAAACTAACTACAAAACCAAAATGCAAGATAAATTAAGTATAATGTAGGGACACATACCTTGGAAATGGAAGAAGACAACTAGAAATGATTCCTGGCAAAGGTTAACACCGACAGTAGATGATATGATAAGGCTGAGGTGATTTGTGGGAGCATGAGCGTGAGGGGCAGTGTGGAAGTTGAAAGAGAGGGGAGATGAGGGGAATAAGGAATAAATAGTGGATATGGGGTTGTGGGGTATCAACGGTTTTAAATTGTTGAAAAGGGTCCGGCCGGGTCGGGTCGGGTATATTTCATTATCACTCGACGGTCCTCGACGACGGCCCCATCGCATATGTGACGGGCCGTCGTAGGTTTCCGTCTGTGTGCCCTAATATTCACAATGACATAACTACGTACCTGGTGTGACGGATGCCTACGCGTCCCGTCACATATGCGACGGTCCGTCGTGTATCCGTCAGTGGCTACTGCGAAGTAGTGCTCTGCAGAATGTCATGGTGATGTGCCTGCAACTTTAAAACCCATTAATAGAAAAATGCTAACATTAAAAAAAACGATAAGTATTGGTTGCCATCCCAACAAGCGCCTGATTTAAATGTCGCGGCCCACGACTGGGGACACTTGATTACTCAGACTTCATCAAGATGGTACGCCTCGAGCACTTCATCGCCGATTCAGAATGCCCAGATGATTTTTTTATGGCGCTGTCCTTCACCTTGACCGCACGCCCTCCTTGGTTTCCCAACTACAACTGCTCCATGAGGGAATAGTTGGGTAACCGTGTAAGGACCAGTCCATTTTGGACTTTGATTTTTCCTTGAAACAAGCGCAATCTGGAATTGAATAAAAGTCACCAAGTCCCCAACCATAAACTCTCGTTTTCAATTTTTGTTGTCAGGTACTTCTTCATCTTTTCTTTGTATAGGGACTAACTTCATAGGCTTTCCGGCGAATTTCACAAGTTCCATTCAACCCATTTTAAAACCACCCGTGCTCTGCAGCCTAGTCCAATCCATTTTTTAACAACTTTTTTCTAGCCACATGGCTTATGCCCTAACCAACCGGTAATGACACGCCTTTCCTCCCATAACAAGTTTGGTATGGAGACATACCAATGGGAGTCTTTATATGCTGTCCCCGGTAGGCCCAAAGAGCATCTCAGCCCTCCTTGACCAATCCGTTCTACTAGCGTTCACTGTTTTGGACAATTCTGTTTGATCTCTCGTTCGACACTTCAACCTTGCCCATACTAAGTTTGATGGTGGTTAATGAGTGGCCCAATTATGGGCGAACCGCCCCATATTTCTCCAATAACCCTTTGAATAATTGTTTTGTAGAAGTTGAGCCCCCATCCTAATACTAGCCCTTGGGATGCCAAAACGAGAGAATATATTCTTTTTCAAAAATGCAGTGACAATCTCCCTTCATTGTTTTGGCGAGTGTTATGGCTTTGACCCATTTAGAATACATAATCAACTGCTACTAAAAATGTACTTCAATCCCATGGAGAACTCACGAAAGGCCCATAAAGTCAATAATACCCACACATCAAATACCTCAATCACAAGAATGGGGTTTTAGAGGAGCTCTTTCTTCTTTCTTGAAATAATACCACCATCAACGTTGACACATTTGTCACAATGCTTAGCACAAACCCATTGAGCAGCCTTGATGAGTTGGCCAATCGTACCACTTGCACTATTTTGTTGAGCGGTTCGGATACCACGTGTGATTTCCGCCAAACAGGTGAGGAATGGCAATGCCTCCAATACACTCAACATTTCACATCTGGCACACACGCCGAAAGCCCGTCGGCACAACTCCAGTACAGTATGGTTCATCCAAAGAAACTTCTTCACATCATACATGAAACTTTTTTTTTCTTTGATGAAAGGACACATTCTGATGAACAATATCACTAGCCAGATAGTTTTCGCAAAATCTGCACCCATGGAATCAATCTTGTGAAGGCAGCCAATACATGTTCACATTCCGGGGAAAGTATCATCAGGTCAGTCTTTATCCCCTAACTCTCTTATAGCTTCATCCTCTAACGAGACCAAACGATCAGCAACTTGATTTTCAGTCCCCTTTTCTATCCGCACTTCAAGTCAAATTCTTGCAGCAGTAATACCCAGCGAATCAACCTTGGTTTCGCATTCCTTTTTTTTGCCGATCAAATATCTCAATGCTGAATGGTCATTATGAACTATAACTCCGGGTGCCTAGCAAATAGGAGCGAAATTTCCTCAAAAGCAACCACTAAACTGCTGGAGTTCTTTGCTCGTCACTTGTAGGTCCTTCTGAGCTTCATTTAGGGCTTTACTAGATAGTATGGGTGGAAGTATTTTTGTTTTCTTGGTCCCGCACTACAAACCAAAAGCTACCCACTAGCATCGCACATTTCCCTCAATGGACTGCTCCAATCCCGGGGAAATAATGATATGTGCAGCACCAATTTTTTCTTTTAGTTCACCGATGCCTAAGACAAGATTCATCAAAACAAATTTTACAGTCTTGTTTCTCCAGCAGTCTGCACAAGGGTGTGCAATCTTTGAAAAGTCTTTGATGAATCTTCGGTAAAAAACTCATTCCCAAGAAAGCTTCTCACACCTTTTCACAGAGATTGGTGGGGGCAGTCTCTCTATTACCTCAACTTTAGCTTCATCAACCTCTACCCTGCCTTTTCTGAAATGCGATGACTCCAACACAATACCCTCTTTTTAATTCAAACCATGGGAATGGACACTTTCCCCAGTTTCAGTACCACATTGCAGTCTTCACAGCTCTTAAGAACCTCATATAATTGGGTTAAGCAACCGCTCGAATGAATCACCAACCACCGAAAATCATCCATAAAAACCTCATAGTATCCTCCACAATTGTCAGAAAATATTGACATCATACATCTCGAACGGTTGCAGGTGCTTGCACAACCCAAATGCATCCATCTGAACCAAAAGTCCCATATGGACAAGTGAAAGTGGTTTTCCCTCTGATCTTCTGGTGCAGATAGAAATCTTAATTATACCCGACAACCATCAAGAAAAACAATACCAACCCTTTTCCGGCAAGTCTATATCCAACATCTGATCTGAAGGGCATGGAAAAAATGGTCCTTTTTTCAGTCCCTGAGTTCATGTTTACGATAATCCTACACACCCTCCTCCAGTAACCCCGGTCTCATTGGAACAAGTGCATTTTTTTTTCGTTGGGGAACGCACTTCAATTCCCCCTTTTTATGTACACACTGAACCGGGCTACCCAACTCCTAAATCGCGAGTGGATAGATTAACTCCATCATCCAAACCACTTGATAATTTCCTTCTTCACACCGCTTGCATAGGAGGATTCAGCGTCTCTGGTGCGCAATACTCGGCTTAATGATCAGGCATGAGTTTGGATTTTATGAGAGCAATACCAGGAGGGATCCCAATAATGTCGCAATGGTCCATCCCCCAATGTCTTCTTTTGAAACCTTTTTTAGTAATCCAACCTTCACTCCTCACCAAACTGCGGACCTGTTGTTCATCCAAGTCTGATCAATGATTACCTGTAAAGTGTCACCATTTCCTCAAGATTCATACCTAAGATTTGAGATGGCGAGCTTTAATTCAACTTTGGAGTTTGGAGCTTCCCTCTAGAGATGGTTTCGCGGAGTGGGGATCGCGATTCTCATAGCGAGTCAATTTCTTTCGGTTTTAAACTAACATAACCTCGGTCAAGAGCCCGCGACTAATGAAACTCATACTCCTCAATGCAAATCACTGCAAAAGTTGATTATCACGCACTGCCGCAATGAATGCTTCGACAACACTAGACGTTTCTTCATTTGTGTCTCAAATGCCTCACCCATGTTGTAGGATAAGCAGATGCCGATTGGAGCTCACCAGCTCTCCTCTGGACCTACAAATTACCGGTCACTTCCTCATTGTTCAAGACATCGAAATTTCATTTGCGCCCCATTTTCAATGTCCTACAAAGGCTCTTTCCCGTACAAGGAAATGGCCTCCCAAGAATAATGGGCACTTCAAAATCGACCTCGCCAAAATCAAAATAAAAAATCTGTGGAAATATTATGAATCCACTTTTTTACTAGCAACATCGTGGAGTATCCCTATAGGTCGTTTTAAACTTACTGTTTGGTTCAGCCATCAGTACCGCATCGCAGTGGCTTTGGGTCACCCAAACCCAACTTTCTTGTAAATCGAGATGAGGGGCATTAGATCTATGCTTGCCCCCAAATCACATAGTGCTTTTTCGCAAAATGTAATAGCCCTATTTGTCAAGGAATAGTAAAACGCCCCGGATCTTCTTTATTTTGACCAGATATCTTGTAGCAATAGCAACTACCATGCTGCATTCTATCATCATCCTCAAAGTTGACCGATCTTTTCTTTGTCATCCAATCTTTTCATACATTTGGCGTAACCACCCGGGCTTTGTTCTAAATGCTTCTAATCAAAGGGACAGTGATAGAAAGTTGCTTCCAAACATTGTTATAAAAAACGCCGGTGGGGTTTAACCACCATCCTCGGTCTTTTTCAGCTATCTCTGAGGATGGAGGTGGTGCCTAGGCATAGGATTACCTTTTTGGAAACTTCAGCGCTTTTTGCAATTTATCCCCTAATTCATCCATTCACTGCTACCACTTTAATAAGGTCAGATTCTGTTGTCACCTTATTCTCATCAGATGGCATAGGTGGATTAATGGTTTTGCTTACCCCCGCGCGTAGTAATTGCCATACAATGTCCATCATTTTTTGGATTTTTTGACAGTGGTTGCTATGGGGGGGGGGGGGTGGGGGAAGAGTGCCCGGTTGCCGTGTGTTTCACAGTTGCAGATAATTTGGCCAATTAAACTCAAGTTGCGTAATTGATATTGCAATGGGTATCAACTTTGTTTTTTGCCCAATTACCCTCTAAATCATTTCTCAACTCTTTATTGTTGCTCAATCACTAATCAATCGACCTCCTCATCATTTTTAATGCAACAATATCCTCAACTCGTGACATACACCTCCCACCTCCCTATGAGTAACTTCCAATTTGGGAGGAACATAGGGTCCATTCCTGTCGTTTCTATTACCATAGTTTTACCCCTGTTGAGTTTTGTCGTCGATTGTATTTCCCACTCTCTGACATAATGACCCTCACGATTTGTGTTACCATAGTTTCCGACCTTGGTTCCCTTGACCTTGGCGCCAATTATCCTGATTTGAGCCTTGGGCGCTTGGTCGGAACCCCCCAATCTGTTCATTTACTGCATAGGAAGTCCTCTCATAATACACTCATATCGATTGGATGTGGTGGTTTTTAGCAAGTAGTTTGACTGCATTAAACCTTTTCTCTGTCACCCCAGTGACTGTTTTAGTACCAACCCAAGCTCAGTTTCTCATTTGAGCCATTTCTTTCACCACGAATATCATCCTTGGATGGGTTGTGAGTGGACTGCCTGCAAAGGTGTTTTCCTCCCTGTATCAGATTTTCCTAGTACTCCAAAGCTTTGTTATTCCGGGAGTTTTTTTTCATTTTTTCAGCGATCCCTCACATAAGGACATCTCTCCATAATATCCACCGCTATAGTGTCCCAGTACCCACCAACCTCTTTGTTGTTATCATCTTGTCCCCTGTAGAAGTCTTCTTATTCTTTCATCAGTGACTCATCATCCTATACGGTGATTTGGAACCTTCTCAAGAAATGAGGTGAATCTCTCCCAGGAAACAACTACTGACTCTCCTGGTAGTGCCACAAGTTATTCAACCCTATCTTTGTGGTGATATGTTTGCTTTGGAGACCGGATATAGCGTGCTAAGAAGAACATCCCTCAGTTGATTCCAAGTAAAGATTAGAGTTGTAATGGAGCTTCAGTGAACCAAATCTCCCTCTCCCATCAGTGATAGAGGAAACACTCTGAGCCCTACACATCTAGATCCATCAGGCTCCCCCACAAATTTTCACACTAGCCCTTAACCTTAGCTTATATTGTCATGTGGGTCCTCACTCAAAGGTAAGCCTGAAAACAAACCTCTGGCAATGACATTTTGCATCAACACATTTACCCACAAAAGTGGTGGCCTTTGGTTAGAGGAGGCAAAACCAGTGCTCATCCCTAATCTGCTATGTTATCATAGCCTCTGTTAGTATGCTTGGGGTCCGTGGAGCGTGATTCTTGTCCCCTCTGTTGATGTTCACACCGGAGCTTCGGGTAAACATCTGCACCATGAGCATCCCAACCGGAGCTTGGATGTTTCGGTTTGGATCATCATCATTGATCCCAAATTACGATTCATGTTTCGCAGTGTACGCTCTAACTCGTGATCTAGGGGACAATGGTTCTCTTCCTCTCCGGTAATTTGGCAACAAGGAGGATAATTCTGAAAAGAATCAAAAAAAAACAATACAACAAAGTAAAAATCAAAGAAAATATCAACTACACTATGTATAGTTAAAATTAATCTAAAAGCTAAATCCCCGGCAACGGCGCAAAATTTTGATACGCTCAAGACCTTACTTTCTCAAATAAGAAAGTAAAGCTTCGCGTCAATTAATAACCCACTAGTGAGGTTGGGATCGTTCCCACGAGGAAATAGTTTTTAGACTTAATTTTAACGGTTATTAACTATTGTGTGGTTGATAACTTCCTTAGAAAGTAAAAACATAAAAATGTAAATAGGGGAGGGGGGTTGTATTTCCTAATAGTAAAAAGAACTACTAAATTGAAAGAGACACTTAAGAGCTTTTAAAGTTGGGTTTTTAATCAATTAATCAAAGTAACTAGGGTTTACGTGTTCCCCACAGGTCAATAAAACTTGATAAATTCTAATTATACAATTCTTTCCTAGTATCTTGCAATGCAAAGTGATAAGTTATGGTATTTTCTAAATCCTTGTCCGGCATCTATAAATCTCACTCCGCACCTTGGGGGTCCGTTTACGTGTGTTGCTTTCCAACTCTTATCGTTACCTCATTTAAGCATCATATTCGATATTTGACTAAGTTACTAACTACCTTGTACCAATCATACTATCCTATTGATAGTATATACACTAATCTAATGTTAATAATCTTTTCCTATTATCTACCTCCTTGGTCCGGCAATTAGCATAAGGCAGTTCCTAACGTTGATCATCCGTTTAAAAAAAAGACTTCTTAAGCGCAAGAATTATTAATACATGCAGACACTATTTTAGAATTGTTATTTTGCTAGGGTTGAATCCTCATTATTTGCCTATGGTTCCCCCAACCCTATTTATGGAGTTTAGTTACTCATCGCCAAAACACAATATCAAATCTTTAAATAAGATTCATTCATGTACTTACTTCAATGAGAAAGAGTAAAGTTCAAAAGATGCTTTGATTTAATCAGGCCAAAAATTACTTGTAACATCTCCAAGAATCAAAAACTAATCATAAAATAATAATGATTTCTAATATTGTAGAGTCCTAACTATCCGGTGTCCTAACCCCAAAAACGAGGTTTTTCGAACATTTATAAAAAAACAAAAAACCTAATTAACCAAGAATTCTAATTACTTCTAATTTACTGGAAGAAATCTGGCCAAAACGCGGCTGGGTCGACGGACCACACGCGACGGACCCGCGTGGTCATGACGGACGTCGTGGACTCCGTCTTCCCATACTTGGTCATTTTCTTCTGCTGTCTATAAACTTCTCTTCATTCCCCCAACGGCAAGTGTGACGGACCCCCGTCATAGGCACAAACGGTCCTTCGAGGGTCTCGTTTCAAAGACCTTCAACTCTGGAATTTGGGTACTGGTAGCGCTTCCTTCTCTGATCTTCAAACGACGAACCTGCAAGGACGGACCGTCATGGCCATGACTATCCTTTCACAAGCTTTCGTAATTCCCATTTGTCAGACTTCCCCATCTTCCCTTCACAGCTTCTCTACGCTGCGGACCTACGACCGTCACACACACAAAAGCATGACGGACCGTCATAAGCTCCGTAGGTGGGTCTCTTTGCATTTCTCTCTCAAAATCTCCGCATTTGGTCTTCTGGACAGATTTCCCCTGCAAAACAAAGAGAAACTTGTATAAAAAAATGAGCATAAAAAGGGCGGTTTTGGACACCTCAACTTAAGGAAAAGTATTACTTATACCGTGAAGCCACGGTAAATATCCAAACTAGCGAACTAGCCTGACCTTTTATGATATATTCTCTTTCTTTTTCGGGCTTCCTGGGAGATTTGTGAGTTTGTTTGTTTGATCATCTGAGCAACCCTCTCCCTCCTTACTCTTGTTTTGATTTTTTTCTACTCTAGAAACAATATCATATGAGACTTATAGTTTTCTTTTTGATCGAATTGTAATTACGTTAGTTGTCTTGTCACGTGACAACAGGTTTTGGGGTATAATGTAAGTTGATAGTAAATTTTTCTGTTTCTGCATTTTTATATTGTATAGTTGAGTTGTTTTATGCTTACTTGTCTTGGGGGAATAAGACGATACCATCACGTCCATTTTTGGGGTCGTGAAAAATGGTATCAGAGCCCAGGTTCATAGTCTCACGTGTGTACAATTCAGCTAAATAAGAGTCTCGATGAATACGGTACGGAGAAGGTACGTCTGTACCTATCTTCGGGGCTATAGTGACTTTAGGAAAATCTGTTCACTCTTGAATCTCTATTGTGCGTACTTGTCCCAATAAATTCTAGCGCTTCACTCCATTCGCTCTCATTTATGTGATGACTCTGCGTAGTTCCTTTTTTTGTGATCATTGCATGTCTTGTATTGGTTTGAGTAGATCTGGTAAAATAAGGTGGAAATGATATACTTTTATGACCGAATGTGGATCATATTTAAAAGAGTTGATTAAGGTTATTTTAATCGTTGTAAAACTACTAATAATAAATATAGTACTTATCTTGTATAAGAAATAGGGAGTGGTTCGACATTAGTTTTTGTTAAATGTTTAAGAATTGACTAATAATAAATAGTGTAAACCTTGAAAAATACATTGATATAGTTGTCATACCATTAATGGTTGCTTTAGCAAATGAGGTTTGCACCACTTCAGGTCAGAATCCCTTCTGTTCGTTTCACACTGGCCTTGCTTACGAAAGAATGAATTGCTTGGTTCGATACAAACTAATCTGGTAATTCTTACAGCAGCTATTTTATGGAAAGTGTGTGACCTTAATTTTGGAAATGATCTTCTCAATGATAATTGGTCTAATCTATGATGGATTTTTTTTTTACGAATTTTCACCATGTGTTTACTATGGTACATGAAAACGGACATGTTGATGTTAAAGTGCAAATACTAACTACTTAAGGAGTTATTTATTGGTATTACATTCTCATATTATAAATTTGGGGTGAATTCATATTCGAGATATCACTAGCTTGTTAGTAAAACGAACGGATAGTTTAAGCATTATTTATACGAAACTTTTACGTGGTGGAATCTTTGGTTTGATATTGAATTGTTTCACAGGTGGTGAAATTCGTTTGTGGATTGTAACTTAGTGTTGATTTCATCATAAACTCCATGGAAGTGGACCTATGGGATGATAAGCTTCTAAGTAAAAGGAAAGTCCCTCAAAAAGTATACGTGTGTGGGATGTAATTGCAGGAATTTTCAGTAAGAAAGTGCAATATAAAATTGAGTAAGATAACCTTTGGAATGGTTTGGCATAGCTAGGTTTTTGGATTGTCATGTTCATGGGAGGCTATTCGTAAGTGAGGGAAATGACGAACTAAGCAATGATATTATAGATTTTAAATGACGCAATTATGATTGAAATGCAACTATATGATACGGGTGTTGTTAAAAATGATTTTTTTTATGGTAATGGATTGAATTTTGAGTATCTAAGGTTTATGTTTATTTCTATTTTCCTTAAAGTAGTGTGGTTTTATGGTATTTTTTATAAGGATTTGGGGATGTCATCGAATAAAATTGAAAGGAGCTAGAGTCTAATGAAAAGAATTAGTAAGTATAATAGTTTAACTTTCAGAGCGAGATAAAACTAGGCTATTTTCATTGTTTTGCAAGGGTTAAGGAATTGTAATGTTTTAGAAGGAATTTGGGAGAATTGGTGTTCAGAGACAAGTGATTTAACGCTGTTTTCCTTTCATTCCAGATTTGATATAATATAGTGTCCACAGATCAATAGATTGGATTAAAAAATAACTATGAATAAAAGTTTAGAAAGGAGTGTAACGAACGTTTCACTCGCGTATGATGATTAGTTTTTTCTTTTGTTTGTTTTGAGTTGGTAAGGAGATGATAAGATTTTTGAAAAAGATCTGGTAGGGTCAATGAAGAGGCGATCATGATAAGCTAAAATACGCAAGTAACTTTTTTTTAGGTATGAGATAATGCTGTAAGATAATGGGATTGGTGTTACAACATGGTTGGGATCAAACTTCAGTTTACATGGTGGAGTTTAGATTTGTGATAGTGTTCTTGTCAAGGTATGAATTGGTAAGGTAGAAATGAATCGTCACATTGAGTATGAAGCATTGAAGGACTTAAAAATTTGAGTAAGTAATGTGGTTACTTTTGATTTAATACCTAAGAATTTCCATATTGGTTTGGCCAAAAAAAAATATAAGACCTTGGTAAGTGAGTCTTTAGCCACAAAGAAGAAAATTATGGTGTATTGCAGAGTTGAAGTTATTTGAAAAATTTTCCTTCGGGAAAATTTTAAGAAGTGCAAATGGACAATAAAACTGACGGGCTCGTAACAAACATTGGATTCGGAGGTGATGGTTTTTGTAGTGATTTTCGCCTTGAGTTTAGAATATGACTATGAGATGGTAACTAGTTTCGGCACTTACCTTACTATGGGTTTTTTATTCTAACTTTTCTAAATATTAAGTTTTGGTTGGGTACAAGAAATGACGTATGGAAGATTTACCTTGGTTATGTCGAGCTAGATTGTTCAGATGTGATTAAGTAACAAATGAATGTTAAATAAGTTGTGGACCTATCAGTTTTACAAGGTTAATAGGATTGGAGGGGGGATAAAAAGTATTTTGTTTGAACGAGACAAAATGATTGTTATAAATGTGTTACAAATAGTCCTTTTATGGTGAGTAGAGGTTATGAGATTATAGTATACATAAATATGGAGTGATCAAGGGTTTCTTGAGTTATACATAAACATGAGGTAAATAATGGTACAGATGGTGGTTTTGAAAATGGGTATGTTTTAAGTTTAGGTGAAGTTGACATAAGTGGTGACTTAATTTATTTTACCCTAAAGGAGAAATATAGATTGGAAATAGTGTTATTCGGTCTTAGGTGTGGACTTAATAATCATCATAGACGCTTAAATGTAAAGATAAGAAAACCGTAGTTCAGAAGTCCTTGGAGACTACAATGGTGTTTGCTAAGAAGAATGTGATACTACTGACGGTGTGAAAGTAAGGTAAATGGTTTGTTGTGGTTATGATATTTTTTATATAAGAGTGTTTGGCTTTGAATGGAGTATTGTGAGAAGTATGTCGGGTTTTGGCAAAATCCAACATATGTCAAATTGTCAATGGAGATCAGACTGATTGATTTTGGGTGGAAAAAAAATTAAATTAAAAAAAAAATTAAAATTGAGGGATGTAGTCAGATGAATAAAAATATTGATATGGGGAATTCTGGAGATAGTATCTATGTTTTATTCGAACTTGATTCCGTATATTCTTAAGTTGACCACCTCGTTCGTTTCGAACATGATTTGAGTATGATTCATTGCATATTCCCACATTTTTTTTTATACATCTATGGGTGAATTCTATGTGGTGAATCGTATTGACCGATCCTCTTATTTCCACTTTGATAGAGTAGGAGCCTTTGACGAATTGGTCATTTCATTTATGATAATTTGGCGTTTGATTCAAATAAGTTTTAAAGTATCTCAATATTATAAAGACACAACCTTTATTATGAGAACTTATAGCAGAGCTTGCATAGTTCCGTCATTTGAAGTGTGTTAGTAGGTTTTTTATATGCATGGGTGTATCATGTGCTAGGTGGCTTACTCGATAGAGCTTTTTCCTTTGGGTTGGATAAGTTTTGGATTCTTCCTTAATGAGTACTCATGTCTAGAAATACATTTTTTATGACTTAAGTAAACGGAAAGATTGTATTTGTGAAGGGAATCTTGAAAATAAAAGTGATCATTTCTGCATTAATGGCGTTTCCTCATGGTTGATCAGGCTCACTCATGGTTGTAGCCAGTTTTGATTCAGAATTTATCTTGGTTACGTGAGATAAAGTCATCTTGAAGGGTGTGGTTATTGTCTAGTTAGTTCGGTTAGATGGGGTTTTTCATTGGTTAGTCTAGACTGAGTAATCACTCCTAATTAAAAGATTTTCTAAAATTTGGCTCGAATTTTCAGTTCTTGATAGTCAATCTTGATGGAATGGTCCTAAGTATGAGTTTACTCGGAAAGAGAAACACAACTCTGTAAGTCATACCTTAGGCTCTTGGTATCCCTTAGTATTTGACTTTCTTTTACTTTATGTTCGAGGATGAACATGATTTTTAGTGGTGGATAATGTAATGACTCGGAAGGTCATTTTAGAAATTTTAAACATTCATTTAACTGGAGTTAATTAATTGATGAGTAATTGTAGACAATTGACTTAACCGATAGTTAATGGGCTAAAATGTTTAACTTATTTAAGATCTTATACCACTTAACCCATATATATATATATCAAATAAGTTAGTAAAATTTTATAACTTTTAGATCATAATTGATTTATCAATATAGGGAAAATAAAATAAGGGAAAGAGAACGCCGCAAGACTATACGAAAGTTGCAGGTATTATGAATCCTTTCAAAGTTCTTTTTATAATTTTCATTTATGCAAAGTAATTATTGGTTGGATGATTTCTTAGTGTTAATTTTATATGTATTGTTAGAATAATGGAAAGGAGAAAAAGACAAAACTTGTCATGAATGTTTTTTTTAAAAAATAAAATTAAAGTTTGGCTATGATGATTTGTGTTGCGTGGGTCGCTGGGGAATTTGTGACTATGTTCAAAGAGCAATTAATGTATGGATAACAATTAGAATTATTTGTTGGAAAATTAATGTATATATATTATTGTATGTTTGATAAAATAGCGCAGTGAGTTTTCTGGAAATTTAGGGCAAAGTGTTGGAGATTAATTGGTGTTGGTGAGGAAGGAATATATATTAATAGTATCAACCTTTTGTCAAAGTAAACTGTGCATTCCTTTCGTGATGAATGAATTGTCCCATGATTAGATAAAAATTGATAATTATTTTATAATAAACTATAAGTTGATGTAATTGTGTTTAAAGAATGGTAGGGATATATTTGTTTTTTTTTGTGTCGATTTAAGCTACTGATTTCTCATTTTCTTTAGTCCTTCTTTAGTGGTTTATATTATATGAAAGCTATTAGGTTTGGGGAGTGTTTGGAGGAATTACGACTTATTTCTAGTTTGAATTTGAGAATATGAGAGTTGAATATTAATTGAACATCAAGATTAGGAACATGATTATAATTCGGGTCGATTATTGACTATGACACATAGTAATATGGGTGTTCTTAGTTTTGAAATCTTCTTGTGGTTAATTATTTGACCTAGATTGGGGTTTGAGGTTGGAAGTTCACAAATGGTAAAAGGCTCAATTCAACGACGTACATTCCTTATAGATTCAGGCAAGTTGGGATTTCCTAACTCTTTGTTAAGCTGTAAATGGAAATGCGTGTATTTCCTCATGGATAATGTTTAGAAGTGCGGGATTGGTGATATGGGTTGACTTGTCCACATTGAATTAATTCTAATGATTGAAAAAAAGGGATAACAAAGGCAAGTTTTATTAATTGGTTTATGTGTGATGTGTTGAGAAGGTTTGATGACTTGTTGAATCATTTGTTGATGTGATTTTCATGTTTGTGTGGTTGTGACCTATGCAATGGTTATGAAAATGGTTCACCTCCTCTTATTTGGTGTGAACGTGTCATTTTGCATTATTCGGAGACATGGTTGGTGAAAGTGTTTTTGTGCATTTTGAGAAAGATGATAACTTAAAGAGTATGTACCATTTCACAGATGTATCCGCGCGCGCGCGATGGATACTATATTTTTGAGGGACGTAATCGCTTGCCGCGATGGTTACTGGTTTACTTTTTAATCGAGGGTCGTGTCATGCGCCCGCAACAGATGCATGTGACAGATATGTCCCCCATATGGTCCCGGACTGAGAGACCGCGGGTGTATATCACTAGTTCAGACATGTCATTATACTTGACATTGCATTCCATTACATTGACATAACTTATCATTAGTGAACTTGATATTGTTTTTGCTGATCTTAGTGGTTTGGTTTTTTTTTGTGAAACTTGTGAATTGTTTTTTTGAATACTGAGCTTGTTATTGAGATAATATAATTTGTTAAAGTGTTGTTGGGAGGATATGTAATTGTTAACGTGTTGTTGTGAGGATATGTTAATTTGTCTAAATATTTTTTGTTGAGTTTACGTTCTAATGTAAACTGTGAGCTGTTAGGTTGGGGGCTGATGTTTTTAATTGCAGGTTGTAGTTTGTGAGGTTTTGGTTGGGGGGTGGTAGGGTGTACCCGTATTTCGTCCCCTTAGCTTGTTGTTTAGAGGTTTACTTGCTGGTTACCCCCGTGTGGTTTGGTCCCCACCCCTTGCTTCTTTCTACAATTTTTTTGTAGGTTACTAGCCCCGGAACTTTTATGATATATTTCTCTTCTTTTCTGAGGCTCCTGAGATTTTGTGAGTTAGTTGTTGATCATTCTCTCACATCCCTCCTTACTCTTTTTAATGATTTTTTTTCTACTCTAGAAACAATATCATATGAAGACTTATAATTTGTCTTTTGATCGAATTGTTACTACTTTAAGGCCTTGTACACGTGACACCAGTTTTTTTGGGGTATAAGGTAGTGTGATAGAAATTTTCTTCATTTTTTATTGTAATAGTTGAGTTTTAGCTTACTTGTCTTGGTGGGATAAGACGAGTGCCATCACGTCAATTTTTGGATCGTGACAGTATCTTAATATATATTCTCTTCATTTTAAAAAGAATGATCTATTTTATTTTTTTTGTCTGTTTGAAAAAGAATAACTCATTTTCTTTTTTGGCAACACTTAAACTTCAAATTTTCACATGACATGCTTAAGGCCATAAGATTAGACATTTTAGTACATTTGACATAATAAGATTAAAAAATCTTCTTTCTTTCTTTAATCTCCGTTTCAAGTCAAACTAAATCTTTTTTTTTAAAAACGGAAGTAATATTTCATTTAATCATAAACATGAACGTTAATTCCCAGAGAAGTTAAGGTTTGAAGTGTGTTGACGAATAGAATTGTCCTAATGCAAGGTGAACGACCTTTTTTTGGTGTGACTTTTCCTAAGGTTTTGTGCCCTTTCGGTAAGCACAATAGACTTTTTTCGCATTATCCTTTTGTTTTCTATAAATTATGATTTCTTTCTCATTTTTTAATATTAATGGACTTCTTCTTCAACTACTAAATCTAGTATTTTTTAGTGTGCTTTTACTGTCATTGAGTGGTTGCCCTGACACCGGAGTTTTTTTGGTGTCTATACTATACTCTGGTGATTGAGATCATTTTTACCCTTGAGGTCATAATTATAAATCAAACTTGGATACTAGAGGGGAATAATTTCTTAAGGGGACATTGTGATTTCAGTGGACTTGATCTTTTTTCTATTAAAAATTTCCATATTTCTGGTACGTATTTTAACAAATTTTTAGATTTTTGTAAATAATTTCATTTCTTCTATTATTTTGTTCTTCACGGTTCATTAAACCTTGTAACTTCGTAATTTCTCCAAAGTTTTCTTTAGACACAATATTAATCAACAATTTCTTCTTTAAGAAAAATATTTCGTATATTTGGTAAAATCTTTTCTTGATTTTAGTTTCGCTACTAGCTTTTAATTTTTTCCTAGTTGTGAAAATGTTCTTTAACTTTGTTGTCTTTTTACAAAAGAGGTTTCCAAGGTTTTTGTTCTATATATGTTTAAAATACAAGATAATAACACTCTTTCACTCCTTTGTTTTCTGCTTGTGTTTTGTGTGTACCAAACCAAATGAAGACCAACCACTGTGATTTTATGCAAACAAAAAGTCTTCCTAGCAATGAATAGGAAGATATGGAGGTAATAATAGTGAAGATATGGTCTTAGGAATTTTCATAGGTTACATAGGTTACAAAGGAGTTACTTAATTACAAAGATACTGGAGGAATTAAGAATGAAAATAAAGTGATGGATAACCAAGGCTATAGAATGATGTAGAAGTTATATTCATAGTAAGTAGGTGTGGGGTATGGTAGGGGTGGAGCGGGATGAGACGAAAGAAAGGACAGCGGCATCCCCTTTATTCCTTTCCATTTTTTTTCTCTCCCCCTTCCATTCCCTCCAATAAGCCAAAAGTCATGGCATTAACATGGCTACCAAGTTAAAGTTGAATAGCAAATTAATTGGTTATTTAAAACATCAAAGTCTACCAATGGTCCCCATTCTTATCACTTTCAAAATAAGCAATTTAATATGTTACATATTAATAGTAAAATGCTAATAACCTAATAATCGCCCCACATCATTTTAAATAATTTAGATAAGAGAGTATATCATTTGAAAGCAGACTACTATGCATAATGAAGGTGTGCTCTACATTTGAACCTCCACTTAATGAAACGGTAGAAACTTTTACTCCAAAGGCGTAGTGGTAATCAGACCTTGAACTATGACCTGCTTAAGGAACATCAAAAGCAATGCTCACACATAATAATCAAGGTGATGGACTAAGCTTTAACACCGCACGTTTATGGCCATGTGCTATCCCCACCCAGATTTCATGAGTGCATTTGAGAATAAGCCTCATTCCATAGGAATCAAACCTACTTCCACACATCACATGGTGAAATCTGTCGGAGGATCCCTGTAAGATTAACCTCCACCCACACGGGCTACAAATATTCATTAAGATTTTTTTATCAACTCAACCTTCACAAAACTACAGGAACCAGGCACTCACATCATAGGGAGGGAAAAATATTGCATTTTTCACAACAGTCATCATATGATTAGTTTTTTCCTCTTTGAACCTGTTGTAGGATCTCTCTAGTCCCCAGTTTGGGTTTTAACGCATACATGACCTCAAGGGAGTTGTAAGGCTTCAATCCCATCCCCCTCGATGTGCTCCAGACCTTTTTTTCCCCCCCCCCCCCCCCCCCCCCCCCTCCTTCCTCCTTGTTAAGGCCTTCGTAGAGGTCTGCAAGATTATCACAATATTTGGACATAATCAACATTAATGGTAACCATTTGTCAAAATACGATCTTACATTATTGTGTTTTTCTTCTCTTTATAGGTCTGAAATTTACCGTTGTAATACAATTTTTGAACTCCTTACAATGCAAGCGGTGCTATCACATACTTAAAATAGAGGAAATTGATTTTTCAAAATAGGATTTTTTTAAACCTAAATCTCTTAACCATTTCACTTCCTCCCTAGCTGAAGCTAACTCAATTAGTTTTCAGCCTCCATGGTAGAGTTAGCCATTGTAGTTTGCTTTTTTGAATCTCCACCCATTGCACCACCACCTAAGTAAGAACATAACCAGTGGAGAACATGAATCACTGACAAAGTTTTCCATTTACAACACAAAAAGCCTTTTAAGTACACATGATTTTTTCAAAGAACAACCACAATTTTTTCGTTCCACAACTATCCTCATAAACTCCTTGTCAAGCATGTCAAGTTCATTTACTTGTCTTGCTTGTAAACCTGCTAAGTACTCTTACTCCCTACTGCATTGCAATTAAGGCCTAGTGCAATCAATCCCATTATGTCAACTTCCATATCCGATCTATACTAGAATTTTCTTTTAAATTTATTAACATTATTTTCACTTTCAACAGGCAATAAGTGAATACTTGAATCACAAGTGAGTAGCAACATGCTTGCAATCATGAAAGTTTATTTTTTCAAAATTTTTCTCGACATAATGTGACTGTTCAAGGAAAATCCCCTGACATGTTCTTGTTATTATTTATTCCCAAAATAAAATTTGCCTCACTATATGTTTATAGCAAATGGGCTTCTAGAACATTTTTTGAGCTTCATCAATAACATTTATGTTTAGAGATCAAAGATCACAAATCATCAACTATATGGCAAATGTCACATGTGAATAGTGCAAGATCTTATGATTATTCCTTATCACACTCCTTTGTTTTAAAACATTTTCAATCATTCGGAATCATTCAAAACTTTTTCATGTACATTTCTTTGGTGCCTATTTCCAAGCCAATATAGGGATTTAGTAAGTTAACATACCATTCATCAACAAAGAGTGAAAGAGTTGGTCTAACGCGATTCCTTATTATTAGAGGGCGGTGTTTTTTTTTTGTCGCGCTTTTGGGACTCAACTCTTGCCAGAGTTGTTGAGTTATACTTTGGTTAGGTGCTGTATTCTGGATGGGACAAGTAAAGAGGACTATTGCTGGACCGTGAAAATATTTGCTGCAGTAGGCTTAAATCTCCTTAAAGAGATTGAGTATATCCGCGCCCTCACCCTGAAAAGATTATTTTCTTTTCCTGCATTTTATTTTCAATTGTAACTTGCAATTTTATTATCTTGTAAGTTTTTTCACTAACAATTAAATATTTTTCACGGTCCATCACTAGTTCCTCTTTGACTTGTTTCCCTCTAGGATACAACAACCTTCACAAAGTATAAACTTCAACAACTCTGGACAAGATTTGAGTCAAGCTCCACAAAAAAAAACACCTCCTTTCAAACCCCTAATAAGAAGCTCTTTTAGCTACCTTACAACTCTTTTCTTTCTCTTTTTTGTTATTTTGTGTGTACCAAACCATTTAGACTAAACTCTTACACTCTTTGTTTTCTCTTGTGTTTGTGTGTTACCACTACATGAAGACCACCACCTATTTATACTTACAAGAAGTCTTCCTAGCAATGACTAGGAGATAATTGAGTAGTAAATATGAAGATATGGCCTAGGAGTTTTCATAGGTTACAAAGGAGTTTACATAGTTTTACAAATAGTAAATGGAAAGAAATTTAAGAATAAATAAGTGATGGATAACCAATGCTAATGATGATGAGAAGTTTATCCATTCCAATGTTTATTGTAATGTTTTATCTTATTAAGAATGAAATAAAGTGATGGATAACCAATGCTAATGGATGATGTAGAAGTTATTCATTCTAATGTTTATTGTAATGTTTTTTTTTCACAATAAATACAGTCAATAAAGTCAAAAGTAATGTCATTATATGGCTACCAAGTCAAAGATGAATAGCAAGATTAAATTGGTTATTTAAAACACAAATGCCTACTAATAGTCATTCTTATAACTCCAAAATAGAGCAATTTAATATGTTAAATATTAATATTAAAATGCTAATAACCTAACAGTTTTCACTACAATTCATATCGTTTCAATTGTTAATAGTAGGTGAACTACAATAAAATTTATCATATATATATCCGTGTTCATTCTTTTTAAAACAAAAGAAAGTGGACCGAAAGTAATGGAGTGGGTGAGTGAACAAACCATATACAAGTATCATTGACTGCAATTTCTGCATCCTCAACGTAACCTGCCACGATAATCGAGCACATAAGGAAAGAGAGAAGAAAAAAAGGGCTCCCCACTTTTCCTCGGCTACACACACAATAAACAAATCAAATATTTGTCAAAAACAAATTTAATGCTTTCATTATTAAAAGTGTAAGAAATACAACCAAACTATCTTTTTTAAGTTCATAACTACATTATTAGAAGTAGCGTGAGAAACCTTCTAAACTGTAATTCATTAGTTTAACAAATACACTTTAATATTGACTAAACCAAATGTGTGTATCAATGTCATATACACAAACTTAAGGTCGTTTGGTAGAGTGTATTAACAAAACAATGTTTGCATTAGCTTTGTATATTAATAATATCTTATTTTGTAAAAAAAGATTCATGTTATGTATAACTAATGCAAACATTAGTTGATACTTTTAAGAGTAAATGGTTTGAAAAATACTCCAACTTTGTTGTTATTACGATATCAAACTTTATGCAGGACCTTTTAATCTTACACTATTTTTAATAGCGTATTTTAAAGATACATGGACACATTACTATTTATAATTATGCAATAATTTTTATGTCCACGTGGACACATATATACCTTTAAAATATACTATTAAATAGTGTAGGAGTAAAAAATCATTTCCTAAATTTGGTATCGCTAGAGTAATTTTGATCAAAATTTAAATATATTTTAGACATTTTTCCCTACTTTTTTAACTCACTATAAAATTGATGGAAAGAGAGATTACATACCATATCATAACCCCAGATGCAAGAGATAATCTAACAAATCCCCAAAGATTTTTGAAAGCTTCCCATGAAAATCCAGACCAAGCTTCACCGCAACTCCCCAAAAAAATAAACATCATTTTTGCAGTGACCATAAACCACCATGAATAATTTAAAACCACTGCTCCACCAGCCAAACCCTAGCCCAATTTCAACATAAAAAGTCAAAGCAAATGAAACTCCAGCTATAACGGCCATAGTCATAATTTTGCTTTGAGCTTGAAGAAATTTCATGATAGGAAACTCAAATGCGTAAGCAAAAACCATTGGTATTATCCATAACGAAAATTGCCCTGTCCATTCTGCTATTTTCTCTTGTTGCCCAGTTAATTTTAAAAAAAAAACAAAAAGAGAAAAAAACAACACCAAAAAAAAACAAACAAAAACACCAAAAACAAAAAGAAAAAACAAAAAACAAAAAAAAAAAAAAATACAAAACAACAAAAAAAAAAAAACACACACAAAAAACAAAAAAAAAAAAAAAACAAAAGAAATTTGTGTTGCAAATTTATTCTTTAACACATTAAAATTTACAACAGTTGCTATTATATTGTTTTTGGATGATTTTAAACAAATACACTTGTTGGTACCCACTAAAATCCAAATCACCGCATACACCACCTTTGTCACTTTTGAAAAAATGGTCCAACACAATTCAATTCTCATGTTTAAACTTTTTTCGAAGTGACAATGGAAAGGAATATGGCAATAGCAACTCTTGGCCAGTTTCTCAATCCCTGTGAAATTATACACAAACCTCATGTCATACACTCCCGAACAAATGGGGTGGCTGAGCGTAAGCAAATCGCCGTCTCATTGAAACGGTTGTTACTTTCTACATCAATCTCATCTCTCTGTTCCTTTTGGGTAGAAGCTCTAGCCACCGCAAACTACCTCATTACCAAGAATGCCCAGTCACACCCTCTCCAACAAATCACCCTATCAACTCCTTTACCAAGAACTTCCAAATTATACCAACAATCCGCGTCTTTGGGTGCTTGCCTACCCATTTGGGCTAACGCCCTCATATTAAACTCACAAATTACAACCCGATCCCGCCTGTATTTTTTTTTTGGGCTATCATCCTACCTCCACGGGTAATCGCTGCCTTGACCCACAAACTCATAAAGTCTCAATCTCGTCCATGTCAAATTGGGTCCGAAAATGAGTTTCCACGAGTCTATTTCCTCTCCACAAATACATCATTCATTGGCGTCCCCCTTCCCCTTTTTCCAAACCATACTCACAGGGTCCCTCACCACCTTCCCCCACACCTTCACGCCACTACCCACCACCCCTCACACCCCCCACCCCTTCGGACCGTCACCCACAATACACCCGCACCACCACCCACACTCACAACCAACCCGAACCACCCCATATACCCACAATATCTCCAGCCCGATCCCGTTTTTGGTCCTTCTCCCGGCCACCCCCCGCATCACCACCTCACCACCGCCCGTGCACCCCCAATACTCATCCCATGTTAAACCCATGGCAAAGCCGGTATTCTTTGAAACCCAAACCTTTCAGGCTACCAACTACCAAATACCACCCCTTCCCTATAGATGGAACCAACAACCTACGATGTTGCCTCAAAAAAGGCTTATTGGCCGTCATGCTATGGATGACGAGTTTAAAAGGCTTTTGATTCTCAGAAAACTTGGGTTCTTGTACCTAAGAGCCCCTGACGTCACCCAGTGGACTTGTAAAATGGGTTGTACAAAATTAACACAATGCAAGATGGCCAAGTATTTCCAGGTAACAAGGCTCGTTTGGTTGCTAAAGGCTACAATCATGAGTAATGGGCTTTGAGTTACTCCGAGACATTCAGTCCTGTTATTCTTTCGGCAGAAAACCATGTCGCCTGTACTTGTCACTCGTCGTGGCACAAATTGGCTCATCATCAGTTGGATGTTTTCCATGCCTTTTTCTTCCATGGCATGCTTGATCAACTATCTAACAGCGCAACCACCGGGCTATGTTGATCCCCGCTTCCCGCAACATGTTTTCAAACTCCATAAGTCTCTGTATGGCTCAGCAGCCCCCCGTGCTTGGTACACACGTCTGAAAACGTTCCTCCAGGAACTCGGCGTTCAACGTTTTGCGTACACGACACGAGTCCCAGTTTACTCGACATTTTCATCACCGGTACAGTCAATTCTTCTGTCTATGTAGATGATCTCATTAAATTACAGGCTCTACTGTAGCTCTCATTCAGTATGTCACTACTCGAGCTATGCATACACTCTTCAAAATGAAGGACCTTGGGCTTGGCCCTGTACAATTAATTTTTCTGGGAATGGAGGAATTTTCGGACAGGAGCGGCTTGTTTCTTCATCAAGTCACAATATACTCGGATCTTTTGCAGAATGCCTGGACCTGGAAAAATGCACCAGTCAACCAACCTGAATGGCAAGTCTCTTTCGTCTACGAATTGAGCCGACACCCCGCCCCCTTTGCCCGGATATACCCCACTTCCTCAAGGCCCTCGTTGGGGCTCTTTACATTATCTGGCCATTACCCGTCCTGACATCCGTTTGCTGTCAACCGAGGTTGCTCAGCGCATGCCTCAACCAAGTGAACATGGATTACCATTGTCTAAAACGCATTCCAGGTACATTTTTGGGGCACTCTTGGTCGTGGTTTACCTCATTCGACCCGGGGACTTAAGAGCTTCGGGGTTTCCTCCAGATTCAGATTGGGCAAATGATAAAAATGACAGAAAATCTCATCGGGGTTTCTCATTTTTTTGGGGCCGAACCTGATCCTTCCTGGTGTACAAAAAACAACCCAAGGGTCTCTTGATCCTCGACTGAAGCTGAAATACAGCGCCCTGGCTCTTCTTGCTGCTGCTGCTTGAGACCATGGTGGGTTCACATATATTCTATTCGTCGCGAATCTTCGCGCCACTCACATGACTGTTCTGTCTCTATTGGTGACCAACAAATCAACCATCTGTGGTTGCCAAGATTCCGTCCTATAAACACCAGAATGAAGCAAATGTGATACCGATTGTCCTTCTTTGTTCGCGATGAAGTTCACAGGCCGGCACTGACTGTGCAGTATGTACCCACTTGAGAACAACCGGCTGAATATTCTCACCAAGCCTCTCCCGATCCGACATCAGATTTACCTATCAGTTTCCAAGCTTCTCCGTCGCTTCCACTCAGCCAGCTTTAGGGGGGATATTAACAGATAGTAAATTAAATAATTGTAATAAAATAAGATTAGTATTACTGTGTACTAACCTAGTCCCTATTAGGATTAGTACCTTAATCCTAGTCCTATTAGGGATTAGTACTGTACTCCTTCCATCTCCTATATATTCCTCCCATGTATTCCCTCCCCAGTAGGTTTAACACCTTCAATCAATCAAATATTCCTTCAAAATTGTAATTAGTTGGAAAATTCACTGAAACCATGCAAATATCCTATAAAAACGTTATTATGAAGTCCCGTTTTATATTAATTTTGTAAAATTTTTAGAAAAACATATTATTTTAATGAATTACTTTATATAATGACTTAGTTTTGATCAGAACCCTTTTTTTTTATTTACACTAGACCGACATTCTAACAGGTGCAACCCTCTCAAGAAGATTGATTGTTGAAGGGCCCGTTGGATGGGCTTAATAAAATCGCTTTTAAAAAAGTGCTTTTTAAGAAAGTGCTGAAAACGTAATTTTTAAAATAGCATTATGTTTATGGAAAAAGTGCTGAAGTTGCATGCCAAACGTGGAAAAGGCAAAAATGGAAGAAAGAAGGTTAGGGTTTGTTGGGTAATTTGGAGATTGTAATAAAATATTAGGTCAAAGACAGATTAGAAATGTGGTCACTTAAACAACTTATAAGCTAAAAAAATCACCCCTACCCCAAGCTTTTTAACTTTGGCTTAAAATACGTGTTTTTTTAACTTAAAATAAGTCCCCTTGTGAGTATTGTCAAACAGCTAAATAAGTCAAAAATCAACTTTTAAGTTAGTTTGACCAGCTTTTAAGCTAAGCCAAACAGGCTCGAAGTCTATACTCTATAGCCATCCCATATATTTTTGATTTATTTTCTACTATTGAACTTTTTAAAATGGAAAAAGTGTGGGGTCATGGGTCTGTTTGGTTATTTTAAAACTTGGAGTATATTTGTAAATGTATGGTCAAGAGCTTATTTATTATTTTTAAAACTTGGAAAAAATATATATGTTTACAAAAATATTTTATAATCCCAATACATTAAAACTTGGGAAAAACATATATGTTTACCTAATTTTATATTAAAATATGATTAAAAATTTTAAAATATATTATATTAAAAAGAAATATATGTGTATGATAGACTTAAGATGTATTACATTTGGGATCAAATTTTACGTTTTATAAATCACTTTTATGAATCGACTCAATTTCAATCCATTTTAAAAGGACAAAAAAAATTAGTTATCTGCTTTTGAAAATATTGAAGGGGACAATTATTTTTTAGTGTTACTTCCCTCAAAAAGTGTGGAACGTAAAAATCAAAAGGAGAGACAACAAAAAGAACAAGAAAGACAGAAAAATCAATTTTGTTTCTTCTCTTAACAATATTTAGCTTTGTGAAAAAACACAATATTTATCATCTAGTGATTCAAAAAAATGAATTTGGAGCAATCTTTTTTAGTTCGTGATTTAATTCAATATAACAAGATACGTACCAATTTTATATTGTATCTGGTTTATATAAATCATTACAAGATGATTGAAGTCTAAGCTTTGTAGTTTGATGGCCAAACATCAATTCATGGAGGAGGGAAGCATTCATTAATTCTGATCATTGCTTTCCTTTTTGTTTGTTTTGCTTTGTTTTTTTATAGAACTTTTAGGCCTAAAGCTTTTTATGAAACATTTTTTATTTCTTGATAAATGGACTATGGGCCTAATTAATTTTGTTTAGAAAAAGATAAATTATATTTAATTTAGTGTAACACTTATATTGATGGCTTTGTTCACTTTTTCATCTTAGATTGTGAATAAAAAATTTTATATTTATAAAATCAATGAATTAACTCTACGTATATAAGTTAAAATTCTATATACTAAAGTATCTATTATAAAAATAAACGGACACATAAACGAATATATGATATATCAATTTTTTTATATTGAAATTGTGACATACAATCAGTTTTTTAATTATAAAATACTCTTTTTACACAGCATTTTTAATAGTATAAATTTCATAGTTAACATTATTATCTCAATAAAAGTTATACCAAAAAATAACTTGCGGAAAGTAATTGAAAATTTATATCCAAACACTAGCATAATTTTTTTCACATAGTTTTCACAGAGGTAAATATTAAATTCAAAATATTTAAAATTTAGATATCCAAATTTACTATCATAATTATAAAGTTAGATTCTTAAAATTTAAACCGTGTCACGCAAATTAAAATAAAGAGAAAAAATATATATTCTCTCTGCAATAAATTACCTCTTTCATTTGTCAAACTGAATAAATAAAAATGAGCAACTATTTTTAAGACCATGGACAAAAAAAAAGGACATAGCAAAAGTAGGTTACAAAAAGCTTTCTCAAATGATAAACAACACTAATCTAGGATTAAAGGAAAATTAAATAATTGAAAAGTGGAAATAGTTGGAGTAACTCTCTGAGGCTTAATTGATGGCATATCCATCATTGACATCCAAGCTTTTGTTTCCTCCTAGTTGCTTTATTCTCTCTCCAGCAACAGAAGCCTGCATATATGAGACGATACGTAATATTTTATCTGTTTCAATTTATGTAATACGTATCGTATTATTATTGTAGAATGTTACCTCCTTGTCCCAATCAGTTCTTGCAGTTATCCAAATGAGAACACTAGTTTGAGTTGTAGTTCCTAATAACATCCCATACCACATGCCCTGAAAATAAAAAATATATATATAAATAAATTAATACAAATATTAAAATAAAAATGTTAAAAGTGAAAAATAAAATATTAACAAGATGAGAAAAAAATGATTGATTGGTACCGGCATGCCCCATTTCATGAAGAAAGTAAGAAAGAGACCCAAAGGTATTCCAATGACATAATAACATATTATGTTCACATAAGCAACATGTTCTTGCCACCCTGCTCCAATTGCCACCCCTGTGATTTCACATAATATTATGAAAATTATAATCCAACTTAATTTTTATAAGATAAAAAAAAATAACATTACCACGTAAAGCAATGTTTCTATGGAGAATATAATTAAATGATAAAAATATGTTCTTTTTAATAATTTTAACTTTTAGATGAGATAATCACATATTTCAACATGATATCATATTAGACAAAGATCTTAACATCAAATTGCACCGCCATCCATATTAAAAAGAATTTTCACGTGCTTGGCCGATAAAAATAAATCAAGCTTATAGGTGTACTCTCTCTAACAGCTTAAACTTTTAGATGAAATGATCATCTTTTAATTGAGATAGTTACACACTTCAACCGTAAATGTTTCCATAATATCACTCCTCTAGAGGAGTTAAGGAAGAGTAAAGCTATTTTGCTTATTAAAGAAAATTCCCATGATTAAATAAATTATTCAAGTGTTTGTATTTATTTGATTGATGGTCCTTTTTTAATTTGATTGGTAGGTAAAATAAATATGGTGGTTTTTATAAAAAAATAAAATGCTGGAGGTATTAATTAAAAAAATGGAAGAATAGTAAAAAGTGAAAACACCAAATGACGTATTTTTCCACTACAAATTCAAGCTGTATTTGATTTTTTAGTAGCCAAACAAAAATTTCGGAATAAAGTGAATAATATTTATGGTCAAACATTTATGGAGTATTTTTTAAAAATCTTTTTTGGGAGTGAGTATTTTTCATCTTTTCTTTATAATATATGGAGGAAGAATCTTATTGTATAAACTACAACTCACACACTTTTAGCACTCCATTAACTATTGTATACAGTAGTATTAGTTCGTTGGCTAATTTTTATTTTTTTTTATGCAAATGACTTATGGTCAAAAAGTTGAAGAGCTTTTCTCAATGACTTACCTTTTTTAATAATATACATATCGTATATTAAAATAATATATCAGTAGCACATAGATATTATAATACTTATAGGATATCATAGACAATTAATTAATTTCTTAAAGAAAAACATTCCTCAAAGAATCATATATAACTAGTTTATCCTTTTCAAGAACTATTCTTCAATCTTCTATTATTTTCATATAGTATATACCATTTATATAGAATATCATAAAAAATTGATTTATTATTATAAAAATATTATTCTTCGACTGACTTACAAAATCCACATGCTGGTGCTGCTATATTATATGTACTGATGATATAAAGAAATGACTATTCATTCCTTTGGAAATCATAGTCAAAAGTGTGAAATGGTACAATAATGTGAAAAGGTGAGTAGATAATTTGGACAACCAATAAAGTGAGTAGAAATGTCATTTGATGTAAAGTCTAATTTCACCTATTTCAAAATAGGTAAAAGGAGTGTTTCAACATGTACATTATTTAACTAAAAGACAAGTTACTCTTAATAATATCCTATATATATATATACTCTATATATATTATATATTATATATATATATAATATATATATATTATATAATATATATATATTATATATGATTCCTCCGTTATTATTTAGTTGTCACCGTTATAGATTTTAGATCTCTTATAAAATTGGATAAGTTGTAAATTTATTTAATATTCTCTTAAAAGTCAAGTTTTCAATCAATGAACATAAAGTAATGTATTTTTATTAATATATTGACCAATGAAAATGAATTTAATTACTTAGTTTCTATATATTCGTCAAATGCACACTTTCAAAACTAATAACTCTCCAAAGGTAAAATATGAAGAATAGTCTAATTTATGCATTGATTATATGAAATGAAAAATAATATTCCCTTCGTACACTATTGCTTGTCATGATAAGATCATGCACAATCCTTAAGAAAAATTTAATATAATGTGCAATTTGACTAATATAAATCTATTACAAATGATTTATACTTATTAAAAATTATAAAAACGACATTTTTCACATTAAAATAGTCTTGTAACTTTAAAATGGCTACTTTTTGAAATCGGTAATTATGTAACTATTAAGGGTAGAATTGAAAAAAGTGACTAGCTATTTCTTAATTGTTTAAATTGACAATTAATTTTGCATACCTAACTAACAATACTGGAGAGAGAGAAAGTAACATCTATTTTTAGAAAGGACAACAAGTAAATAGAAACGAAGTGAATACCTACTTACAGAAAAAACAATGTATATTAAAGTTGTATCAATTTCTACCACACATATTATACTATATAATTAAGAAAAAAACAATGTATGTTAAAGTTGTATCAATTTCTACCACACATATATATACTATATAATTAAGAAAAAAACAATGTATATTAAAGTTGTATCAATTTATACCACACATATATATACTATATAACGAAGAAATAATGTAAGTTCATACCAGAGAGTGTAGGTTGGAGAGTGTTGACGAAGAGTGTAAGTCCCAATACAGGAGTAAGATCATATACCATTTTTTGAACTTTCACATTATTTGTGAACAGAAGTGGATATTGGCTTCGTGTTAGTAAGAGTAATATTGTCAATAATGCACCAATTACAAGTGAAGTTATTGACACCACTATTACTGAAAACTTTGCTCTTCTTGGATGTCCTGCTCCTAGTTCATTTGATACCCTTACACTACATACACAAATTAAAATAATTACACATTTTACTCCTAGGTTTTATATTACTCCTTTACTAAACAAAACTACATACCTTATCGCAGCATTGAATCCAATACACAACATGAACGTCCATCCAATTATGTTTGCACTGCAATTCATATCGTGTTAGTAATCTCTATGTATCTATGCGCGTTCATTGTTACTATTTATTATATATGAGATTATATTGAATTTGTTTTAGTTATGTTGAAATGATTTGGGAGAATGCATAAATACCCCCTGAACTATACTTGAAATTTCAGAGACACACTTATATTATATTAAGGTCTTATTACCTCTCTGAACTAATTTTATAAATAATTTTCTACCTCTTTTCGACTTACGTGGCACTATCTTGTGGGCCCAGCACGTGTTGACATTTTTTTCAATTATAGTATCACATAGGCCGAAAAAGAGTAAAAATCATTTATAAAATAAATTTGAGGGGATAATAGGACCTTCGTAAAGTACAAGTTATATCTGAGATTTTTGACATAGTTTAAAGGGATACTTGTATATTTTCCCAAATAATTTTAACACCTACTCTTTTTTTTTTTTGTCTTCCTTTGTTGATTTTTTGTGCTTAACCAAAGTGACCATTCTATATATTTTTTTAATATGAGTAGGTGAATCATGTTTTGTATTTTGCTTTTCGACTTTTCTTGCAAAATGTCACAAGTGGATACCAACTACAATGACTTTCCAAAACTCAAAATAAATATAAAAATCCCTTTCCACAAAATGTACTTTTCTATTGTTCTACTTTTTAATCCATCTCCCTTTTCCACATCTCATAGCTCATAACCTATTTTACTTATAAATTAAATAGTATTAGTTTCATAGTAGGTTGAATACTTCACTTTTAATAACCCACCTTTAAAGTAAAAAAGTCATAATGATAGACCCTTGAGGTCGTAGAAGAAGATTTTATTTAATATATAGTAATTTTTATAATAGTAAAGGTGTGTTTGGTAAGAAAAGAAATTATTTAAAAAAATATATCTTTTTGAAAAACAAGTAAATTTTTAACTTATTCATATTTGATTGATGAACAAAAAATATTTTCTGAAAAAAGTATTCTCATAAAAGTTTCATTTTCCTTTGTACCGAACACGCCCTAATACTTTATCCCACTATGTGTCATTATGGCTTAGATAGTTTACTCCTTTTCATTGCATATACTGATAGAGTTATTATTATTATTAACAAGTACAAATACTCTGTCAAGTTAGTTCAAAGTAAAATTAGTGGGAGTAGGTGAGTGAATTTATAACAAACCATATGGAAGTAGCATCGACAGCGATTTCTGCATCCTCAACGTAACCTGCGGCTAGAATCAAGGACATGAAATACCAAAGTTCCAAGCTGAGAAGTACAAAATAAAATTTAATATTTTCGATATTATATTTTCATGCACTAAATTAAAATAAAAATTGATGAGAGTAACAAACCATATCATAACCCCAGATGCAAGAGATAATCTAACAAATCCCCACAAATTTTTGAATGCCTCCCATGAAAATCCAGACCAAGCATCACCACATGAATTTCCCCACAAAATATACACCATTTTTGCAGTCACCATAAACCACCATGAACAATTCAGAATCACAGCTCCAGCGGCCAAACCCAAACCCAATTTCAACATAAAAATCCAAGTTAACAACGCGTGCATAGCACATGAAACTCCAGCTATAACGGCCATAGTCATAATTTTGCTTTGAGCTTGAAGAAATTTCATGATAGGAAACTCAAATGCATAAGCAAAAACCATTGGTATCATCCATAACGAAAATTGCCCTGCCCATTCTGCTATCTTCTCTTGTTGCCCAATTAATCTTAGAATTTGTGTTGCAAATACATTCAAAAACATTAAAACTAACGCAGTTGCGTTCAGTATTATCCATGATCTCTGCATATAAATCCCCAACATATCTTTTTGTTTAGCTCCATATGCTTGCCCACACAGCGTCTCTAATGCACTTCCCATTCCCAACTGTCAAAAAAGTATTAGGTAAGTGCAATTGATTGATATATCGTGAAATAAAATTAAAATTAGTATAGGTACCAGTATTCCTTCTGAAAATCCAGCAATAACAGAGATTTGGATAGAAACAGCAGCAAGTTGAATAGTTCCAACATGACCAGCAAAGATTTGAGTAACAGCACCTAATGAGTATTGACAAAGGGAAGTGAAAATGGCAGGTCCTGCTAAGTACCATAGCTTTTTCGATTCGTAATGGAATTCCTTTACGAAGCTTTTAACACCATTAATCGATCTAATATCATCTTCGTCGGCATCAAAAGAAGCCTTTGAAGAAGGCGTAATGGAAGGAAGAAATGGTACTTTATTTTCCTCCATTGATGTGTAAAGGAAACAGATCCACAAGTTGTGACTAGTCTGAAATAATATGGATATGTATGCATTTGGACAAACCTTTGGTTCCACATATTCTAATATTTATTCCACGTGAATCACATGATACTAACGCTGTTTTGTAATCAGTAGTGTTTTACCTAACCTTTTTGAACAAACATTTAGGGGGTCTTTGATAAGGAATTTTTTTTTTCTATAAAATGTTTTTTTATAAAAAATAATAAGTGGATATTTAATATTCTTTCTATTCCTAATTATTTGTTCTTTTTTAGTTGACATACGTATTAAGAAAATAATTATTGATATAGTAAATTTATCATTTTATTCTTATTAATTATAATAAAATGTATGGATTAAAAATTTCAAAGGAGTTTTTCCTTTTCAAAATAATTAATTGAGAATATAATAAGTAAAAAAATAATTATTTTTTAAATTGTCAAAATAAACAAATAACTAAAAATAATTATTTTAAAAAATGAATAAATAATTAGAAATGAAAAAAAAAATGAATAACTAATTAAAGAGAAAAAGGCGTATTTAATCCATGTGAATCACATGATAGTGTGATGCTAACACTGTTTTGTGATGAATACTGTGTTACCTAACCTTTTTAAGAAAACATTTGAATTTTACATATTGGTACGTTCCAATTTGTGTGTTTATCGTTTCTAATTTTAATAAATCATCTTTTTTTTTCATAGATTAATTTAATATCTTTATCACTTAATTTGAATTAAAATTTAATAATTTTACTTCAGTTTAAATATTTTAACTTTCAACGTATATTAAATTTTTTCACTACGATTTTATCAATAGTCTTTAAATTATCAAGTGATTATTGATAGTTTAGTGTTAGTTTATTATATTTTCGCCATTTAAGTATGTAATGTTTAATAATTTATATATTTAGAAATTGCATAAAAAATATTATAAATTACAATAGTTAGTAAATTAATTTAAATATATGTATAAAAATTTATGATCAAGTAAATGTTTGATTAACTTTTTAAATTTTATTTGTGCCACATAATATTATGAGAAATTGAAAGTTTTATATATCCTTTCAAATTGAAATCGGTATCATCCAACTCAAAATGTTTTAGAAAATTTAAAATGAGATCTTTAAGTAAAATCTAAAACAAAGTAATTAAAGTATACTTAGGCCTCATTTGTTTTTATTAAGATTAAGAGGTCTAAATCTGAATACACATCTAATTATTAAATTTTGCATTAAAATCTAGGTGTTTTGATCTGAATACACATCTGAATATTAAGATGTGGTCTCTAAATCTAAACGCTAAATAATTAATGTAATTTGTTTTCAATATTTGAATGCGCATGTGAAATTGAACATTATATTAATAAAATATTGTAAAATTTCATTTCAACAAAAGATATCACTTTTGATTAAAAAAAAGTTTTAATAATCATGATTTGGATTACTATTTTTTCATTCAAAAACCTTGATAAACAACAATACTCCAAAAATATTATTGCAACCAGTGTTCTTGACACACGTCAATACAAGAAAATTATTAATATAAAAAAAATACTTGAATGAATTTATGAAACTTACTAGTTCAAGAGGGGAAAATGATGTTTGATTGAGAAAATAGAGAAAGTTTAGTTATGAGATAAAAAGGCACGCACAAAGCAGAGAAGCGAATGATTTATTATTTGATAACTTATTAAAAGAGTCTGAATGTTATTAAAAGTCTCATACAGATCTGATTCATTCAGACATCTTCAGACCCATTAAGAGACTTTTAAAAAATAAAACAAATGAACTTAATGGGTTGAATATAAATGATTCAGATTCAGACCTAAAAATCAAACGTACTTAATGGACTGAATCTGAATGATTAATATTCATACCTTCATTAAGTGCAAACAAATGAAGCCTTAATATTTGGGAAGGGGAGTTGATTAGTAAACGATGAATATAATTGTTTGCAACAATTTTTAAAAGAAAAAGACACAAGTACCCCCTAAACTATTATTGAAATCACAAAAACTCATCTTAATTAAATTAAAGTCCTATTACCCCTCTAACCTATTTTTTTGGTAGTTTTGTACACCTTTTTAGATTATGCAACATCCAAACATCTCTTACGCGCCTCAACTTTATGGAGTCATAAAGTGTGTACTACATTGAGTTGAGTATCCATGAGTTGAGGTGAGTATGTTTCCTTCTTTTTCAAGGTCAAGCTTTTATGTTATGTTCAGTATTCTATTTACATGTTGTACATTCAATGTGTTAATGTCATTTGGCCTGCATGAGATCAAGGTCATCAACATGCGCTTCGTTGATACCATCGCAGTTCGAGTTAGCTTTGATGAACCTCATTGCTTCTGGAGGATCACTTATTTATTTCGATTATTTCAATTTTGTTAGGATGATTGGGGGTCTTGTCCCGACATCCTTCTTAGTATTAGAGGTTTCATAGATAGACAGTAGTAGTTTATGAATCTTTTTCATTTTCATTATTGATGTTTGAGACTCGAGTTACCTTCTTTTGGCCAGTTGAATGTTCTTATACATTTATGAGTTAATTATTTTGAGGCACCGAGTTAAGTTTTACTTTTGAGTTTATCTAATATTTAGTAAGTCTTTCATTGAGAGTTGAGCCAGAACAAAGGTTCACTTGGGGCTAGTAATGGCTCTCCAATGTCAGCCACGTCCAGGGTGTAGGCTTGGGGCATGACAAACTTGGTATTAAAGCACAGAGTTCAAGAGTCCTATGATGTCTACGAAGTCGTGTCTGTAGAGTCCTTGTTAACAGTGTGAAGCGCCACGTCTATAATTAGGAGGCTACGACATTTAGTTACTATCTTGCTTCTTTGTTGCTTTTTTGTGACTATATAAAGTTTTTTTCGACTTCGTGCTTGGTGTATCTTTCAGATCATGTCTCCATGAAGAGTTGTGTTAGGTCTCCCTGCTAAAGGGAATGTTGATCCCTAGGATCAAAAGGTCTCCAATGCATCAAAGTGCAACCCAAGAAGAGGTCACTAATGTTGAGTTCTGAAATGCTATTTGGATGTTGAGTCAAGTTGTGACCAACCAAAATGGAAACAAAGAGGGAATAAATAGGATGTATGCTGATACATCCAGGATCCGTTTGTTCTTGAGGATAAATCCTCCAGACTTCACTGGTTCAAGTGTCATTGAGGATTCAAAAAACTTTGTGGATGAGTTGCAGAAAGAGTTTAAGGTGATGCATGTTGTAGTGCTGAGGTGTGGAACTAGTTGCATACCAATTAAATGGTGTTTCGATGATCTGGTTTGTCCAAATAAAGAAGAGTATAGCTAAAGGTGCACCAATTGTAAGTTGGGATGTGTTTGAAGATGTCTCTATGGGGCATTTCTTTCTCCGTGAATTGAGGAAGACGAAGGTAAGGGAGTTTCTCACTCTTAAGCAGGAACCCATGAGTGTGCATGAGTAGAACCTTAAGTTCACTCAACTTTTCCATTATGCTCCGGAGATGGTTGCTGATATGAGGAGCATGATGAGCTTATTTATATCTAGGTTGTCTCGTATGTAAAGCAAAAAGGGTAATGTTGCAATGTTTATAAGGTACATGGACATATCAAGGCTAATGATTCATGTGCAACATGTTAAGGAAGATAAGTTGAAGGATAGAAGAGAGTTTCGAAAGAGGAAAGGATAAAAATAGTCCCTTTTCTTTGAATTAAGGCTCAAAGTGATCCTTGAGTTTTTAAATGGAGCATTAATATTCCCTCATGTTTGGAATATTGGTGAACTTTCGGTCCTCCTCCAAAATTTTACCTATTTTTTAGCATTGATTTTATCCACAACCTATGTATGGGATGTTCAAATGTCATTTTATATATTTAGTAGAAATAACAACTTCATATGAACGAATGTGAGAAGAAAAACACTTTGTTTTGTTTAGTAGAAACCGTATTGCAGGTAAAGTCGAGAGGTTTATCATGATAGTTTCACGTGCAATAGTACAATTTTTTCTTTTTCTACAAAGTCATATGTTAAGATGTTTTTAGTTTAGCTGCAGTAATATTTCTAGTGAACAGAATAAGGTGTTTGTCTTATCATCTTTTCCAGATAGAGTATTATGAGATATATATATATATAAGAGAGATATAGGATATATATATATATCCGATATATATATATACATAATATATATATATATATATAAAGGCGATGAAACATTCCTTATATAAAATTTGAGACAAAATTAAGCAAAAAATAGATTAAAAATTTACGGGAGATCAAAAGTGCACCAATATTGCAAACATGAGGGGGACTATTAGTGCTCCCCCCCCCATGTGTGAAAACTCAAGAATCACTTTGAGCCTTGACCCAAAGTTGAGGGACTATTTTGAGTCTCTCCTCGTTTCGAAACAAGAAAGCTAAGATAACAGAAAATAAGTTCGGAAAATAGAAGAGTAAATCAAACCGGTCATCCTTTCAGAAAAAGCTTTGAGGTAAGTTCAAGAATGAAAAATCTCAGAACTTTAGAGCTAGACTTACACATTCTCAAGTTAGTGTGGCACAAAGAGGTAATTGGACTCCTGTATGTGCTAACTGTGGCAGGAACCACCTATGAGTGTGTTGTGATGGCTCTACTGATTTCTTAAAGTGTGGTCAAAATTATCACTTAATGAGAGATTGCCCTAAGAAGAGGCATAGAAATGGTAATGGAGACAATAGAGTCCAATCTTCTTTAGCGGCTCCGCTACAAAGAGCTCACCTAGAGGTGCTACTTCAGGGACAGGCGCAGAAGCAAACCATCTCTATGCTATAACCAGTCTCCAAGAGAAAGAGAATTCACCTTATGTTGTCACTGGTATGACTAAAGTATTTACTTTTTATGTATAAGCATTGCTAGATCCAGGTGCAAGTCTATCTTTTGTGACTTCATAGTTTTATATGAGGTTTGATATTATCCCCCAACAATTTCTTGAATCTATTATAGCTGAGAGAGTCTATCGTGATTGTACCAATTCTTTCAATCACAAGGACATCGTGGTTGACCTAGTCAAGTTAAATAAGGTGGATTTTGATGCCATTCTAGGTATGCACTAGCTTCATGCTTGTTATGCCTTAGTTGATTGTAGGACTCGAATAGTTAAGTTCCAGTTTCCTAATGAGCCAGTTACTGAGTGGAGGAGTAGTTCAATAATGTCTAAGATTCGTTTTATTTCGTACCTTAAGGCGAGAAAGTTAGTTTTCAAGGGTTTGTGTCTATCACTTAGTCCGAGTTAATGACTCTAGTATTGAGACACTACCTATTCAGTCAATTCTAGTACTGAGTGAGTTTTCGGAGATCTCTCTTGATGATCTTTATGAAGTCCTTCCTGAGAGAGAAATAAATTTTGGTATAGATATTATTCCTGATACTCGCCCTATCTCTTTTTGTCATGTAGAATGGCTCCAGCTGAGTTGAAAGAGTTAAAAAATAGTTAAATACATTGGGGCGCTCTAGTCTTATTTGTGAGGAAGAAAGATGATTCTCTTAGGATGTGTATTGATAATTGAACAAGATTACTATAAAGAACAAGTATCCCCTTTCGAAGATTAATGATCTTTTCGATCAACATCAAGGTGCTACCTGTTTTTATAATATAGACCTCATATCTGGATATCATCAGTTGAAAGTAAGAGAAAGTGATATTCCAAAGACAACTTTCGGGATTTACTATAGTCATTATGAGTTTCTAGTTATGTCTTTTGATTTGACTGATGCTCCTACATAATTCACGAACCTTATGAAAGAATGCTTAAGTTGTATATTGATATGTTTGTTATCATTTTCATTGATGACATCATGATTTATTTGAGGAATGAAGAAGATCATGCTAGTCATATCAGAGTAGTTCTTCAAACTCTCAAAGATAGAGAGTTAAATGACAAATTCTTTTAGTGTGAGTTTTGACTTGAGTCTGTAGCATTCTTTAGTCCACATTGTGTTTGGTGAAGATATTCGAGTTGACACTCGGAAGATTGAGGCAGTGCACAACTGGTCTAGACCCGCATCTCCAACTGATATTAGGAGTTTCTTGGGATTGGCTGGTTATTTTAGAAGGTTTGTCGAGGGGTTTTCGTCTATTTCATTCCCTTTGACTAAGTTGACTCAAAAGACAACAATGTTCAATGGTTTGAAGCTTGTGCGAAAAACTTTTAGGAATTGAAAACCAAGTTGACTACTGCCTGGTGTTGACCTTACCATAAGGTATGCAAGGTTTCATGGTGTATTCTGATGCGTCCGGAGTTGGACTGGATGTGTATTGATGAAGAGTGCTAAGGTTATAGCTTATGCCTCCAGGCAACTTAAGATTCACGAGAGGAATTACCCAGCCCATGGTCTAGAATTGACTGTTATAGTGTTTTCTTTGAAAATATGGCGTCACTATATTTTATGATGTTCATATTGATGTGTTCACTGATCACAAGAGTATCAGTATGTATGTAGTTAGAAATAAATTAAATCTCATACTGAGGATGTGGTTGGAGTTACTCAAGGATTATAACATGAATATTTTATATCACCTAGTAAGGCTAATTTTGTTGTTAATGCTTTGAGAAAGTTGTCTATGGATAATATACCCATGTTGAGGAAGGAAAGAAAGAATTAACTACAGATGTGCACAGACTTGTACGATTGAGAGTCTGGTTAATGGATTCCAATAAAGAAGGAGTGGTGATGATGAATGAGGCTGAATCATCACTAGTGTCCGAAGTGAAAGAGAAACAAGACCAAGACCCTGTCTTGCTTGAATTGAAGGTAAATGTTCATAAGCAAAAAGTGATGACTTTTGAATAATGGGGAGATGGTGTATTAAGGTATCAAGATAGATTGTGTGTACCAAATGTGGTTTAAGTCCAAGGGAGGATCATGGAGGAAGCTCATAGCTCCACATATTCTATCCACCCTAATTCTACAAAGATGTATCGCGATTTAGGAGAAGTCAATTGGTGGAGTGGTATGTAGAGGAGTATTCCATAATTCATTGCTAAGTGCTCGAATTTCCAACAAGTCAAAATAGAGCACCAGAGACCCGGTGGTATCCTTAGAACATAGATCTTTCAGAATGAAAGTGGGAGATTATCAATATGGATTTTATTACTACTTTACCACGGTTTAACAGGCAACATGATTTGATTTGAGTGATTTTAGATCAGATGACTAAATCTTACAGGTAAAGACTACCTTTTCAGTAGAAGATTATGTCAAGTTATATATCCAAGAGGCAGTCAGGCTTCACGGAATTCCAGTGTCCATCATTTCAGTTAGAGGTATGCAATTCACTGTACAATTCTGGAAGTCTTTACAGCAAGGTTTGAGTTCGAAGGTAAATTTGAGTAATACTTTCCATCCTCATACTGATGGTCAAGAAGAACACACAATTCAAACTTTAGATGATATGTTAAGGGTGTGTGTGATCGATTTCAAAGGTAATTAGGATGATCAGTTACCTCTCATTAGTTTGCTTACAACAATAGTTATCACTCTAGCATCCAAATGGCTCCTTATGACCTCTTTATAGAAGTAGATGTAGATCTCCTATTAGATTGTCTGAGGCTGGTTAGTTTGGGTTGATAGGACCAGACTTGGTTCATTATGCTATGGAGAAAGTGAAGATCATTTGAGAAAGGTTGAAAATTGTGCAGAGTCATTAGAAATCATATACTGATGTTAGGAGAAGAGACTAGGAGTTTGAGGTAGATGATTGAGTGTATTTGAAGGTTTCACCCATGAAAGGTGTTGTAAGGTTTGGCAACAAGGGGAAGCTTAGTCCCCGGGATATTGGTCCTTATAGAATATCCAAGAGGGTTGACAATAAGTTGGAGTTGCCGCTAGATTTAGCAGCATTTCATCTGGTATTTCACATTTCAATATTAAATAACTGTATGGGCGACCATTCTCTTATTATACCTATTGGAGATATTAGTGTTAAGGATAGCCTATCTTATGAAGAGATTCCCGCTCAGATTCTGGATCGTCAGGTACGCAAGTTGAGAACCAAGCCTGTAGCATCAGATAAGGTCATATAGAGGAATAAGTTTGTTGAGGAAGCTAATTAGAAGGCTGAGGATGACATGAAGAAGAGATACCCACATTTCTTTACTTCTAGAGAAGCTTCAAATCAAGGTACTGATTCTTTTCTTGGTACTTTTTAAGTTGAAATGTTGGGTGTTTGAGCTGGTTGTCAGATGTTGCCACCCTTAATCTACTTAGAGTAATGTCATTCGATGACGAATGTTTCCAAGGGGGAGATATGGTAATATTCCACCTTAGAAATAGTTAAATTTAGGAAGAACTAATGTGGAAGAGCTAATTTGAGAATTTTGCAAGTTATACTTAAGTTGTGAGTTTTGGATCAACTTTAAATGGCCATTGATATAGCGTGAGTTGCGTTTCACTTAGAATTTATGTGTTTCTTGGGCTATTTTGTATTAGAATTAACATTTTGCATATAATGTTTGCAGGAAATAGGCTTGGATGTTGTTGATGAAGATGTGAACTGAAAAGTGCAGAAATGACCACCAATAGAGCCTTCCACGGACTGTGGGTCCAACAACGGGTCGTGGATGGGTAGTCTTAGATACTGGTCTAAGAGTTAAAGTTCCAGTACCCCATCCATGGAATGCAAAGACGGACTATAGTCCAGTCCACGGACCATAGGTGATGCATTGTAGGTGGAACATCAGGAAAGTTTGACCAAGTGTGAAACCCTATAGAGCAGACTATGTACCATAGGTCGAACCACGACCTGTCTTGCATAATCGTTGATGGTGATCTGGGAGTTGAAGATTCCAATATTTGATAAATGTATTCAAGTGTTGAGCCACGGAGGGACCTAGACCGTAGGTCGACCCACAATTTTTAGGTCAAAGCGTCGATCAAGACCACGTCCTGACAGTTTATTTTCTTATTTTGTTTTCCATTTAATTTAGAATTTGTTTTCTATTAGTAGGAGTTATTAACCTTGTTTTGGGGTTATACATTATTTTAAACATCTAGATTTTGTTTTTTTGCAATTTTCTTGCAAAATCTTAGCAATTTGATTTCCAGAATTCATTTTATAAATTTTCTCTTTGAAATTCAATTGAAGATTTCGGGTTTCATCAATTTTTCTTGTAAGTTCATGAATTCTTTTTACCCAATTATGAATTGTGTATCTTTTAAGCATGAGTAGCTAAATCCATAACTAAGGTTGTGGAAACCATGAGCAATTAACAGAGTATGAATTATAATTAAGTAATTCTTGAATACTATTTATGCATGTATGTTAATCCTTTTGTTTGGAAGTTTTTTTAACGAGTGCACACATTAGAACTCACATCGTTCTTACATGTCGAACCAAGGAGGTAATGAATGAGAAAAGGATTAAAAAATAGAGATTTAGTGGATGCTATCAAATAGTCTAGTGTCAATTGAATGAGGATCAAAACTAAGCCACACATTGATATGATGACTAATTTGAGGTAAATGTAAGTGTTAGTAAAGCATACATCCGTAGCGGAACCAAGGTGCGTGGTGAATTCTCTATTTGGAGGACCAATCACTTAGAATTGCCTAACTTACCAACTTTGCATGTAACACACTAGGAAAGAATTAGTATTATTAGGATTATTACGTTAAGAGCTTGTGGGGAACACATATACCCTAGTTTCTCTTTCATATTGATAACTGAAAAAATTTGAATCTAGCTTACTTATAGTTAAATCAACAATCTAATATTTTGCATACAAAAATCCCCTATTTACTTTTCTCAGAGATAGTTTGACTAAATGGAAATAATAGTGAGTTAAGTTTAAGTCTGAACCATATTCTTTATGGATCGAACCCAACCTACAAGTTGGATTCTTTATTTGACAACAGTCACTTATATTTTTTTAGTGATGTGTAATTTGAGCGGCACATGGGACATACTCCGTATCGTTGTCCGTATCCAACAAGTGTCTGGAAGGGGTGATTGATTTGGACTTGTCACCCCGTGCATAGGTCGGAGCTTGTTTTGGATCCAAGGTACATGTGGAAGCTTAGTTAGTACCTAAAAGAATACAAAAGACCTATGAAATAATTTTAGAACGAAATTAGGACCCCGACAAAAACTTGAAAAAATTTCAAACAATAGTTGAACTTGTAACCCACGGTGGGTACCTATGGTTCGTCGATGGAACGATGGCCCATGGGTCCCTCGTAGGCTAGGGGTTCACATAGTTGGGTTGCACATGGGTAACCACGGATGTGCAGAACGATCCGTCGATCAAAATATGGACCGTAGTCCACTACGTAATTCTATACTTAAACCAAATTTGTGTTCTAATGATCCACAGGACTCAACCTACGGTTCATATGTTGACCTATGCTATGATGGTGATGTTCGTAGATCAATTATATTCCAGGGTTTGCCTCTGCGATAACGGAGGATGAAGTGGTGATGATTGCTTTATTCAGTGTTACTATGTAACCACTAGGTTCTTCCGTGCTAATGGGAAGCGCCACCACTCCTACCATACTTTCGATGCTGATGAGGCTTAAAGATTGAAGAAGAATGAGCGTCAGTAGTTTGACGTGGCCTAGAGGGAGTCAATACCTATGAGGAGAGGATACAACAACGGGCCTATAAGGTATATGATGGCCCATCTGGCATTCCGAGCACTTCTAGTAGTGATCCCATAGATGGTGAGGGCGCTACTGATGGCTTCCCTAGTGTTGAAACAGGGGGTTTCGGAAGACAGACCCACTCGCTTATTTAGGGGTCTTCGACGCATTTGCCCCATAGATTTGCTTCACCTTAGCCTTAACTTTTTGTTTTTGTGCAATAAGGGCAATTGCACCTTCTTTTGTTGGGGGTGGGGTAAATGAATTTTGAATGATAGAGTGAAGTCTGAGTAACCTAACTCATAATCCTCCTTTGCAGTTTTCTTGTCTGTGTTCTTTCCCCCCTAGGGACTATTTTACTTTGATGTTGAACCAGAATGTTTAGGATTGCATGTGTAGAAGTAAGTATAAGAATGACAGCATGACGACATAAAGAGCATGAAATTGATACCAGACCAAATTTTTTGAAATATGTTAGATCTATATGTTGAATGAGTTGAATGTGTTGGATATTCATATGACATGATAAGGAACCGTTAGGATAACATAACTTAAGATAAAACTTGAACTCGTTCAGTAATATGATTATGGAACAATGTGCCAAGTGTATGTGAGAAAAAATTGAATGTTTCATATGGTATGTGTCAATCTACAACTTGCCCCGTTGGTCCTGTTAAGATAATCTAGGCTAGAAGTTGGAAATTTATCATAGGCCCTTGTTCAAATAAGTCCACTCAAGCCTAACAAAAGAAATTCAACCAAAAGAAAAAAAATGTTCCCTTTGATCCAAATGTTTGAGCCTAATGTAGACCAATTTTTTTCAATACACCTACTTATCTTTCCTAAAATAATTGTCTTGGCCCCGGTCCCTCCTTGGACATGTGTACCTTGACTTAAGCCAAAAGCATAAGTTTAGAGTGGCTAATTCAAAAAGTTACCTTGATCTTGGCCCTGATCCGACATCAGATATTGTGAACCTCAACTCATGCAAATACATAAATTGAGGGTGACTATGAAAAAGGAGACCAAAATAAGAGTTTGTGTAGAAGAAAAAAAAGAAAAGATAGAAAATGATGTTCCTTTATTCAAAAGAAGCAAAAAGTAGAATGACAAAAGTACCGAAAGAAACAAAGAAGAAAGTGAAAATTAAGAGTTATAAAGTCAAAAGTCACATTTTTTCGAAAGAGAGTCAAGAAAAAAGAATAGTAAAGTCAAAGATGTCAAGAATTGGTTGAGAAAAAAAGTAAAAAACCAATGTAATGTCAAGGAGGACAGGAAAAAAGTATCCAAATGTACCAGACCTGACTTTGATCCTCCGTTACAATCTAAGAAAGTCCTATAGTGATCCTAGTGATTAGTTTGGAAAGTCTATGTAGTGAAAATAAGGGCAAGTTATGATATTAAGCATTAACTGTACTTGAAGTCACTTCTGAGAGTGAGTGTTGAATGAATCCTTAAATTTGAAATTCATATATGATGTGAAAAAAAGATTTCTTTTCAAGTGAGGGCACTACTTACATTGTTGGAGAATGGGTACCTTAGTGAGTGTGAAAAATGTATGTTGTGGTGTTTATTGGTCGATCTATGCCATGTTTCGATCTGCATGCGTTAGCTTGTTGAGTCTAGATTAAAAAATTTGTACTAATGTGGTGGAATTGATTGAGAAGCCATGTGATTGCTTGAGTTTGTATGCCTACTTCTATATAAGTGTCATTTAGAGTTTAGTGTATAACTTGAGGACAAACCACAAGTTTAAGTTGAGAGTGTTAATATACCGTGAGTTTATGGTATTTTTTATGCGTTTTACTTAGAGTTTGTGTGTGTCTTGGGATATTTTGTATTAGAATTAATGTTTTGCGTATAATGTTTGCGAGAAATAGGCTTGAATGTGGTTGATGAAAATGTGAGATGAAAAGTGCAGAAGTGACCACCAACGGAGCCACCCACGGACCGTAGGTCCAATGACAGTCCGTGGATGGGAATCTGTAGGTCATGGTCAGGGAGTTAAAAGTTCCAATACTCAGTCCACTGAATGCTAGGATGGACCGCAGTCCAGTCCACGACCCATAGATGATGCATCGTAAGTGGAACATCATCAAAGTCTGACCAAGTGTGAAACGACGGAGCAAACGACGGACCGTAGGTCAAACCATGACCCGTCCTGCACAACCATTGATGGTTATATGGTAGTTGAAGGTTCCATTACCTAATGAATATGTCCAAGTTTTGAGCCTTGGAGGAACCTATGGACCGTAGGTCGACCCCATAGTCCGTACGTCAAAGCATCAATCGAAATTACGTCCTGACAATTTATTTCCTTATTTTGTTTCTTGTTTAACTTAGGATTTTTTTCTATAAATAGGATTTTTATACCTTGTTTTGGGGGTTAGACATTATTTTAAACTTTTAGGTTTTTTGGGTTTTGGAATAAATTTGCAAACTCTTAGCAATTTGATTTTTCGAATTCATTTTATACAATTTTCTCTTTGAAATTCCATTGAGAATTTCGGGTTTCATCAATTCTTCTTGTAAGTTCATGAATTCTTTTTATCAATTTTGAATTGTGATCTTTCAAGTATGAGTAGCTAAATCCATAACTAGGGTTGTGTAAACTATAAGCAATTAAAAATTATGAATAATAATTATGTAATTCTTGATGTTTATGCATGTATCATTAATCCTTTCGTTTAGATGTCTTTTTAACGTATGCACGCGTAATAACACACCTCCTTCTTACTTGTCAGACCAAGGACGTAATGAATGAGAAAGGAATTAAACAACATAGATTTAGTGGATGCTATTTAATAGTCTGGTGTCAATTGGAGTAATGGTGAAAAATAAGGCATACATTGATTTGATGACTAATCTGAGGTAAAGGTAAGGGTTAATTATAAAGTATAGACTCATAGCCTGACCAAGGTGCGTGATGAAATTCTCTAGTTGGAGAACCAATCACTTAAGATACCTAACTTACCAACTTTACATGGAACACACTAGAAAAAATATTACTATTATTAGGAATATTGCGTTAAGAGCTTGTTGGAAACACATATACCTTAATTTCTCTCTCATATTGATAAATCAAAGTTTGAATCTTTCTTACTTGTTACTAAATCAACAATCTATTATTTTAGATACATAACCCCTTTTTTATTTTTATTGGATATAGTTTGAATAAACAAAAATAATAGTGAGTTAAGTTTAACTTTAAATCATTTTCTCGTGGGATTGACCCCAACCTACAAATTGAGCACTTTAGTTGACAATGATCGCTTATACTTCTTTAGAAAGATATAATTTGACCAAATCAATCATAAATTTTTCAGTACATGATGAGTTAGGTGACCCACAAGATATCAAATGAAAGGTCTTGAAATCCTCTTTTCAATGCCATCGAGTTTGCTAAATTTTGAGTTCGGATGAGGGAGATATACCTGTTTGAAGTCAGTCTATCTAGTTAAAAAAAAGTCACCAGAATTAATGAGGGATATTTTGGTGTTTCCTTATTCCATTAGCTTAAAACGTTTTCAGTAATATTTTGGATCAAACTTGATTTGAGTCAATTTTACAATTATAAAATACGCTTAGGGTTCTTAGAGGAGTTTAAGAAGAGGAAAAAGGAAGAATGACGAAGGTTTCTATGAATCGAGGATTTGTTTCGCCAAATGAAGGTATGTAAGCTTTCATAGTGTTAGATTTGTTCACCCACACGCCAATCATGTAAATTCCATCTGTAATTTTGTTCGTGAGGTTGATTGATTTGAATTCTTGATGGGTGTTTTTAAGGTTTTGGTCTTCATGCTTTGTTTATGAAGCTTGAAGTGAAAATTTCAATTGTTCAAAGTTGTTCTTGAGGAAAAGTGAGTAGATTCTTGTGTACTTATATTGGGTAATTTAATCTAAGGAAAAAGTGAGGAACTCAATCAATTCTACGCAAGTTAGGGTCAGAAAACGAGAAGAAAAATTCATCAGAAAGTTCTAGGGAGGGGATGGGCCGGCGCATCCGATGTGCGCCAGGAGTTCTGGGGCGGCGCGCTAGTAGTGCGCCAAAACCCAGTCTCTGAAGTTTACGGCTTTCTCACTAGGCGAGGACATCTGATTATAAAGTCCTTTTTTATTCTTAAACCACTTTCCATTCAGTTGCTAAGAGATAGAGATCGAACTTTCTAAATGAGATTGAGTTCCACGAATACAAAGGCTAGAAAGATGTTATTTGCTGTTATTCTATCTATTTGGGCGCTCCACGCCAGAGTCGTTTTCCCCCACCCTATTTTCGTCGTTTGCTCCGTTTGAGTCCTTTTAAAGTGTACCATAACTCCCTACTGATTCTAGCTACTCTAACCTATATTTAAACATCTAGAGATCCTTCATAACATGAATCACAACACTTGAATTAATAATTACAATTCACGGTAGAGTTAGGAATAAAGTGTTGAGAGTTATTTCGAGTCATTTTGAAAAGTCTTTTACAATCTTTTAAAAACTTGTTTTAAGACTTGAGTAATTAAGTTTGAGGATGAGGAGAGTTGAGTTTCATTTTTCAAAATTAATATATGAGAACTAAGTATTCTCGAGAGTAGGTGTTAATACATTTAAAATGAGAGGAAACATCGATTTTCAAATGAGTTCATGAGGAGTTTTAGAGTAAATTCTCTTTTAAGAGATGTTTTGAGTAATAATATGAGGGAATGTTTTTAAACATCTGAGTTGAGTTATATTTTTGGGAGTAGTATTGAGCACCGATATAGGGATGAATTTATACAACTCAAAGTCCTTATAAACCATGTAGCCAACATGGGTAGAGAGGGTCATACTTTTTAGATGATTACTTTTTAAGCATAGCTTAGTGAATCCACTTAATTAAGGATATCTTATACTCCGGAAAGATATTGGTCAGTTCTGGTAGCATAGGCGAGACACTGTATCATCACATAGCTCATAGTGATGGTTGCTAGTTAGAGAATCTCCCAAATTGAGTTATTGTGTATCTTTATATACAAAATGACTTATTATTGTATTTTTAAACTAGGTAATTTTTTCGCGCTTCGTGCAATAATTGCATTGAGTATGCAATTAAATTTTTATTAATATCCATACATTAAAAGTAATGGAAAAATAAGTTTTTAAAAAATATTAGCAATATTCCAACATGAATTTGATTATTTGTCATCATCACATAACTCAAGAACCTCTAATGAATGTATTATTTACGAAATAGTAAATGTTGGATCTTTAACCATTAAAAGAAAAATAAAGAAAAAATAAGAATATATATACAAAAACATTTCATTATATAAAGAAACATTTAAGTTGCGTAGATGTACAATTGTGATACATGTCTTAGGAGAAAATTTAAAAATTTGTTAACATTACGCTTGAACATGAAAACGATTATAACGTTTGAACTTGCATAATGGATTTCTTTAATTGATAAGTGAGAAGTTTCATATTTATGTAAAAATAGACAATATGTAAGCTTATGTATAGTAATTTTAAGTTATAAAATTTAATATAGAATATCGAAAAATAAATTTTGTAACTGAATACAATATTTATTTTCTGCACAATAAATATACGTACTATATGCGTATATGTTCGATATAACCGGAAATAATAACTTTGCGAAAACATAAAAATAGAGTTTACAACATACTCAAAAATAAGAATTAATATCATAAAACGTCCATTAATGAGTGTAAAAACATATCAGGATATGTAAAATAAAATGAAATAGAAGGAAAAAAAGCGCAGTCCAATGAATGCACAATGTCCCTTAAGAACAACTATTTCTCTCTAAATACAAGAAGTTAAAGATACAACCTTTCAAATGGAACGAGGTTATCCCAAATTATTGATACAAAACAATGGTATCAATAAGTCATTCAACAGGAATAAAGTACACGAATATTTAATTTTACAGAAGTAGAAAAAAAGATCAGAATTTTGTTGTTTTAAAATGAGAGGAAATCCCTCTATTTATAGACAGCAGAGGGTAGTGTGAACAACTATTTATTGTGTCTTATCAGAAATGTTATAACTATTTGGAAAAGTTGCAAACCTTAGGAAAGTGCATAACCTTTCATAAAAGTTACAATTTTTCATAGATTCGCAACTCTTCGTTAGAGTCGTAACTTTTCATAAAAGTCTCAACTCTTCATTAAAGTCACAACTCTTCATTAAAGTCACAACTTTTCATAAAAGTCACAACTTTTGATAAAAATAACAACTCTTTATTAAAGTCATAACTTTTCATAAAAGTCACATCTTTTCATGAAAAAGGATGGTTAGTTTTGAAAATAAATAAATTTAAAAGAAAATTCTTGCTTGTGTTGCGCTATGTAGACGGGCCTAGGGTTCTCTTTTATATAAATATATGATACATTTAGTTGTTATCTATTGTTTTAAATGCTTTATATAGTCTGCATCTTTATTGTTGTTTTATACGACATTGAGTTGAGTATCCATAAGTTGAGGCTGAGTTGAAAAAAGTTGAGGTGAGTATGTTTCCTTCTTTCCAAGTTCAAGCTTTTATGTTATGTTCACTATTCTCCTTACATACTTGTACATTTAATGTATCGATGCAATTTAGCCTGCATCGTTCATAATGCAGATACATGAGATCAAAGTCATCAACATGCGCTTCGTTGATACCATCGCAATTCGAGTTAGCTTTGGTAGCTTCCTTGATTTCGGTGGATCCCTTATTTATTTCTATTATTTCAGTTTTGTTAGGATGATCGGGGGGTCTTGTCCTAACATCCCTCATAGTATTAGAGGCTTCATAGATATACATTAGTGGTTCACGAGTCTTTTTCAATTTCATTATTGATGTTTGAGACTCGAGTTGCCTTCTTTTGACTAGTTGGATGTTCTTATACATTCATGAATTTATTATTTTGCGACATTGAGTTAAAGTTTTACTTTTTAGTTCATCTAATATTCATCTAATATTGAGTAAGTCTTCAGGTGAGAGTTGAGTCAGGCGAAGGGTTCACTTGGGGCCAACAATGATTCTCAAATGCCGACCATGTTCAGGGTGTAAGCTCGGGGCGTGACATTTTTTTGGGGTGAATCTAAAAATCTATGTGGATTAATTAGATGAAGTTACTTGTTTCATTGAATGACTCACCGATTATGTATCATTTTTATGTTAATAAAGGATATTTATACTTAAAAAAATATTAAGGGCATTTTTTTTATCTGATAGGTGGTAGAAGAGAATTTTGAGTCATTTACGATATGTTGAGGACATTTTTGACCTTTTTTCGAGTATTATATTGTCAAACCTCGTTATAACGAGCAATCTTTATAATAACATTTCTCTATATAACAATCTGATTTTCTCTTGAACCGATTTTCATGTTAGATTTGACTTCTCTATAATAATATTCTACCTATAACAACAACAACATTCATTAAAGTGATACACTCTTTATAAAATCACCCCTCAAGAATAATGATACTCAAATATTGTGTAATAGCCCAAGGTATCTAGTTTAAGTCCCAAGATGACTCAACTATGCCAAGAAAAATGATAGGAGAATATTATGTATAAGATTAAAATATTAAAGTATTTGTGGAATTATTATTAATGTTGTACCGTAAAATTTCGAATACAAATAGAATAAAGTGTATTTAAATAGTGCCCAATAGTTATCAAGGAAATACTATCAGTTTTTGCCCTTTCTTTCGCACTCATTCTATTTAATTGATAAAATAATATATTTCTTTTTTATACATAAAAATATCAAACGAATGTTATATACTTTATATTTATTTAATAACTAAATGAGATCCAAATGCTAAACGCAAACGCCAAATGACAATATACATATATTACAACACCTCATTATATGAAATATTTAGATAAACACTATCACTCCAACAGATGACTTCTTACTTTTTTTAAATTATAGATATATCCGTAATGAATGAATATAATGGTTCATATTTTTAAATTCTAACCCAACAAAAAAAAAGGTATTTATTTTTTTTTGTTTTATAAAAATAGATAAATAAAATAAAATATCTTGCCATCTATATATAAGACAACTTATTTTCATTATTAGAAACCCAAATAAATATCATACATTATATATAAGCACACGTATTTAACTAATTAGAAACAAAATACGATGATCTCTAGATTCTCCTATAAGATAAACTTATATCATTATTAAAAAAAAAATTAAAAAAAGATAAATAATCTCAAAATTATTAATATTCGGGAATAAAATAAATCAATATTTATTCCAAATTAATAATAGGGGGGTTATAGTGTTGTTTTTTTTTTTGGGAAAAAAAGAAATAAGTTACTCTTTGCCCTTTTTGCCAAATTGAAATCATCTTTTGCATTACGAAAGCATTCTTCTTCCAAGCTCTCTAAACGTTATTGCTAATGGCGGCTGTTTCATCTCACTCCACCCTTAATAGACCTTCCATTTCTCTCTATTCCTCTATTTCCCATCTGGGTTTTCCCCACGTTGTTCGATTTTCAACTTCGAAACCAAATTTCACCCTTTCAAATCCCAAAACAATTCTAGTTTCTGCCATTAAAGCTGATGAAAAACATGCAAATGAAGACCACTCTGTTACAACTTCCGATTCATCCACCATAAAAAAGTACGTTTTCTTTGCTCAAATTCAATTCGTAAAGATTCAAAACTATACATAAGAAAGGTTTCGTTGTCAAATTTTTCTGCTTTCAACAATCTCTCGAAAAATTGTATGACCTCAATACAAGGTTTCTGTTATTAATAAAAATAATTTTTAATTACAAGTGTAGTATTTTCGTCTACTATAACTTATATGCCTTAAACTCCAGTGATTTTTTAAAAGGTCAAAGTGAGTGTAAGAATACTGAATTGCTGGTGTAAATGTGATTACAGTGTTAGGCGTCATACTATTCAAGTGTTTGTTGGTGATGAAAGTGGAATGATCAATCGTATTGCGGGTGTCTTTGCTCGAAGAGGGTATAATATTGAGTCTCTTGCTGTTGGTCTAAACAAGGACAAGGCTCTTTTTACTATAGTGGTTTCTGGAACTGAAAGGGTGTTACAGCAAGTTATGGAACAGTTACAAAAGCTCGTAAATGTGATCAAGGTGATAACACTTAGCTTCATGCGGTATTTCGATTTATAAGCTGTTTGATTAAGTACTCAGGGTCTTGGTTCCTTGAACTAGAACTAGTGATGTCGACCATTTAGGAGTAGTCTGGTGCATGGCCCAATAGTATGGGCTTAGGTTGTAACAAAATAATGAAACTTATTGTGGAATATGAAGTGGATATGCATTAACCTGCAAGGGTGGTCAAGTTGGTTGAACAGGGAAATCTCAAATTGGGGGTCTCAGGTTTGAAACCCACTGCAAGCTTTCTCGAGCTTGTGGCAAAGGACTTGCCTAGTGTAGTTTACCTCTCTTAAGTGGTTTGCGAGCTACTATAGTGGAGCGGGGTTTACCTTGTGGGTACCTGAAGGATAGTGACGGCAGGTTCCCTTGTCATACATGAAGTGGATATGCATTTATACAACTTGTTTGGTGAATCTTACTAATGTCTTGGATCAAATTAACATCTTTGCATTGCTTCAATTGAGGTTAGAGTATGGTATTACCAGTGTTCGTATCAGCAAAATCCACCCCTTTGGTAATGCATATTACATGTTCACTAGTTTGTTGAATTGTTTGTCTCATATGGTATCTTAATTGAAGTGATGGCATCAATGTTTGAGTCTACATTTTCTCTGGTCTGTAGATTTGTGTCAATTGAATGGACGTGCCAATGCTATTCTGAAAAATGTTGTTTAATAGCTGAAAGATATTCAATACTCAAATTCATGGAAATGGTTTCAGCTATGGTTATAAATACGGTCTTTGGTACTTGAACTAGTTCACAATTCAATTAGCTGAGCTTAAGAGCTTATAGGCAGTACGTGGTCAGTGAGGATTCATATAGCCGACACCCAACTTGTTTGGGACTGTGGCGTTGTTGTAAAAGAGCTTATATTATTATTATTTAAAGAGCCTATACTGAAGTCTCAAGCTTTAGGTGGTGTAACATGAACACTTTTCTTTTTTCTGCTCCCCTACTTTCTTTTTTTATTTGGTGTTTTTGTTTTATTCTTTAAAAAATGATGGTCAGGTTGAAGATCTATCCAAGGAGCCACAAGTTGAACGTGAACTAATGCTTATCAAAATCAGCGCAGATCCAAAATTCCGCGCAGAGGTTCTTAAACTATTGGTTCTAATATGTCAGCTGAGTACCATTTACCATTTTAAGGTTCTACTATTATGTGATGATTGATCCAAATCTTTTGGTCATTACCAGGTTATGTGGTTGGTGGACATTTTCAGGGCAAAAATTGTGGATATCTCTGATCATTCACTGACTATTGAGGTGATGTTTGATGACATAGATCAGAATCCATCTTTTTCTATCTTGAACTTGATGCTTGTGAACTGGATATCAAATGTTAGACATATGTCTAGTACATAGATATGTAAAATGGTTTCAGTAATGAAACTCTGTTAGGGAATTAGTATGCAGGGTTTAGAAGGGGAGACAGAGAGAGAGAGAGAAAGAAAATGAGAAATAAGTGAGTGGAAGAAAGAAAAAAAAGAGAGATTGGAAGAGGGGGGGGGGGGGGGGAGGAGAGGGACAAAAAAATAGAGAAAATAGTAAGAGAGAATACAGAGGTAGATTCTTTTCTAAAAAAAGAGAATAGAGAGGGATATTTTTACCAATATCAATTCGCCTATTATTCAAGTGTATTCGAAACAAAGTATGAAAAGGTCTTATTATAGAGTAGGAACTCTAAATAGTCAGAAGTCAGAACCCTATAATAAATAAAGCTTTATGTGTAACTAACGAAAAGACTACAGCAAGTTAGTTGATAAAATCTGATCTCTAACCAAAGAACACTTGATAAAATCGATGTTCAGTGAAAAAAGGAAAACAATAAGATAAAAGTCTTATGTCCAAAATAAGATTTATCTTCTGTTGTATTTTCAATAAATAGGTCATATCTCTTTGTCAAAAAGAAATAGATCATACGCTAGAGTAAGACAATTTTCATTTCTTTCCAATGACTTCTGATAACAAGTTAGTACTAAGTCTTGTGAAGCATTCATTGATAGCAGTAAAGCTCAGTCTTATGAAGCAAATAGAATCTAGTATTGATTTATTAGATCATACATTAGTCTCCTGTTATCTCTACTATTTCCATCCCCATTTCCAATAATACTGATGTCTGGGTGCAGTTTGCACCTCAGCCATTCAATCATTACCTGGATCTTCAATACATAAAATTGGATAACTCTGCCACCAAGGCTTAGGCATGTATGAGAAATCAAAGTTGGGTCCTTTGATTTTCTGATGCTTTTCCATCATCTTGTGCCATGATTTCAGGTGTCTTTGTGTGGTCAATATGAATTTATCTCAATGATGTGTAGTGCTTTTCTAAGTACATCCACCACATACTTCTGAGTATGGAGACTTTCACCTCTTATGAAAAATAAGTAAATTTCAGGGCAAGCTCAGAGGGCCAATGTCTATGAAAATTGTGTTGTATATATTACTCAACAAAGTATGAAAAAACAATGCGTTAATATAGTTTATATCTCAAGATAGTAGTATTTTACCAAAGAAGAAAAGTTGAGATATGTTTTCTAGTTATTTGGAGTTAGAATAGGGGAAGAGAAAAATCATGAAAACTAGTCTACAAACACGCAACCGTGCTTTCCCTTTGCCCAAAAGATTTTTTTAGTTCTCATTTTATGTCAATGGTGTTTAGTCATGGCTGAGTGAACTGCAGAATGGCCTGCAGTTTTAGCAAGATTTCGTCTTTTTCATCTCAATAAGCATTGACGTGTTTTGCTAGCAATACTTTTGAACGGACAGATTATGGTTCTCTCAATGCTTAGTAGTTGCACGTAGCACTAAATCTCCTGCATGTCATGGCTGAAATAGTTACAAATTTGAGCCAAAGTCAAATCCGCATTTAAGCTGCTTGTCATCATTGATACAGGTAACTGGAGATCCAGGGAAGATGGTGGCTGTTCAGAGGAACTTAAGTAAATTTGGAATTAGGGAAATTGCGCGTACTGGGAAGGTACCTGGAAGGAAATCTTAATAAGTTTTGAGTAGCATATTTTTTTTTATTTGCTATTTAAATTGTTTTCTAAGGAATCAATGTTCACCTGATTGGTTAAAATTTAGATTGCCTTGAGAAGGGAAAAGATGGGGGAATCTGCTCCTTTTTGGCGGTTTTCAGCAGCATCATACCCAGATCTTGAAGTTGCAATGTCTGCTAATACTGTTGCGGGGACAACCAAGAAGACTTCTAATGGAGAATCTATGTCTATGGCTGAGGTATGCAATTTCAGTGGACTTTGCTTGTTTCTTTGTAGCAATATATAATTTGTTTTTTCATGAACCAACAATTCTCCTCACTCACAGCCAATTGCTAGTTGGTAACTTTCGGCAAGGCCGGAGTTCTTCTACTCACAGTTGAAACTATATACGGGTCATTTTGTTTAAATTATCAGAAAACAGTTTATGTTTGTGATAAGCTTAAAAAAGGAAGTCATGAGTATGAAAACAAATTTGCTCAATAACATAAAAAGAACATAGTATCTGTTTTTATTTATTTAACATAGTTTTGTGAAATGTTTTTGCATAGATATTACTTTTTCATAAGTAAACTTTCTTGCATCAAAGTCCTTTGTACCATAAGTATAAACTAAGGGGTCGTTTGGTTTGAATACTAGTTATGCTGGGATAAATTATACTAGGATAAGTTATGTTGGGATTAGTTTTTATTGCTTGTTTGGTTTGTCATATTCATTGTATATTTTTTGAGGATAAGTTGTTTGTTTACAAAAATACCCTCACCTTATTTAATTTTCTTTTACATTTTCTTTTCAAACATTAGTTATTCATTCTTAAAAATAAAAAGTTTCCATTGATTAGCTTTAAATTTTTTTTTGTGTGCTTTTCATGAGTGGGCCGTGATTTTTTAAAAAAATTAAACTTTAATATTATCTTAACATCTTAAAAATAAAATGTTCATCTTATTTCGTTTAAAAATAGATTTTTTCATCGTATTTAGCTAAAAATAAAACTTCATACTTATTTAGTTTGAAATAAAACTTTCAGTCTATTTAGCTTAAAAATAAAATTGTTCATTTTAGTTGTTATTAAAGTAAAATAAACATTTATATTAAGTTATGTATAATTTTTAATTATAGATGAAATATAATTTGGAAGTGAGTAATATAAACTATTTAATGTGAAAAAATATGTAATTTTTAGTAGTGGAAGTGAACCTTTTAAGAGAAAATTTAAAATATAAATAAACATAATAATTACGCAAATATATTCATTTATTAATATATTCATAAATAAATTGTATTAAAAATGTTAATTTTTAATAGAAAAAATATATTTATCATAACAACAACATATAATTAAAGTAGTGAATGTTATTACAAATGTTGTTAAAAATTATGTTAATATGTTTGAAGGTAGAAGTGGTGTATAAAATAGAGTTTAAGGGGGTATTTTGTTAAATTACACACCTTATCCCAGGATAACTTATCCTGGGATAACATTACCTTTCTTAAAAAAAAAATTATCTTGGAATTACTATACCACCTTAGCGAGAGATAACTTATCCCAGGATTAATTGTTAATCCTGAGATAAGTTATCCTATTTTTGCAGCCAAACAATGAATTAAAGACCACTAAAAAGTTATCACATGATTAATTCCTCTTATCCATTACACCAAACGACCCCTAAAGAATTGTCTATAGAAAAAATCAATTCCACCAAATGCATCTTATTAAAACCTGAGATGGTACATATAGTCAATGCACACCCTTTAATGTCTTTCTTCTCCTCCCCTCTTCCAACAATAGCCTGGATTTCTCACTTGTATGCACTTTTTTTTTTGCTAAATGAAGGGAGATGTTTATCCTGTCGAGACAGATGGCAACTCTGGAGTCAATCAAGTTCTTGATGCTCACTGGGGTGTTCTCAATGATGAAGATGTAAGAAATGGTTAACTATTCCTCAAAGGTGCCTTTGTTCCTTTCTAGATGAATCTTTTTACATATTTGTGAGGGTTTTGATGTATACGTACTTTTTTCATTCAGCATTTCTAGGGAATTGTCCTGAGTTGATGGCATTTGACAATCTTGCTCGACTCTAGATCGTGTAAAATCACATGATTGTTTTGCTATAACCTTTAAAGGATATCAACCTAATTGTGCATTTTTGCAGGAAGGGTTTCTTGTTGAATTTTTCATAGCAGTGTTATTAAAGGCGAAAAGCGCAAAAAAACTCTAAGGTCCATGGGTTTCAATGAAAAAAGGCGCAAAGGGAGAAAAGAATACAAATATATATGTTTAGCCCAAGACTAATAATTATAAACATGAATGACAAATATATGCCCAAAGAAATTGAAAAAAATTTATGGTTAACTGAAATATCAATTATTTAGTTTCACTTCTTCATAGAAGGTTCATTTTTGGTTCATTGGCAAGGAAAAACTTGCCTTAGAACCTTGATGACGACACTGAAGCGCACATAAAGCGAGGCGAAGCGCTCAACACGTTTTGAGCCTCGCTCCAGGGCTTAAGCGTGCTTAAAGCGCGCCTTTGATAACACCGTTTCATAGAAAATCAAAGAAACATGCCTTTATATTTACATTATCCTTGTATATTATATGGAAGGCTTATCACTTTTGCTCCTATAATAAAAGAATCAAAGGAAGGAACAATTAGGATTTATCATCTTCTCCACCACTGTGATTAGGATGGATCCCAGTAGCACCTCTTCATTTCAAATTTGAGATTTATCCTATGAGTAACACCTTCATCTATCATTCCATTCTCTTGACACAGTGAGCCTTGATATCTAAATTGTTTGTGTTTTGGCACTGGAATCCCGTCTAGTCTCACCTCAACTTCTCTCTTCTCATGTTGACTAAACCCGCAATGCATATATTTAGTATTACTTCTACTATCCTAAACCCTAGGGGTCGTTTGGTTTGAAGGCAAGTTATGCTGGGATAATTTATGATGAGATTAGTTATGTTTAGATTATTTTTGATTGTTTTTTTGGTTTGTCATATTCAAATAAATGCATGGCATAATTTCTAAGAATAAGTTGTTTGTTTACAAAAATACCCTCCATTTTTTTGATACTTCCTTTGCAAGCTTTAGTCACTCTTAAAAATAAAATTTTCATCTACCTGATATACAAATACAGACTTTCAAGTGATTAAAAGACTATTTGATTAAAAATATGTAATAACAGTGAAATGGGCATTTAGGAGAAATCAAAATTAAATAAACATAAGATTTAGTCAAATAAATTCAACTTATAATATATTCATAAAATAAAAATTATATTTATAAAAATTCTAAATAAAATCTGCTTCTATCACTCTTTCTTAGAGTTCCATTGTATGTCTCATGAGATGAATTTCATGATAGTCTGCACAACTTTGAATGTCTCCATTGTTCTTATACATCAAAGTCAGGGTACTCTTCCACCACTCATTAGGCATCCTACCACTTCTTAGTTTAACATTCAATAGCTTGGTGAGCCATTCTATTCATGACCTCTCCAAGACACTTCCAAACCTCTATGGAATACTAGCAGGGCCAGAAGCTTTTCTTTTTATACTAGTAACATCAGTATTTAAGTCGATACATAGGTACTGAAAAACCATATTTACAAAAAAAAAAAGAAGAAGAAAAAGAGTAATGATCTTTACTAAGCTGAACAAAATCTAGATGGACCCTAAAGCATATATGATTGACCCAGTCTAATTGGAGTAGACATTTGTACACCAAAAACAGAATAATAAAATACATTTAAGCTTGACTTCTTGCAGGTTGTTGTTCCTATTTTCAGAGCATATATCATTTCTCTCTCCATATAGTCCACCATATACATGCAGGGATCACCCTCCATCTTTATCTATAGTCCCAACTCCATCCCCCTCCCAACTTAAAAGAGTCTCATCAATCTTAGTATGCATACTCCAAGAACGCCTCTGAGATTAAGGAAAATCTGCTATAGTTGGTCAGTGAAATTGCAGTGTAGAGGAGGTGTCTCGTTGTCTCTGTATCCTTACCACACAGGGAGCATATACCTCTCTTGGCCACATTGTCCAATGTCAAAACTGTTTCTAGCAGCAGGGTAAAGCATGCTACTTTGTGTTGCACTTTGATTCTCCAGATTTGCTTCTAAGGCCATTTGAAGTCTTGATTATCTCTAAGACTTGCCTGTTTATATCCTTCCTTCACCCTATATCTATCTTTGATGTGCCAATGCCACCATAAATAATCCTCACCTGTTTGTGTTCCTTGGAAACTATCCAGTAACTTTAAAAAGTTCAATCATTTTGGGAATTTTCCACTCATTCAAGTTTCTTCTAAGGGCCAGAAGCTTTTTCAATGTTTACTTCTGTCGGCTTAATTCTACCAGTATAGCTAAAGTCTCCAATGTTCACAAATGTGTGTTGGTCTAAAATGTTATTCACGTGATTCGAGTTTAGCAATTATCATAAAAGTACCTCAATCCCGAAACTCTTGTTGAGAATCATCCTTAATACACTTCACTTGGTTTAAATCCTTATCCTTTTTCTCTCTTAGTCGTGCTAGTTTAAACATTTCTTTCTCCCCTTCTTGTGTTCCTACTTCTTGTGTTCCTAGATTTTGATACAAGCCACCTAAAACTTCCCTTCGGGATTTACTATTATTTCCTTCTTAGGTCTCTTGTATTCATTAAGGATTCTCCGTCCTTTGCCTTTGGAAACATCCTCTAACACTCACTTTTAGCTTTAATAACTATTTGTACCTCTCATACCTCCACCAGGATTCATGTGGTTGAGTTCCTAGACCTTTAAACACACCTAGCATTTCAGTTGTTACTTTCTAATGCAACTTGACATTTTCTTTCGTATAATGTCTGTCTCCCTCGATGTTCCAAGCTCCCCTCTCCCGTATTTTTCTTGAAACAATTATTATTTAACGCCCTTTAGTGCCCACCACCTAATTTGCAGTTGTTTGTAAGTCATCACGTTTCTCACTCTACTCCTAATCTTCACGTCTAAGACTATTAGCCTACGTTAGGTGGTCATTGCTTCTCATGTAATAACCGTACGATCCTTGCAAATACTTCTATTCACATTTTCTTGTAAAGATAAATTCAGTTTATGGTTACCCCAATTCTTATAGATAATTAGGTGAGAATCTCTCTTCTTAAACTGTTTAGCTACCACTACATCATAAGCTTAAGCAAATTCTAATATAGTGTTCCCTTCGTCGTTCCTAGTACCGTAACCATAACTTCTATGGACTTATTCAAAGTCGCTGCTATCTCTAACTACATGGCCATTAATATCTCCTCCGATGAAGATTGTAAGCACAATGTCTGAAACTTAATCTGTCACCTTTCTCACTCTACTCCTAAGCATTATATCTAAAGACTATTAGCCAATGTTGGGTGGTCATCACTCCTCGCGGAATAACGTTACAATCCTTGCATATACTTCTATCTCGTCTTCTTAAAGGATAAAGTCTGTTTGACTATGGTTCCCCCCGTCTTACAAGTAATTAGGTTAGAATGCAAATTCATATGTAGCCTTCCCTTAGTTATTCCTAGTGCCATAACAGTAACCACCATGTTCAGTATCCTCGCTACTACCTGCCTGGCCATTTAAATCTCTCCCTTAAAAGATTGTATGCAATATGTGAAACTTGGTTTGTGCCCTCTTAACAAAAACCTAGTGTTAACTTGAATTTGTATTTGCTTATTTTAAAAAGCTGCAGCTTTGCCTTCTTAATTTTTCACTGATTGCATTTTAGTTTTTGTCTCAGTTGTCTATCTTAATGTTTGCTCGAGTAATTTCCATGGTGACATGGCCCATAAATGTTCTGCAATTCTAAGGATGTTTCAGATTGAGAACAGCTTTTGCTAGTCTTTTCATTCTTGAGTTACACGTCTTCATGTTTTCCATGTCCCAACTGATAGTCTATTCATTTGAAACGTGCCTACAAATGATGTTCACTTTAGTCCTTGGCTTAATTCTTCCAGACGAGTGGGCTCCGCTCACACACTTTGTCAATGCTTGTGAATGACTCTCCTGGAGTTCTCAACATAGTCACCGGAGTTTTTCTCGACTATGGTCTAACATCCAAGTAGTTCAAATATATATATTATATAGTAATATAGATAGATATAATATATTTTTGGAACCGACGCTAAGTTTTCATATAATTTTTTGCTCCTCATTATTGTGTTCTTCGTAATTAATTGTTTTCCAATTTCCTCTCCAGAGTTTAGCTGTTGGACATGCTGAAGTTGAGGGGCTTTCTCGTATTACAACAGTTGTTCCTGGTACAGATGAGTCAGTTAGCAAGTTGGTGCAGCAACTGTATAAGTTGGTTGATATTCACGAGGTAAGTAGTCATCTATCAGAAGTGCTGGCTCGATATCAAATCGGATGGATGATTTTGTACATTTTCAGTCATTAAATTGTGTTCACTTAAACTGTATAATTTTCTTGCGAGGCTGGGAATGACTTATTGCAAGTATGATGATGTTTTGGTCACTTTTTATTTTAGTTCACATTATTGTGACCGAACATGTTAAATATCAGATAAAAAGCTTTCTAAATTAAGAATGAACTTTATAGAGTAGTATGTTCATCTGACTAAGTACTACAATGTTTTTCTTTTTCTTTTTTCCCTTCTCGGTGCACTTTTCAGAAGTTGTTCTTTAAGTATTGAACTGCTCATTAATTATTAGTTGGGAACTTTTTAACGTGAGTAAATATATTTTTAAAAAACCTAGCCTTATCACCTATACCATTGGATGTTCCTGTTACCCTGGACTATAACTTTCTTTTAATTAAAAATCCCCCAGTAGCAAAATATTTAGGATAACTTCCTGAGAGCCGTGTGGAAGATGAAAAAAGTCTTAAAAAGGAGTACACCTGGCACAATGGGTTCAGGGGGGTTCTGCAAACACTCAATAGTTTATTCATGAAACTAATAAATCGATGGTAGTTTAGGGAATTTTAACCATTCACTCAATTTTTTTTCCATGTGTACTACCACGTGAAACTCCTTGGAAGAGCTTTTGGAGCATGATGTTCACGTAGCCTGTCATATTCTTTCGGTGGTGGGGGGATTTTAGTATGAGTTCATAGTAGTTCAGCGGGTTCTGAACACCCAATAGTTTAGGTATGAATCTCACATTGATGGTAGTTTAGGAGGATTTTAACCTATTCACTCTTTCAATTTTTTTTGAGAGCTAAAAACTAAAAAGTTTGGATTATTTCTCGATTTGTGAGTGTCATCCTTGCGCAGTGGGCCATGCTAATCTTCTTTGTATCGTTCCAATTTTATCGGATGTCCCCGAAGGGACTCTTTCAACTTTGCATCCCGATGTGTTAGCCAGTTCCTATTTTCTGGGCGTACTACTCAAGAAAAGAAATTGTCAATCCTCGAAGGATTCTCTTTTATATTTGGTAACAGTGGTGTCCGGGCCAACTTGTAGGCACCTCATTAATTCAACGGGGTACTTGTTACATCCCACTAGTACAGGTACCAAGTAAATCTATCCACTAAGGCTTGAGAGATGGAAAGAAATCATCTGGTGTTTTTGCTTCCGCTAGGATTTGAACTTGAGACCTCAATAGTTCTCAACCAACTTCACTAATCACGTAGCCACACCCTTGGGTGCATCTTAAAAGGATTCCCTTTTGCTTTAGACTTTTGTCCACACCTTTCATTGAACAAGTGGAGCATTTTACCTCAAAGGAGATATCTTGCACCACTTTCCTGGTTTTTTTTTTTTTTTGTGAAATTGGTAACATGTTATTTTCATCAGCACCCTAAGGGCCCGTTTGACCATAAAATTTCCAAATAATATTTGGAAAAATTTGGCAAATAATGTTTTGTCTACAATTTGCCATTTTTGGGCAATATCCCAAAGTTTAAATACTAGTTTTTTTCTAGTCTTTGTGCCCAACTCTCATTATTTTGCGATATTTTGAAAATTAAAATTGACCCCAATCTTTATCTTTTAACAAAAACAGCCTCTCTAGTAGTTGCTTGCGTTGATTACATAATTTTTTTTACGTGAATTACCAAAATAATGATGACTATTTAGTGAATATTAAATAATGATCTGATTGTGATGAAAGTTATTAAAAATTGCTTCTAGGTAACAAAGTCATGTGCTTTGTCTAGTTCACTATGTATGGAATAATTCTTGTTGCAGCACTCACTCCAATTACCCCATTGCTTTATCTTGTCTTGACACTACCTTGTTTATTGTTGTAACGACATCATTGACTTGTAATACAAAATTTTTGTTAGTTTTTTTAAACTTGTTGTTGTGTACAAATCATATTTTTCTAAAAAGGTGAAATATATTTCCCAAATCCTATGGCCAAACACATGGTGAAATTTCACCCAAATTTTCACTCAAATAATATTTGCCAATAATATTTGGAAAGCTATGGCCAAACGCTAGCTAAAAGAAGGCCTGGTATATCATATCTACAGATACTGCCTCAAACAGAACTTCCAAAGAGGCATAAAGTCTAGTAATGATTCAACATCATCGACTAACTTTTCTTTACACCAAAAATAAAGAAGAGAAATGCAGGAGCTCTTGATCTTCTGGATTGAACTTGCACCTGCCTTCAAAACACCTTGCATTTCTTTCTTTCCAAATTGTCCACCATATGCAATCTAGAACAATCTTCCACCACTCTTTGTGACAGGTTTCTCCTTGTATATTGTTCCAACTACATATTAGGTCAAAGTTCAAATGTACTCGGGGAATCACCCAAACAATTTGAGCTAATGCTGCAACAGGTTGCCATAGTTGTCTGGTAATTGAACAATGCAAGAAAAGATGCCCACTGGTTTCAGCTTCCTGATGGCATAGAAAACACCTAGAACACAGATGAAAACCCCTTCTTTGAAGTTTATCATGAGCGAGACAGGCTTTCCAAACAACTAGCCAAGTAAAGCAAACCACTTTGAAAGGAGCTCTTGCTTTCCATATCTCTTTCCATGGCCAGGGTCATTGAACTGCTCCAAATCCATTAAGTAGTTGTAAGCTGTTTTGACTGAGAAAACAGACTTGGTGCCGCCTATCCAAGTGAGAGAATCCTCCTCCTCCTTTAGGCCTGAGAAATCTTCGAGTTTACCAAAGAGATCAGAAACTCTTGGTATCTCCCAATTGCTTTTAAAAAGTAAATTTTATTTACTTCTGCCTGAAAATGCAATTTTGGGGATACTGTAGGTGTTTGAAATTCAAGCAAGAAATTCTCTCAGGCAAGTTTCTGGAGGTCAGGAGGAATTTTCCTTTTCTCCAGCGATCTCTCCGAAAGTTTCCGGAAGTTTTAGTAGTTTTCTACTAATCATTTATTAGTGATTAATCTACAGCAGTAGTAGCCTAATATGGGTAAAAATATGATGTATTTTTGCTGTAGGTTTTAAATCATGTGATCTTACCAGTCTCATTCCCAGAGCTGAAGTTGATATTTGATGCGTAGAACTACTTTCAGTAGGACCATGGAGTGACTGGTTTTCGTTGTACGGGTGGCATCAAAGGATTCTGGTCCACACATTAGAAGATGGAAGCTAAGTGAGAAACAGTTTTAAGCTTCTGTTGCTGAGGGAACATAATATTGACTGGACAAGGAGAAAATAGATAGGTTATTATTATTCTAGAGGTTACGTTCAATGCAGGGTAGAGTGGCATTGCATTTAAGAATGAGAACTTCATAAAACAATACGAAGGGGCCTTTATTAGCGAAAGATTCTTTATGCAGATTTGGTCAGAGCTAGTAAATTCCGAAAAGAATCTGTGAGCCAAATCCCATAGCGCAAACATATCTGGAGGAGCTGAGGATCTTGTGAATGGATTTCTTGAAAGGTGTGTGGTGGTAGCTAGCAATATTTGAAGGATAACCAGGCTAGCGATTCTGAAAGTGTTTCTAGTACTTGAAAGAATGTCGTACTTCGAGGTGGCCCAGTGGTTTGGGCTTGGGCTTCCATTTGTGAGGTCTCAAGTTCGAAACCCTTTCAGTGAAGCAAAGGTTGTGCCTTCTGGGTCGAGCTTTGTACGCCCCGTGCTTGCCTAGTGCGGGTTCCACTCCTTGTGGTTTTGTAGTTTGCATAGGAGCGGGGGTTTTACCCTGTGCGCATCCAAAGGGTAGCGGCTGCGGGTTTCCCTTGTCAAAAAGTACTTGAAAGAATGTCTTTGGTGGTAAACAACATGTATGAGATGGGTGGCTGTTGTTTTCAGTTTGAGTTTCCAAATAAATATATGGTGGAACACATCTTGTAGGGGGAGTGGTAGTGGAAGCGGGTGAAGATTCATCTGAATGATGATGACTGTCGGCTGCTGCTTATTTAGTCAACGAACATTTATTAGAGCTATGGGTCTTCAACTCCATCTATGGATGTAAAAAATCTTCAAAGCCAGCGGTAATCACTGTAGAGGATGGCTGGAAACAGATGAGGATACCTCATTAAAACCATCTAAAATGAGAGAGTATAGAAACTCAAGGAGATGTAGAGGAGTTCCAAAGGAGGTGAAGACAGTAAAAACCATCTAAAATGAGAGAGAATAGAAACTCAAGGAGATGTAGAGGAGTTCCAAAAGGAGGTGAAGACAGTAGATAAAGGTCTTACCTTTATTATACCTCTCTGGTGCGAATCACCGAGGTGTTTGCCGGTGGAGATGAAGCAGCGGTGACAAAGGAAGAATTGACAGTAAGGCCCTATATGAAAGAGAGAAAGGAAAACGACTGTAATTTAAAAATTGCGATTCAAAACAAGTGTCAAATTTAAAATAGAAACCTAATACATGAACAGAGGTACCTGGCTTTTGAGGCCCCCCACTTCTGTTAGAGTCTGGCTCTGGATTAGTCCACCAGACAGTAATGAATAAAGAACGAAATGAATTGATATTATTACAAACAGACCCAGTTTACTTACTTAAGCCCAGCTACTCAAACAAGGTCACTAAAATATAGTTAGCCACAATAAAATGGACTCAATGCTGATGGAGATTTTTTTTTGAGGAAGTTAACATTTTAGACAAAATACACCAATTCTGTATTTCAGTAGTAATTACAGCAAAACCAAATATATCTATCACCTATATCCCTCACAAACCATCTAAAAAGTGAGCAATGTCCTCCACCTTTCTAGGGAGGACATAGTTACACCAAAAATAAAAGTTTACAAGGCAATTCAATTTCAAGCTCGGGAAAGGGATGCTCTTCTTTTCAAAACGTCTCTGGTTCCTTTCCTTCCATATTGTCCACCAGATGCAACCAGAGACTATCTTTTATCTCTCCTTATGGCCTGACATATTTCCTTCTCTATTCCAGCCTGTTAGGCTTATGATGTGTGCCTTGGCATGAACCAAACCCTCAAGTTAAAAAACACTTGCCAAAGTTTCTCTGTCACTCTCCAATGGATGAAGAGATGGTTTGTTAACTCAGTTTCTCTTTCAGAAAAAAGCACGTGGAACATGATTGCCTTCCCCTTTTCATTAGATTGTCCCGAGTTAGTACTGTTTGCGTGAATACAAACCAGGTGAAACAAGCCACCTTGTGAGGTATTTTAATTTTCCATATCATCTTCCAGGCCATGGTAAGAGCATTGCAACTGGCCTATCAAGGTCTCTGTACGCTGATTTTATTGTGAATTTCCCATTTTCGGCTCTCAACCATTGTAGGCTGTCTTTGTGAGAAAAATTGGAGAAAATATTATTGAATTGTGTATCTAAATTATTACATGAAGACCTTATTTATAGAATATAGACACTACATTGGAAACCTTTTCCAACTATAATTCCTATTCTTATTCCTATTATAATTCCTATTCAAGTAGAAAGACTTATTCCTATTCTAAACACTCCCCCCTCAAGCTGGTGTTACAAATCATATGCACCTACTTGTTACAAATGTATTAACTTGTGAACATATCTGCAACTGATCATTTGACTTCACAAATTTTGTAACATATCCCTCATAGAATCTTTTCTCTGACAAAAGTGACATTCATTCTCATGTGCTTAGTCCTTTCATGAAACCCTGAATTTGAATGTGATTGAAGAGCCCTCTTGATTATCAACACAAAAGTTCCATTTGATCAATTTGGCGTTAGTTCTCTCCCAGTAACTGTTTGAGGCCAAACTAACTCACCAAATTGTTGTCGGCCCATTGCTTGATATTCTGATTTTGCACTAGATAGAGCAATCCACATTTTGTTTCTTTCTTACTCTTCCACGACACCAATTACTCCAACAAAACACCATATTCGATTCGAACGTTTGTCAGAGGGTGATCCGTGCCCAATCAACTCTGTATATCCAATGATATGCTATGACCTTGATCCATCCTCAAAGAGTAGTCCTTTGCCGGTGGGCTGACCTTTATATATCGAAGAAGACAAACAACATACCTGCTTTTCCCCAATGACTTCACAACGGGAAGTCCATAAAGCTCTTGACTTACAACCTCACGGGAAAAAGAGATGTCTGGTCCTAGTCACTGTGAGATTATTTACTGTCTCTACACAAGTCGTCTATACCTTTTCAGGATTACTAAGTGGCTCCCCCTGTGACGGAAGAAGTTTTTTAACATTCGTCATCCACTCGAGCTGTCAATAGGTTCTACCTCCCATCATTCCTGTCTCCTCAATAATTTCTAAGGCATACTTGCGTTGAGAGTTAACAATGCCGACTAGATTGAGGAGCAACACCGCAATACCTAGAAATACTTCAATTTGCAAGGTCTTCCAATTTGAAAGTGCTTAAAAAGATTTGCTTAAATTCGGTGATACCATCTGAGTTCATTACCGGTGATAGAATATCATCAACATAAACAATCAAATAGATACATGCTACCTGGTGCAAAACTTCGATAAAACACAGAGTGTCAGCTCCACTATGATCATGTCAAACTCCTGAATTTTTTGTTTTATTTGCTGAACTTCCCAACCACTCGAGAGACGTTTCAGACCATAAAGTGACCATAGCGCACTCGACATACAAGGCTACTGAGACTTCCCCTAAGCAAGCAAAATAGGTGTTGCTCCATATAGAAACTTATTCCTCACAGATCACCATGCAAAAAAAGCATCTTGGCTAAAGTACTACCCCCGCCCCTTATAAGTTGTCCGCATATGTCATTTAGACACCTCACTAATGCTAGTAACTAACCTATGTGACCTATTGAACACCTTACATATTCAAAGTGATCTCCTATTAGACCCAAAAAGTTTGACATGTCAAAATAGTGGTATTTCACGACTCTTAAAGGCGCGTGAAGTGAATTTAAAAATATATTTTTTTTCTTTTTCTTTTCAACTGTACACCCTAATTATTTAATCCTAATAACTTAATTAATTAAAAAACAAAGTAACGTTCTGTCTTCCTCCCCCATCTTCCTGCAACTATTCTTCTTTACCAACACCCACCCCCACCTTTCTCTTACCCTCTCCAATGCTCCAATTCTTCATGATATTATTTCTTTTTTTTTTTTCAAATAATCCGACGAAAATTTATGATTTTTCGTGAAAAATATTTCAGCGAGGCTGATTTTTTTTTTTTTGTAAGTGTAATAAATGAGTATTAGACATCTAGACAAAAGGTTTTAAAAATCATAATTAACGCTATTAGAATGAGAGGTGAATGAGGGGTTAGACTTAGATTTTTGGTAAAATTTGTATCAATGATATTAATATGACATCGATGAAAGGGATAAAATTCGAGAAAGGTAATATTACATTGGTTAAGTGCATACCACAGTATAGGAAAGCAAGAATATCCGACGGAGAAGAAAAAAGGGTTGAGGCAATTTTTACTGGTGGGCTGAGGCGTAGTAACAAAGAAAATCCCTTTCGTCTCGGAAAACAAAAAATGACGGGAGTGGGGGTAGGGTTGGGGGTGGGTGAACTGTAATGTGTTTTGGGAAGCGAGAAGCGGAAAAGCGACGAGGGCTTGCTTTCACAGAAGCGAGAGCATAAGCGAAGCGCGCACTTTTTTCTCTTTTTTTTTAAAGCGACATGTATTCTAAAAAATAAAAAAATTTAAATAACTAAATAGAGGTAATATGTCTTAGATTAAAAGAAATGAGATAGTCAATAATCTCATAAGTCATACTATAAAGCAAAAAATTAAGAATATAATTAAATCACAAGAAGCTCAACTCCTATTCTTCAACAAGATCCTCAAACTCTCAAGTGCCATAACCAGGGTTATAATTGGTAATCATCTTCTCCATCAACAAAATGTCAAAATAAAAAAAAACGAGCGTCTATCATCCACACTGATCACAAAATAAAAATGAAAAAAAGAAGCAAAGAAATTGAAAAAAAACAGAGGAGGGAGTCATAATTGTTGAACAAAAACAAAGCAGGATCGCACAGAGATGAAGAGAAAAGAGAAAAAGAAACACTACAAACATTGCCGTCGCAGTTGTGGATAAAGAAACTCACCGAGATGAAGCAAAGTGAAGATGATATATTTCAGGAGAAAAGGACTCACAGAGATGACCTCCATAAACATCGATTAAACTTAACCTGCAATCCTGATCGAGGTATGAAGAGACACAGTCTTAGCCGTTTTTCGTGAAGAGAGAAGAAGCGGAAAGAATAGTCGTGACAGAAAAATTAAGTTATATTGTATATTTCAGATTTTTTTTTTAAAAAAACACTAATTGTCGCTTTTTTATAAAAAGCGCGCTTTATTGTGCTTTTGCCTTAGTGTCGCTTCTCGCTTCTTTATCTGAAGCGAGCGCCTTTTTCAGATCGCATCACCTCAGGAGAAAGAAGCGCACTGGTGTCGCCTCGCTTTGAAGCGCGCTTTTTTGCGCTTTTCACAACATTGCTTTAACGTAATATTTTGTTTTCTAAAAATTCTTTTGGAATTAGTTGAATAGAGTTTATAATTTTTTTGATTCAATTGCCACGTGTCAATATTGTATTGGTCTATTTTTCATGTATATGCGTTTGAGATGCACGCATGTTTGCGCTTTTATTAATTATCATTTTGTGTTAAATAGGTATAGATTTGTTAAGATTTAAGTGTTCAATAGGTACTAGCCTTAGTTGAGGTGTTAAATGAAATATGTGGACAACTTTAAGGGGCCGCATATGCTAATGACGAACGGCAGCCATAGCTAGAGAAAGAACGACATATGCTATTTTAAAAGCCCAGGACGAAAGTGTCACTATATCTTGTCCAATATCTGAGTTACATACCCTTTTGGCGATAAAGGCGATCCTTAAAGTCGATCACCGATACATCTGGACCAATTTTGACTGCATATAACCCAACGACAAATCAATAGTAGATTTACCTGGCAGGAAGGGATACCGCTCCCAAGTACCAACTCTTAGTAAGCAGACTCTCTCAACCAGAGCCGCCATCCAATTCCAGATGAGAAAAAGTGCTTTCCTGTAGTCTTATGATGGAAACAGAGGACAAAGACGAGCACAAAGGCATAATGTGGTGAATCGATAGACAATGATAACTTAATAGGTTATATGCGGGTAGTATTTTCGAGTAGATCTATACCGCTTTTGAAGTGCAAGCGGATGGGCTAGGTAGAGGCCAGTTCGCATAGGAGGCGGTCTTGCCTGACATGAATCATCTGGGCTAAGATGGACGTGTACGGCGATGATAAGTTAGTAGTGGTGGCACTGCAACTGGAGATGTCGACGTAATTTGTAAATCCCTCAAGGTGGCACAGGTAAAACTTAGGTATGGGTAGAACCATATAGACATCATATGATAGAAGATGTATAGTAAGGCCGAACTCAAAAATGTATATTAGTAAACGTATCGATGAAGCTCATGTTGAATAACAAACGATTCCTTTTTGACCTCTAGGTAACCAGGAAGACACATTTGATGGCACGAGGAGCTAATTTATCGTTTCCTTGGGGCTAAATTAATGAACAAATAATGTGTCTCCTAAAGACACAAGGGGGAATAGGATAGAGATGTGACTGAGGAAACAATCTAAATGTGACTTGATTCTGACTAGACACGAGGGCATTCTGTTAAATTAAATACACGATGAAAGGACTGCAATCGCCCGCAAAACACAGCGGAACATGGGATTCATGAGGATAGTTTTATCAGTTTCTAGTGAGATGCCTATTTTTCTTTCTTTCTGCGACAATGCCATTTTGTTTAGGGAGTGTTGGCACAAGATTTTGGTATGATTCCATTGGCCTAATAAATTGTTTAAATTAGGGATGATAGTATTCTAAAGGCATATATCACTACGGAAAGTATGAATAGAAACACCAACTGAATTTTGTATTTCGCAAAGAACTTCTGAAAATAGAAAATACCTCAGAACAATATTTCATTGAAAAAACATCTACTTTAATAATCATCAATGAAACTAACAACATAACGAAATCAAGTGGACGACTCATACTAGCCCCAAATAGCAGAAGGAACTAATGAAAAATAACTCTGAACCGACCCCAGTACTGACGAGAAAACGTAGCAGGAGTGTGTTTCCCAAGTGACACGACGCCACAATCTAATGTAGATTACAACTAGACCAAACTAGTGCACCATCTTTTTGCAGTTTGGATAGACTCGGGATGTCTCATGACGTTTTGGAATTAGATCTGGGGAATTCTGTAAAGAGATGATGTCAAGAATTTGAAGAAGTAAGATAGTAAAGGCGTGTGATTATGTCTTGTTCCAATCATCTGTCCCGGACGCGGTCCCTGTATGAGAAAAAAATCATCAAAAAAGTTATGCTACAATGTAGGGAAGTTCTCAAACGACTACATATGCTAGATTAAAAGGAGAACCAAGAACATAAAGAACAGAGTCTAGGGTGACAAATAATAGGGGTTTTGTGCTTTCCAACCCCTTTTGGTTTTTGTCTGGACCTATTGGCTAAAGTCATAGCTGCAGGATTGCGAATCCATATCGGATAGAAGTGATTTATTACCAATAGATCATAAGCTCCAGAGTCCCACGACCCATTTCCAAACAATGCTAGATTGCGACACAAGCAAAAGAATTACCGTGCACAGACCTCAGTTGTGCAACCGACACTAACTTGTGGAGAACGTTTGCTTTATTTGCACGATACTAAGGACTCTCATATTCGATCTGAGCCTATGAATCATTATTGGATGGTTATTAGGTTGACCCATATCTACTGGTGGAGATTGACTGTTAAAATACTTTCCGATTCTCCGAAGAACTCATTATATTCCTTTAGAAGCAAGAGGATCATAATTGGATGGTGGACCATGAAAATATGACATATGTCACGAGTGTGTCCAGACTTATGACATGATACACTTGGATCGAGGTTTCCCCAAAAGTCCTCCCCCTTCGCCGATTCTCGTAGACTGATATGTAGACTTTTCAAAGTTTTGAGATGCGAGGAATAGAGGAGTTCACAAGTGGTGATGGAATGACTTTGCGACTAGGATGTGCCGCCGACGAAGTGAGAAGTCCAGCAAAGAGTAAACTAGAAACAATGTTTGTCTATTTTCTTGTTGTTCTTCCACCCGTATGTACTGCATCACGGGCGAATTCCTCCATGACTGCCTGTAATGTCCCAATTAAGTAGACATATTGGATTCGTTGTTCTTTAAAGTTGGTCAATCGAGATATCACATCATAGAACCGAGAAGATGTCCAGTAGTGATAAAGCGCGCTTTTTCCCAAACTGTAATAACACGTTTGGAATGGGCAAACAGAGGCATCAATTTGGAATCATCGAATGCATAGGAGACTACAGAATTGAGCAATCTACTTTCTCCAGTGCTTGACTTTTGCATTTTTCTCACTAGCTTTGCCTTTACATCTACCACATAAGTCTTGTTCATTAAGTGATCCACCTTGACCCTTGCACCACAATTCAACTGATAAAACCCAAGATAAATTGTTTGAACTTCCCAATAGAAGTTCTGAAGTGATTACAGGGCTAGAATTTCCAATCCCTATATTATTAGAACCAAAAACATCACATCCAAGAGACATTATGCTAAATTTGTTGCGGGAACAACAAAAAAATCTTTATTATTGAGATCTGATTTTCGGAAAATTCAAATCTCAAAAAAAATTGCCGTAAACAGCTTGAAAATAGCCGGAACCCTAATTTCGGCGATCGAATCTGGTCGGAATCGGAAAAAAAATTACATAGTAAGCCTCGAAATGAAGAGGCGACTCAGATAGAAAAAAATATTGTCGAAAAAATTGGCCGAAAAAAGTCACACGCGCCGGCGCGTGGGTCTGACAGTTAACTGGCAAAAATCCTACCTGCGGCGCGTGATGGCGCATGTAGCACTGGTTTCTGGTGGGGATGACTGGGCTTTGCTCGCCGGGAAATTCCGCAGCTATGGTTGTGTCATTTTATTGAAACACAAAACATTGACGGAAAATAATAATTATCCGGACAGCAACCTAGTTACCGGAATATTTTGGTTTTTTTAGATTTTTTCTTTGCTTTACCTTGCTCCGAACCATGTGAGAAATATGGAAACATATTATTGAATTGCGTACTAAATGTTACCCCCCTTAATACCCATTGATAGACATTACATTGGAAACCTGTTCCAAGCAGAGTCCTATTCTAATTCCTATTCTAAGTAAGAAATACTTATTCCTATTCTAACAGTCTTCATTTGTGTTAAGGTTTTTGGCCTGCTTCAATTAACTATAGAAATCTGTTAGGTTGTTGATCTCCTAGTTATTCAACATTCTCCTGAAAGAGAGGTTCCGTCCTTGGCTGTCGCTGACATCTGTTATTGCTGCCTCCTCCTGTTGGTTCAGATTATAGATCACAGGGCACAACTGTTTCAAGGGGTATTAACCAGCCCACAAATCATTCCAGAATGATATCCTCCTTTCTTTTCCTATTTCAAATTCTTGAATTTCCCCATACTTTAGGCCATTGGCTCCTGATTATTTTCCATAGACCTACCCCATAAGGACTTCTAGCTTCCTTAGTGATCCATACAGTCCAAACTTTGGTTTTTACAAAAGCAGTTCTGGAGATGTGACGACTCAAACAACTAAAAAGCATCAGTTTCAAAAATAATTGAGTTGACGAACCAAGAAGCTGGGGACGATTGTGAAAATGCCATGACAAACATGAAAGGCAGTAGGAACACAAACTGATAGTAAAAGAAACAAAGAAGATGTGCAATTAGTTGAATCTTTGAGACAGCTATATGGTCTATCGAGGATGCCGAACCTTTAAATATTAGTCTCAAGTCGAGGAGATAGATGGGGAGGTGGATGAATCTTAGTGAGTTTGTCAGAATGTTATTAAATTGAGCAAGCATTTTGGGATTGATACTCATGGTTTCTAAACAGGTGCTTTGGCCCTCTTCATGAATATTGATAGCAAGCAAGTAAACAGGAGTCAGAGCCTGTGGTTTACGGCAACTCCATTAATAAAAGACCTACAGGAATTGAAAGGTTTGGGCATTTATATGGAACTCCAAAAGCATAGTGGTAAGGAACCGGGGAAGGAGGATTTAATTGGGAAATAATGATTGTCAAAATAAATCTTGGAACCTGAGGGGGTTAAATCTCAATTCTCAGGGCAAAGAGAATGGTTAATAGTTTGATCCCTAAATGGAAAGCAAATGTCTCCTGCTTTCTGGAAACAAAACTAGAAAAATATTTGGGAACAATTAAACAACGTGGGAAATATGGGAGTGAAGTATGAACAATTAGAGGTTAGTGGAACTAGGTGAGGCACTCTAATGATGTGGGACAGCAAGATATAGGAGGGCAATGGGTCCTATAATCTTGACATGCAATTTTAGATAAAATTGAGGACTTTAAATGGCATATGACAGGGGTTTATGCTCCGAATTGTAACAGTGAAGGCCAAGAAGTTTGGTGGGAGATTGGTGCTACAAGGGGCTTATTCACATTTTACAAGGCCTTGGGTGATAGGTGATGATTTCAATATTGTTAGATCCACCTCTGGAAAGAGGAATTGTAGCAGAAGCACTAGGTACATGAATAGATTCTATAACTTTATTGAAGACGAGAGATGTTTGATCTTTAACTGGTTGGGGAATCTATATATGGACCAGGAAACTAGTTTGGAAACATCTTCCCTATTGATTGGTTCTTCTTCTTCTGTAGAATGGAATGATATGTTCAGCAATACAAGAGATGCTCCATAGGGGAGAACACCAAATCTTACTTTCAGTTCGAAAATTGGTGGTTGGAAACTGAACTTTTTAGTGATAGAGTCACATTTTGGTGGACATCTTTTGTTATAGAAGAAAGGCCAAGTTATATCTTAACCACTAAACTTAAAGCTTTGAAAGACAAATTGAAAGAATGGAGCTCAAGCACATGTATGAATTTGGAGATGGGGAAAATTTTGATTCTGAACCAAATTACAGAACTGGATAAATACAGCAACAAAGATGCTTGAATGAGGAAGAGTTACCAGAAAAGCAGGCCTGCTATGGAATTTGAAGATTATGCTAAAGATGAAGAAATAACTTGGAAGCAGAGATCCAGAAACCGCAGCCAAAGCAATGGCATAGAAATACGAAGTTCCTCCAAAGGATAGTCAATGTTCATATGAGGAACAACTATGTTGACCTGTTGGTGGTGGAGGGGGAGACTATTGTGGAGACAACTGATATCAAAAGGGAGATCATTACATTTTGTGAGAAGTTATACTCTTGACACTGCAGATGGAGACCATGTTGTAACATGAACAGTTGCCCTTCACTCACTACAGAGGAACAAGAAGAACTACAGAAGCCTATTGAGGAAAAGGAAACCTGGAATGTCTTAAGTTATGTGTAACAGATAAAACTCCTAAACCAGATGGATATACTATGGTTCTTTTTAATCAAATGTTGGAGAGTAATAAACACAGATTTAATGGCAACTGTGTAGAATTTTCACTCTCAAGAGGTGTTTGAAAAAGTTCCAATGCCACTTATGTGGCTTTGATTCTTAAAAAGGAATAGAACTTGACATATGAGGGACCTTAGAGGTATTTACAAGTTGATCTCCAAGATCTTCACTGAAAGACTTAGAAAGTTATGTATAAATTGGTAGATTTATAAAGGGAAGGCAAAATTACCTTCGGTGTACTGACTGCTTATGAAGTAGAGACTTCAGAAAGAAGGAAGGGAAACCAGACATCATGTGCAAGTTATACATTGGGAAAGTCTATGACCATGTCAACTGAAAGTTTTTTGTTGGGAATATTGCTTAAGATGGGGATTGGAAGCAAATGGCTTAGATGGACGAAATTTCACAAAGCACTGTCAAATTATATGAAAGTGGCTTTCTGGAAGACAAGAGGGGTGAATAACCCTTATGATACCAGTCTCTGGAGATCCATAAGAAACCTGTGGCTATGTTTTCTGAGAAAAGCTGAGCTTCAATGTGAAGGAAGAGTATTTTTCTGGGAGGATGATTGGTTGGGTATTGGAAGCCTCAAACAGCTATATCCTGACAAATATAACTTGACGACAGGGTCTACACTGGATGAAGTATGGTCCACACAAGGGTGGAACCTTACTTTTATAAGGATGATGCATGTTTTAGAAATGAACAGATTATCAAACCTTTTTAGCACCTTGGAACAGTGCAAGGGACTGCAGGAAGGCAAGACACTCTCAAATGGAGAAGTCATAATAAAGGGTATTACGTGGTGAGCTCTGCATAGAAATACATGAATCAGAGGGATCACAACTCAGTTATTTGCTTTGGGAACTTACATGGAAAGTAAAGCTATCGCACCAATGTCAGTTTTCACTTGGTTGGTTTGGGAAGTTGTTCTCTCTCCGGGATAAACCAAACATAAGAGGATTCCAACTTTGTTCGAGATGCTAATTATGTGGAAAAAATGCAGAGACAATTAACCATCTGTTTCTACATTGCAAATGACCAGCCAGTTGGGCAATTCTAGGAAAACATTTGAAGTCTTGACGAAATGAAAAAAGAGGGTAAAATGCAACACAAAAGAAAGACAGATGGGAAATTTCCCCAACAACAATTTGATGGACAATATGGAAGAAAAAGAACTCAGAGTCATTGAAGATACAAGCAACCCCTTGCAAAGATTCAAAATGAAATGTATTCTTCAATTTTGTTTTGGTGCAAGTCAGAATATATAGATGATCCAGTTATAATTATCGACATTCTAGGTTTCTTGTAAGAAGAGTAGGGAGTTCTTAGTCTTTAGTTTTCGGATCCTCTGATATAACTCACTCTCATTTTGTTCCTTCCCCGGCACATGTTTGTGCTGGGAGTTGTAACAGTTTCTGTGCCACCTTCTTCTAAAAGATAAGTATTGAATTGTTGATGGATTATTGGACTATTGATGTGTATGTCATCTTACATATATAACTTTAAGAGCCTGTTTATGCTTTAGGTTTTGCATTGTACGTTACTCCTATTAGTATTTGAAACTACAGTGAGTGATTTTTGTGAGGTGTGGTTTTTAATGAGCATCATTTCAGAATCTGTGAAATGGGTGACCTTTATTCCTTCTACTTCTTTTTGTAGATCAGGGCTAAACAGAAAATTACATATAGAAATACAGTGTATGCACCTTAACATGCGATGTCCCTTGAATTTTCAAATCATTCATGTCTAACGAGGGACTAATTTGTCTATCTTTGAAAATGAATATGCTTGAAGTTGTTTCTCGGTTTTGTAACTAACTCCAGGGACGTAAAACAATCTTTTGGTCCTGATTGGACCTACTTCATCGGGTTAAAGTGCAAATTCTGACATATTGTTTCAATTTTTCTAAAAAGCATGCATATTCATTTTTCTGCGGGTGTTTTTAAAATCCTTAATCCTTTTATTTCTCTTAAAGAAAAATCAGATCCAAACATTTGTTGTCCAAACAAAAACCGACCAAAGAAAGATAACTGTTTTTCAAGCCAAGAACCAAGTGCTGTTTTACTGTATTAAACACAATGCTGCTGTCCCAATACATGCAACAACTTGTAGGGACCCTATTGATCTAAAAGTACAGTGTTAATTTGCATTCCTATTTGTGAATGAGCAGAAAATGATGAATGGATTTGTTGCATCTGTTCAGGTTCGGGATTTTACTCACCACCCATTTGCTGAGAGAGAATTAATGTTGATAAAGATTGCTGTTAATGCTGCAGCACGCCGTAATGTTCTGGATATTGCCAGCATCTTCAGAGCAAAAGCTGTTGATGTGTCTGACCATACTATAACTCTTGAGGTGAAGATCCCTTTGCACTAGTATTTTGAATGTGTTCTCTGGACTTCGTTTACAGGCTGTCTTTGGTACTGGGTGTACGATATGCCTATTTTGGGTTAATGCAAGAAACATTGTGTATTAAATTTGTGATATATTGAAGTTTGTTTTTTCTAGTGCTCCTGCTTCATCCTCCATTTCCCAACCTTATTTGTAAATGGAAATACATCATTATAGCTGATGATCGCATTACTTGCATAAGGTTTTTCCCTTCATTGAAGAAATTGGCATGGACAAGCTATTGCTTTATGAACATGCAATCATTCACCATTCCATTTTGCTCACTCAGATTACCATGGATCATGATAAATCAGTTTTTTGGTTCTTTATGTTTGTACGGTGTAACACTCTTTGAGCGTTGTCCTGAAGAAGAAAAAAGTTTGTATGAGCTTTATCTATCTGCACTTTAATTGTAATTAATAGACCAACCTGGCAGCCCTTTACTTTTATCTAATATGGATGAAGCTTCGCTAGGCCATTTTAATGAGCTATTGTTTTCTTTGCTTTGTCCAGCTTACAGGAGATTTGCATAAGATGGTTGCTTTGCAGCGGCTACTAGAGCCTTATGGTATTTGTGAGGTCAGTTACCTATTGCACTCCTGTTATTCGATATCAAAGTTATTATGCAGTAATAGGCAGTGCTGCTGCTAGCGTAAGAATGAGGTTGTAAGAATGGCTCCGAAGTCCAGGAATTGTGATAGGGATGGACTGTAATGGGTAATTGTGATACAAAGGGATAAGGGTCACTATAATGGCTAGGCTTTATTACAGCGTTTCAGTCATTTGTTTGGTTCATGAGATTAAGAGAACGGGGATCAAATTATGCATTGTTCATGAAATGAAGTCTATCGTTTCAGTCATTTGTTTGTTTCATGAGATTAAGAGAACAGGGATCAAATTATGCATTGTTTATGAAATGAAGCCTATAAGTATGAACCTTTCTGAAGAGATGCTGTTGACCTAAATGTATTGCATAATATGTACATTCTTCTTCAGGAGATTATGAATTTTTGCATTAAATTGAGCAAAAATAAGGTAGTAAGACATTGAATAAGCACCAGAAAGGGAACAAAACAAAAAAGGGAAAAAGGATAGTGGGAAGCACGAGGGAAGGGGGAGGATGGAGATGTAAGAGATAATCAGGTCATCTTATGGTGTGGTTATGCAGATGCTAAAAGCTATTAGCTCAAGAAAGGGAAATGCAGTAAATCGAGTTTAATGTTATACTAATGAGTAGATTTCAGTTCACAACCCAAAAGGAAGAGGATACTGTATTCCTTATTTAGCCTACCACATGAGCAGGTATGACTAAGTTCATGTAGTGGCTAAAACAGCGCATATTGTACCACCATGTTCTGTATATTTTCCAAAAGCTCTATGTTCATGAGTTCAAACGAAAAGTTTAATTTTCCTTTGCAATTTCCATTATGGTTGTGTTTTTTGAGGCTGAGCTTCCTGACCTGATTACTCTACCAGGTAGCACGAACAGGACGTCTGGCGCTGGTACGTGAATCAGGTGTGGATTCAAAGTATCTACGAGGATATTCTTACCCTTTGTAGTCTAAAATCCTTAGGCTTGAGGGAAATGCCTGTTCTTAGTGTAAACGTGCGTGAACATGGATGGCTGAATTAAGTTGCATAATACAGAGATGGCCTCCATTGCAACTCTGCAGCTTCAGATCAAGTTCGTTCTCATAATAGTACATGTTCTTCATGTGTTTTAGCTTAGTTGCAAGGTTTTTTCCCCCAAAAAACGAATAGGGTACAGTTAAACCAGTACATAGACCAGTCTTTGATAACTTTCTTGTGAACAAAGAAAATCATATCTTTGTGGTACAATGATTTTCAGCACTTTCGTCTTTTTTCCTTTTTATTTTTTTTGCTTCTTTTATTCTTTATCAATGATAGTTCTTCAATAAGCTTTGCTTGAACATGATTGATATTGCTATTTTCCGAGAAATGAACAATGAATTACATGTAAAATATGACTTTGGCCATATTGACTTCTGAATTTGAAGGTGATATGAAACATTTTGATTGTTCATCTTTATTCTTTTTTCTCTTATATATGATATCTGTCTTCAGCTACTCGTTCTATTGATGCTTGTTTTATCAGCCTTTACAGTAGGTGAACAATTTTACCATTTGACACTTTAGAAGGTTGAATTTGTCGAGGACAACATTTTAGGTTTGAAAAGGATCCTATATGGTTGTTCCACTACGACCAAATGGTTGTGGATTGTTGATTTCAATTGCACAAGCAAGTGTACGTGGTTGCGCAAGTAATATAGCGGCTCTTTTGTAGCCGGATTATCAAACTTAAATGAGTTGTCAATTAACTATCTTACTAAATTATACTACTATTATTATTTATTCAAGGGTGCTAGAATAGTTTGATTTATATTTGTAAACTAACAATATAAGAATTGAATAATACAATTATCTTACAGTGATGGGGGCAACTCCAAGGCTATAGCTTAATTTAGGAATTCATTCTTCACAAATCTTTTTCGTATTTCAGATGGTCATCAAACTATTGATTTACAAGGTTAATTTTATCATTACAATCTTTCTATCTCTAATTATCTACTCCAGTTGAGTGTGTAACTACATCGATGAGTGGGACAGACATAATCAATAGTTGAACATTTATGTTTCATCCGGTTTCATAAGCAAGCATGGTATTTTGTGGGTGCCAATCCTAAACACAAATCAATTTAAGTGATATACAAGAAAAGATCATGCTCCTTGTGTCCATGTTCTATCTCTCTATTCTTCTTTCGAGTTCAAAAGTAAACAAGGTATTTGTTCTAATAGTGGCCTAGCATCAAAACATCAAACCAAGAATACAAGAATACTTTATAAAAATAACCAACTTAATCCAAAGAAATCAATGTTTAACAATCGTTCGTAGTCATAGTCCAAAGCAAGGGTCTTTAACTACTAATGTCTAAGAAAAGAAGAAAAAGAACCCTAATGGTGAATTCTATTCCTTGCCTCTTATGCTAAAAAGTATGATGGCCACCTTCAAAAGAGGCATAATGTTTTATTTATAGGGTTTGAAAAATAATTGTTGTTCTTGGATTTGAAGTTGTAAAATTTAGGATTTTTTGTTGGGGTTTTTGGAGCAACACGCCACCATAGTGCCAGACCTGGGCTTCAGCAGTTTGGGAAGGGCAAATGGGTCAATTCATAAAACTTTTCAAAAAAGACTGACCGAATAATTAATCACCACTAAAAATCATGTATTTTTGCTGGGGCTTTTGGGGCAAGGAGCCACTATAGTGCCAGACCTGAGCTTCAGCAGTTTGGGAAGGACAAATGGGTCAATTCATAAAAATTTTCAAAAAAAACCGATCGAGTAATTATATTATTCACCACTAAAAATTACGTTTTTCCTCGAACCTAAAACAACAGTACCTAAAGCTTAAAAAATTTAAGGGTATCTGGCATGCATATCTGACTCTGTCTCCCAAGTCGTCTCACGGATTGAATAATGTTTCACTGAATCTTCACTAAAGCAATCTCTTTAGTCCTATGGTTCCAAACTTGCCTATACAAAATGGCTATAGGCTCCTCTTAAAATATAAGTTTGGACCCAACTCAACTAAATCAAGAGGAACTACACGGGACTTATCTGGCACATACTTTTGAAGCATGGAGACATGAAAAACGGGGTGCACAACTGACAAGCTAGACTGGGGGCTAACTTATAGGCCACCTCTCCCACACAACTCAAAATATCATTAGGTTCGATGAATTTAGGGCTAAGCTTGCCATTTTTTCAAACCCTATAACACCCTTCATAGGTGATTCTTGGAGCCAGCATGGTCACCTCCTATGAAACTAAGGCTTGAACTCTCAGATCCATATAATTCTTTTATCTACTCTAGGATGTTAAAAGTCTACCCTAGATCACATGAAGCTGCTCCATAGCATCTCTAAGAAAGTCTGTATCCAATGAATACATCTCAGCTAAATCGAACCATTCATTCAAAGTTCTACAACATCTGCCATACAAGGCCTTAAATGAGGCCATCGAGTGGTAATTGTTGTTGTAGGAAAACTCTGCTAAGGGAAAATATCGATCCCATGTAGCACCAAAATCAATTACACAAGCTCGGAGCATGTCTGCCAACACTTGAAATGTCTGCTCGGACTGACCATATGTCTGAGGATGAAAAGTTGCACTCATATCTAGTTGAGAACCCAAACCATGTTGCAATTCCTTCCAGAAATGGGGAGAGAACAACGAACCTCGATTAGAGATAATAAAAATTGGGAGCCCATGCAATCGCACAATTCGACTGACATAAAGCTCGGCTAACTGCGGACACTCGAACTGGAATGAAATGGGTGGACCTGATCAACCTATCAACAACCACCCGAATGGAGTAATAACCGCCCACAGTGGCAGGTAGTCCCACAACAAAGTCTATGATATGTTTCCACTTCCAAATAGGAATAAGCCTCCTCTGAGCTATACCTCCAGGTTGATGGTGCTCACACTAGAGGTATTGGCAATCAAACACTTCAAAACAAATATACAATATCTCTCTTTATCCCAGATCACCAATAGTGGTGGCTCAGATCATGATTCATCTTCATTGCACCTGGATGAATTATTTATTTGGAATAGTGGGCCTCTTCAAGAATCAGTCTAATCAACTCGCTCGCCTTAGGCATGCAGATCTTTCCCCAATCCTCAAGAAACCATCAAAATCAAGGACAACCTCCTTGGCTTCCCCTCTTATCACCTTGTCTTGAATGAGACATAACTTCTCATCGTCAAATAGACGCTTACGAATCTGCTCAACTAAGCATAAAAGCAATCAAACCACCTGCCTCCTTAGAAATGTAATTGGAAGAGACTATTGAATAATCTCTGAGAATCTTTAGCCAATGGTGTCTCCTTCACACTAATAGTGGGAAGAATTCCCATGCTAGAAGTCTTCCTACTCAAAGCGCCAGCCACCACATTAGCCTTACTTGAATGATACAAGATAGTGATATCGTAGTCCTTCAATAGCTCAAGCTATTTGCGCTACCTCAAGTTCAGATCCTGTTGAATGAGGATATACACAAGACTTTGTTGGTCCATGAAGAACTCATAATGAACCCCATACATATAATGTCTCCAAAGCTTAAGCACAAATAATACGACAACCAACTCCAAATTATGAGTAGGGTATTTCTTCTCATGGGTCTTCAATATCCTAGAAACATATGCGATTACCTTTCTTTTCTGCATCAGAACACCATTTGACCCTACTCCAGAAAGATCGTAATAAATAGTGAAGTCTACACCCTTCTCAGGTAAAGTAAAAATATGAGTCGAAGTCAACAAGGAGCTTTTGAAAGTTATCCTCACGCTCGTCAGACCAAGATGTTGTCAATGAGCACTATCACAAAGGAATCCAGATAAGGTTAGAATACTGCCTTCATCAACTCCATGAATGTTGCAGGGGCGTTAGTTAAATCGAAAGACATACAAGAAACTCATAGTGCCTGAATGTTGTCTTAGGGATATCTGATGTCCTAATATTTAGCTCGTGATACCCAGAAGTCAAATCAATCTATAAAAATAGAGATGTACCCTGAAGATGATTAAACAAGTCATCAATATGAGGAATATGATACTTGTTCTTCATGGTCACTTTGTTTAATCGTTGATAATCAATACACATCCTCATTAATCCATATTTATTCCTCACAAAAACACAGAAGCACCTAATAAAGAGACACTAGGGCGAATAAACCTTTTACTCAATAAATTATGTAGTTGATCCTTTAATTCCTTCAACTTGGCTGGAGTCATAGAATAAGGAGGAATAGAGATGGATTTGACGCATGACTCTAAGTCAATAACAAAATAAATATACTATTTTTTTTTTAAAAAAAAACTAGAATGTTAGTGGGAAACATATCTGGAAACTCTCGAATCACGGGCACAAAATATATGGAAGGTGGCTCAACACTAGTATTCCGAATAAAAGACAAATAGGACAAACAACCTCTATCAACCAATCACTAAGCTCGAATGAAGGAGATAAATTTTACAAGGGTAAGAACCACTAACACATGTTCACTCAATTCTTGGGACACTATGCATCCCTAAAGTCACAATCTTAGCATAACTATCAAGATTACCATGATGTGGAAAGAGCAAATTCATACCCAAAATAATATCAAAGTCTATTATTACCAAAACAGATCAACTTTACCAAGTATCATACCCGACCAAAGAAATAAGATAAGATTGATACACTCGATCCACCACTAAGGACTCACCCACTGCCACTGGTGTAGAAACATGAATAAGCACATGCATGCAATCAGACATCATATCAAACCTAGCAGCAAAATAAGTAGATACATATGAGAAGTAGACCTCATATCAAACAATACAGACCCAGGTTGATAGCAAACTGGGATGATACCTATCATCACAAACATCAGAAGTATCGGCCTTAGGCCTTCATGGAAAAGAATATCATTGGGCCTCACGTCCGCCTGCAGTATGAGTAGAACTTGTACCTCCACCATATGTAGCTAGAATACCTCTACCATAGTCTTGCCACCTCTACCGGTCTGACCTCTGCCTCAAGCCCTAGATGGAGGCACTAAATCTCTAGCTGGAGTAGCTGAAGAAGAACATTGGGGTTTTGAATTAATCTGAAGAGGAAATTGTTATATCAGATGACTCAGATCCCCACAAATTAAAAAAAAGACCTCGGCATGGATAACTGCTACTGCAAACCAGACGAACTACCATGGCCACCTCGGTCGGAACCATAAGATCTTAGGTGACTGCCCACTCTCACATGCTAGAATAATAGCATGAACCATCCCACGACGCTAATAAGAGCTACTACCTCTATGTGAAGCTCTGCCTCCAAATAAGGCACTAGAAAATTGACCAGACAATCGGGCTCTCTTGGGATCCCAAAAATCCTCCAAAATCATCAACTCTATCTCTTTGGCGTAAACAACAATTTTCATAATTTTCTCTTGTGAGGCGGGGGTATCGAAAGGATGAAAGACTATTATTTCCCATATCTCTAATATAATGTTGTTAGACAAAATGATAATGTCCACACTAAATAGCAATAGGAAGAGAGTAACAATGACACCAAATATTAAAATAGGATAAATATGATAAATGAATAAGTAATACAATAATATTGATGAAAATTTGGTTGAGTGTCAAAAGACTACTACTCACCACTCTTTTATTTCTTACAGCTCACTATAAATATTACTACCACACTATTTTCTCACAGATTAAGAAATCGCTTGTGGATTACTCTCTATTGCTTCTCTATTTTGGTGTATCTTCATGTGTTCAATTTCTACTCTATTTATAGAATTTTGAATCTCTTGATTACATCATTAGTGACATAAATGTGGCAGCCAATTTTCATAAAGCATTGCTACCAAACTTTGACTACCAACGTCTAGAAATGTGGCTGTCAACTTTCACATTTGTGGTTGCTAACTTTTACATTTGTGGCTATTATTTCAACAAGTGTGACTACCACATTACTTGTTAACAAGCTTTTGTTCCCACATTTCTCACCATATTTGTACAACTTTCATTATCAATGATCAAGGAACATACCTTTCTATGATCTTGCATCAAGCATGGAATATATTCTCTCTTTCATCAAGTTTCTCTTTAGAAAGTGCCCCACATGATTCGCTTGACAATGCAAGAAATATTCACATTCTCTCCCCTTCTCATGCGACAAGCAACATTCTCATTTGCCTCCAACTTTTTTTAATCACCCTACATGGATTCTTCATCATACTAAATCTTAGGGTCATGTTCCTCACTCTCCACATCACACTCCTCCTTATCATCAGAATGATACTTATCACGTAGTGCAACACTTGACCTCCTATTGGGACATTCACTTGCAATGTGTTCTCTATCTTGATATTTATAACATTGAATATTAAAAGGATAAGGAAGCTTAGGTTTTGAATGATTACCTCTTTTAGCTTTATCGCCCTATTTTGCTTTATAATCTAGTCTAGCTTGGGTAATAATCTCCCTTTGCTTTCAAGACTTCATCAACCTTAGAAGCATCATGAAAAGCTTCTTCCGTGCCCCAATAATGTTGGAGATTTCATGTGTCAAGTTGGCTACTAATCTTATCACCGTATAGCTCAAATGCTCTTCAATCTTGGTTTTCATCCTCAAGTTTTCAATAGTACTCCTCAATTTTTTTGGTGCCGTGCTAAAGCATGTACACCTTAAGAACATCCTGATAATAGTTAGGTTTCACTACCTCGACTCCATGCATGATCATAATCTCTACCAGCTCTTGTATGCAAGTCATAGCAGTCAAATTGAGTAAGGGATTTGTTTTACCTTCAAAGCAACTAAGATGTTATTGGTGAAGAAGATCCTCTGACTTTGTAATTTCCACTCAAGGAACTAATCAAATCACTACTACCTTTGAATTTCGAAAGATTGACTGTAATGGTACTCAAAATTCGATTTTGGTCACCTCTACCTCCGCACCCTTTCCATCTATAACCTTGGCTCCGACCAAGCCTCTAGATAGTACCCTATCCCTAGGTGCTACATTGCCACTCCATACCCCATGTTAGGGTTCACCCCACCATCTATTTGTTGTAGCCTCATCATTCATGTCAACATCAAAGGATTTGGGAATTGTTTATCTAGGAAAAACTCTTGTTAAACTTTTTGCAGATGTAGAAAGGGTGGTACAAGTAAAGGTGCATGTGGAACAATTAGTAGAGGTGCGGGAGATGATACTAGTGGTGCCACAAAACGAGGTGTTCCTTTTGTGAGGGTAATATGGTTGCCAATTTGGATGGGGAGTGTCTTGAGGGGTTATATGTTTGAAAAGTAGGTTGATTGAAGGTTTGACGTTAAATGGGAGTTATATGTTCTTTTGTTATTTGCCATACTTCTTCAACACTTTCTTTGTACTTGAATTTGTTGCACTTTGAGCCGAAGGTCTTTTTAAGATAGTCTTTCTACTTCTATGAAGTAGTGATGAGGTTCTATACATTCTATCCTCATTGTTGTAGTTTAAGATGTCTTACAATAAAACCCATGAAACAAAGAGTAGCTCCACAACAAATTTAATTGTAGTGATGTCAAAACAAATTTGCAAGGTCCAGGAATCCTTTTTAAAGCTCAAACTAGAATTCTTACAACTTTTGACAACTAAATTGTTTTCAAAATCAGAGCTACTCAATTGCAACAACTTAACGTACGTTTGTTGCAACAGAGAGTCTTAAATTTACAGGTACTTTGAAGTACTTGACAAACAAGAATTGCTGCTGAAAAATGCTTTTTAAATTTATTAGTCAAACACAAACTACTTCTCACCAAAAGTATTCTTTTGAAAAGCACTTCTCAAAATAAACTAATTTCTGAACCTTGGCCAATCAAGCTATAAATCACATCAAGACAATGGGAATTCTCTCATCCACCCAAGTATTAGATAACGGTCTCCACCTTTAAAGAGCCATTGCTAGGTAAAAGCAGTTACAGAATGACTTGTTTTTGGATGAAATAAACAAGTGTTCACACTATGTTTTCTGCTTTTTTCCATATCAGTTATAAATAAATGAAGAGTCGCATCGATACTTTTTCAGGTGGATCCAAGCATTCTATCATACTTCAAACATGTTATACAAGCCAGTGTGACACAATTAACTAAGCCACACATAACCATTGATAATATATTTTTGCATAATCCACCTGGACTATCGATGAGTGAGCGTATCACCTGTCAGCATTCATAAAGCTCTCCCTTGGACCATCCAGGATTGTTCCAACGTTAGCATAACTAACTGAAATGAAATAAAGGATGAAAATTACAGTAAACACAATGTTCTGGAAAATTTTGAGTAGACAAGCGCAAAAAAAAAGACACCCACAAGCCCTAGTTCCTGAAGCTAAATGACAGGGCCAGAGGAGTGTTTTTCTTTTAGCTATAGAGAAAACCTGCCCATGATCATCTAGGTGTCAAAATCTGCAACAACAGCAAACAATTTTGGAGCCTTTAGTTTGAGCTAAGTAGAGTGGCGCAATAGATAACCTAAATGTGAACAAACTTCAGAACAAAAAATGTCACATATGTCAAATAAATAACTTGGCTCATTTCATAAACAAACCGTGATGCAGGGTTGTCCATTCAGGTTCAGTTCATTTGCTGCTATCTAACAGGTATATGCAGTTAGCCAGTAAAAAGAGATTAAACCATCAACAGGATGTCTTTTACTTTTGCTGAATCTTTTCTTTTTCCTCTTCTTTTCTATTTAGCAAAGCATCTTAGTACAATCTTATTAAACATAGATACTTACCATCATTAGACATGGAAGGAGACAATAGGATGAATCAGATTTTAAATGCCACAAGATAAAAAGTAAGTATACAATAAGAGCAAAGAAATTGATGTTCAACAGGGATGGCAAGAGAATAGTGATTGAAAATACAAGGAAAATCATTATATAAGAAAGAAAGGGAATAAATACACAAAGGGTGTGAACTTTAAACATAGGAAAGCACCATTAACAATGATGGAAAGGAAGCTAATGGAAGCTTAAATGCATGAAGTGAAATTGGTAACAGGGCATAATTCTATCTTTTATTTTTTGTACAACAGAAGTCATTATCTAGATGTATAGTGTGGATGGACTAGTCATTCAAAAGAATGGCATAAATGTATACCAACTGTATATGAAATCCACTCAATCCTTTTTTCACTGACCCGGAAAAGCAAAAATAACTAGATCTTTACAATTTCCCTCGAGCACAGCAGCTCACTGGACAAAAACAGGGGTAATGCAAAAATATTGTTCTTTCACCATAACATCAACTTCTTCCGTATAATTGAAAATGATACAAACACCTCATTTAGTATAAATATTGGAAGATAGCACAAACAATTTTTTTTTATGTTATTCACTAAAGCTAGAGATAAAAGAATAAATCGAACAAAGGCTACTCATGAAAAGTTAAACACTCATCCAATTGTAGATGTCGTTAGACCTCAAACCACATTCCCTATGTACTTTCCAGATAACTTATGGTTATAAGCATTTGCATATCTAAAAGATAAATTCCTACATAAAGATATAATATCTGACTTCAAAATGCAAAAGCTTAAAAAGGGAAAATGACAATAGGCTTCTCATATTATTCTGCTTCAAAAACAAATTCCTGTCATCATCTTTCATAAATGTGATTCGGAAATTCTAACCTGTAACCAGTAAAATTACAGGAATCAGGTAGCAATGGGTTTCTTTTTCTTCCCTTTCTTGCTGTCAATTGTTGTTTCCTTTCCGAGTATCATTCTTCTAAGAATATCTGCTTGCTTTGTGTTTCCCTCATCATTGAGGCTCTTAATTAACTCTTCACAACTCTTGTGATCTTTCACTCCTCCATTTTCCATCATCTTGCACAAAATAGAATAGGCATTAAGTGTCTTCCCAGCAGCTAAGAGAGAATCCAGCACCTTATCATAGCTTGAAAAGTCTATGTTACAATTTCGCTCTAAAATGAAATCTAACAGCTTCAGAGCTGCAGTAGTTTTTCCTTTCTCACATAGAACTGATAAGAGACCATCAAGATCAGGTGAAAGACTGTTGTGCAACAACAATTCAATTCTTCCGAGGGCCTCCTCAACATGGCCCCTCATGAGGAGGGCTTCCAAGATGGTAGAAATCAAATCCATGTGTTCTTTCACTCCCTTCTCCAACATGATTTTCATCACTCGACTTGCTGTTTGAACCCTTCCATCACCCATCAGGCTCTCCATCACTGATCTATACAACAATGAGTCCGGGTCATGTCCATGTTCAAGCATATTGTCCAAAGCAGCTTTAGCATCAGCAGGCTCCCCTTTCTTCAGATAGCTCTCAACAAGTGATTTGTGAGCAATACTGTCAGAAAGAACCTTTCTTCTGCCCATAATCTTCAACAGTTCAAAGGCTGAATCAGGAACCCCTTCTCTTGAGTGCCCACAGACAAGATTGTTAAAGGCAATAGGATCTTGAATCCCAGTTTTCATCAACTGTCTAAAAAGAGTTTCAGCCTTGCCTGTCTGGCCATTATTGCATAGGTAATCAATAATCAGGTTATATGCACTTGGTTCCATAGACGAACTACTCTGCGGTCGCAGGACGATTTCTTTCTCAATAAGCTTATCCAGAAATTTGACAGCTCGATCATAGATACCAGCCTTGCAGAAATTCTTGATTAGGACACCATAATGTCCAGCCTCTGTGGGAACACTTAACCTAATCATAGTTTTCAGAACATCAGCTGCAGCATCTAAATCACCTGCCTCACACTGTCCAGAGATTAACCTTATGAAGATAGAGTTATCTTTGGGTGCAATATACCTCTCTTCCATCTCTTTTAAAATCGTTCCAGCTTCAGACATTTTCTGAGCATCACAAAGCCCTGGTAACAGTGTCGAATAAGTAATAGCATTTGGTTTAATACCAAAACTCTTCATCTCTTCAAACAATCTCAATGCATCATCTATTCGCTCAACCGCACTATATCCTTTAATAAGTGTTGTATAACTGATGACATTCGGCTCTATATTTCTTGCTTTCATTTCCACAAAGTACTTCTCTGCTTCTTCTATTTTCTTCACGCGGTTATATCCATTAATCATAGTATTATAAGTTACTACATCGGGCATAATCCCCTTACTCTTCATATCCTCAAAAAACCTAATTGCAGTATCCACCTTTGACGATAAAAAGAATCCCCAAATCAAAAGATTATACGTATGTCCAGTAGGTTCAATGCCCTGATTAACCATCCTATTAAAGTACCTCTTGGCCATCATATATCGTCCTCGACGAGTTATCACATTAAACAAAGCATTATACGATTTAACAGTCCTTTCAACACCTAACTCTTCCATTTTCTGAAACAACTTAACACTCTCTTGAACAATCCCAGCTTTACCATAACTATCAATCATCAAAACCCACAAATCCTCATCCCAATCAACACCCTTATTCGGCATATCAAGAAGTATACACCTAGCATGATTAAGCTTTTCAGCTCTACCAAGAATTTGAATAATTTTAAAATGGGTTTCTCTATCATGCCTAAAAAGACCAGATCTTTCAACCCACCTAAAGAACTGCAACGCATGTTCAGAATTTTTCGCACTATGTAACACATTGTAAACAAGTTCATGATCAAACGAAGGAACAATATTTCTAATGGAATTCTGTAAACGTGTAGTCCAGGCACGAGTAGACATCATTCTGCAAATGAGATCTTCTAGTTTTTCTTGGGGTTTAGGACTGTTACCTTTTGGAATTCGTTCATGATTGTTGAGAGATTCGGTGTTGTAGAAGAAGATTGTTGATCTTAGGCATAATGGTGTAGCCGAAATTGTGAGGAGCTTCTTCGGTTTGAAAATGGCTGATCTTGATGCACACAAAGAAGCCATTTTTTATCCAATTTGGAGTTTGTGCGATCTGTAAAATGGATTAGAGACTTAACTTTTGGGTATCGAGTATAAGGGCTGCAGGGTTGAAGGGTTTTCCGAAGTCTTCCAAGAGCTTTTTCTTTATTCCTATTTCTTTTCTTCTCTCACAACAATTCACACATAACCCCCTACATTGTCATATCATATACAACAATATATATTTACGAGTTGTTTGGTAGACTATATTAAAAAAATTATACATGTACTTTTTTCATCTTAATCTATATGATATTTTTGTATTTCGATACTAAAATAAATGTATTTTTGATCATATTTTTTTATAATTTGTTTTAATATTTTAAATTATTAATTATTATAACTTATATTATTCTTTATATAGTTTATAAATATGTAAATTTCATTTCAATAGAGTGATTAGAGCCTCTTGGCATTGCTGTTGGGAGGTTAAAATTAAGAGGCATTGCTGTTGGGAGGTTAAAATTAATTAATTTTAATTTTTGTGAAAAGTAATTGTAGTGTTTGACAAATTGCTTTTAAAAAAGAAGAAGCGGAAGTAGAAAATTGTTTTCTTAAGATTAAAATATACCTCCCATATATACGTACTTAGTTACTTACCAATATGGAATTCTAAGAATTTATTAACTTGATCTTTTATCTTATTGCCGATGGAAAAGTTGCTAATAAGTCACTAAATTTTAAAATCTTTTTAATTAGACACTATTGTTACTAATAATAATAATTAAATTTCAAAATATGTGTAAACTTATACTAATCACCATAAAATTTTGATTTTTTTAAAATATATCCAACATATTGGCTAAAAATAAAAAATACAAACATATTCCATACAAATAAAAAGAAAAAACTGAAATTTTGAAGTAAATTTCAAAACTGAATTAAACCAAAAAATTTGAATTTACTAGGAGAGAAGCCTAATTCTTGTGGACTTCAATAGTATCTATATAATAATATAGATAATATATTATTATATATATATCATATATATATATATCTCTATGATATATATATATATATATCGAAAGGAGGGAGTCATAGAATAAAAATAAATATATATATGACTCCCTCTTTTTCGATTTATATGAAAATTTATTTTTTATTTTATTTCAACAAGACAATAATTTGTTTTTAATTTTATAACATATTTAAGATCAAAATTTTTTTAAAAAAATTCAATAGACCAAATTTTAATTTTAAATATGCATATCCATTTTAATTTTAATTTTGATTGATTTCACCTGATATTATACTAACTTGATAATAATTATTAAAGAGTCAAGCGTAATCCATTATTTATTTAATTTCATCTAATAAATCGATAATCACAAATAACTCATACAAAAATGAGAATACTACAATATAGTCACTTAAATGTTGTAAAAAATTGTATATCGTTAATGTCTATAATGTGGAGTCCGTTTTAGGATACCTGTTTAAAGAGTCTTATTTGGGACCAAGTTAGATTTCTCCTAATATGAGTGTTCCTCTCATTGTAATTCATTCATCAAAAAATAAACAAGTCTTCTCTTCTTTGCTCTCTAGTTTCTTCTTCTTATTCGATAGTTTTTATAACATGTATCAGCACGAGACTCTAAATTCTCAAAATGTGAAGATTAGAATTTTTGGAAGAATTCATAAAGGTATTATTTTCTTTTGTTTTTTAATTTTAAAATGGTCAATCTTACAAAACTAGTTCATTTGCCCTTCAAATTCGGGCAGGACTACCTCTCAAATGGGTATTGGAATGCTGAAATCCACCGTGATGCAATGTGTCTTGGAGACACCCATAAGACAAATACTGCATTAAATCAAACCTGTGCACAAGCCATGATATTTTGCGTCATCAATCTTGACAGATTCCGAATTGAAAATCTGACAGTTAAGGCTCCACATTGTTTTGTGGAAAAACCTAAAAGAAAGATTTGACCACTTGAGATGGTCATACATCCAAGGCACGATATGATTGATGCTCTAAGGTAACAGACTTTAATTCTATACCTGAGTACACTCTTCCATGTTCAGAATCACTTTCACTTGAAATTATGTGGAGAACGGTTAGTGGATGGATTTGATGGAAAATACGTTCTCGCCTGCACTGTCCTCGAATGTGGCCCTTGCCAAGCAACAATATCGAGAGAAGGGGAGATTTTCAAAAAGTATTCGAACTAAATTTCCCCCTCCCATCTTCTTGTGGCCGAACAAAATAATGATTTATCATTGAAAAATCATGAGAATCAACCTAGTGGATCTGAATCACTTCCTGAAGTGAATGAGGCGTACGTCCACCATGCTAGGCATGAAAAAGATCGTGGTCCTATTCATGGTCGTGAACGTGAACGTGATCGTGGTCGTGATTACGATCAAGAACGTAATTTTATTCCTGGTGTTAATCATTCATCAAATAAAAAGAAAAAAAAAGATGAGAAACGTGAAGCAACTAAGGAAGGTTGTTTTAGATGTGGTGGAAGAGGTCATTATGCACGTGATTGTCGTCTCCCAAACACTTGGTGAGGCTTTATCAAGAATCCACTAAAGAAGAACGAGAAAAGTTCCTGAGGCAAATTTTATCTCTGAAAAATCAAAGTTTGACTCCCGCACTTCGGATGAATGCACTTTTCTTCGCCATCCTGAAGGAAAAGATAGATCACTTATTGGTGGATGGTTCTGTGACCATGGAGAGTTTATTTTTTTTAGTAGTATTTTTTAATAAATTTCATGTAATGATAGTTGTTTGCAATGATTATAATATTTTAAATTGTTCCAGTCATATTTTTTATGTTCATTAGCTTGTTTCTCTTAATTATTAATTAAATAGTAATATATTTTCCATTGATTTATTTATGATTCATATGATAGCGTTAGTCAAATACTATACTATCATCACGTTTTTGTATTATTTAGTCTTTAATTTGATCTAATGGTAAAAAACTGCAGTTTATTATTAAACTAGGATAAATAAAGATTTTATTTTATTTTCCTACAACTTGTTTTTTTGACTTAGAGGAACAATAAATTAAGGCTCAATTTCTAATTTTAATTATTAATTTATTATTCCTTTTTAATATATTGTACCCTTTTGACAACACTAATATTTAATATATATTTATTTGTGTATGTCATTCACGTGAAGATATGATAATTCTAAGAACATATTATTGAAATATGAAGATATTTGTTTGATTGATTATGGTACCACACATATGATATCATAAATAACGAATATTTTTCTCATTTAACTATGGGTAAAATAAATGTTACTACATTTTTTTTGAGTACTAATATGATTGAGGGTTTTGGAAGAGCCATTGTAATTTTGCCAAGGAACTATACTCCATCATTAATAATGCTTATATTTTTCAATTTTTCTCCAAATCTCCGAGAAATTTATTTGAGTTTAAAAGATATCCGTGAAAATAATTTTATCATATCCAATCACTGATGAAATCACTCTTGAATATCTGGTATCACCAAGAATGTCTCTGGGCAAACATGTGTTATAGAAAGTTCCCTACCTTTTTCATCTTCTGACTTGCATTGGACCAAAATAAGTGAATTGAGTCACATTTTATAGTAAATAAGAAAGTTTAACTGATTCCCAATACATTTGTACTTTGGCAATGATCATCTAGGACCTCCAAGGGTCAATCATGATTAGATGAATTAATATAAAATTCGAATCGACATCCATTAAAAGACCGAAAAATTCCTTATAAATGGTGGAATTTTCTTGTACTCTGCTTGTGTATCAACAGGCGAGTTAATTTTGAGACCTCACAACGAAAGTTTAAATTTAGTCCTCTCTGCGTTCTTGGAAACGTATACTGGAAATATTTGTGGACCTATCCCTTCGCCACCTATGGGTCATTTAGATTTTTATGTTCTAATATGCTTCTTCTAATGGTCTCATGTGTACCTATTACATCTCGTAATTTGACATTTGTAAACTTATTGCACAAATAATAAGGTTAAGGGCATACTTTCCTGACAATCGTAATAATTCCCATTCGTCTTGATAATGCTGCAGAGTTTTTCATCCCAATCCAAATTTTTTTTAATGATTATTGGTTTAGCAATTGGGATAAGGAGGTTGAACAACTCTGTTGCTTTCATGTTCATACTCAAATGATTCTCGTGAGTCTTATAAACGTTTGCAATTAATGCAAGACCATTGCCTTTATATGAAAACTCGTTGCTCACTTCTGTGTGGGGACATGCAATTTTGTCATGCTGCAAACACTTATTCCCGTCTCAAATTGATAGTTATCATCAAGTTTTCTCCATTGCAATTAGTTATGGGTAAAAATCTAATATATATCCCATCTAAAATTTTTGTATGGTGTTGTTACATGTTGTCCCTGTTGCACCACCAAACCGCCTAAGATGGACCCCAAAGAAGGTTAAGGAATATCTTGTGGGTTTTGAGAGTTCACCCCTCATTATTCGCTATCTTGAACCAATGCTGGAGCCATGTTTTACTAGTAAGATTGTGTAGATTGGTCTGTTTGATGAGATGTTGGTTTTTCCAAAATTAGGGGGAGAGAAATAGTGAAATAAAAGAAAAATTTTGTGGAAAAAATTTTCATTGCTCATCTTGATTTGATCCATATTCTTCTACTTGTGAACAAGAATTACAAAAGAATTATTCATTTGCAGAAATTGGCAAATCAAACGCCTACCTCATTGACAGATTTGAACGGATTACTAAATCACATATCCATGCAGAGAATGTCCCAATTCGAATTTATGTCCCTAAATGACCACCCACTAGTGTCATAGTAATGGTCAAAAGCACACCTAAAGCTTGGTAGAAACCATTGAGTCTAAAGGATAAAAATCTAGAAAAAGAAAGATAAATTCAAATTACACTATGAAAGAATCTCATTGGAATTTCAAAATTTTTGAATAAGTCAGATATTCATGAAAGAATCATAACTTGAAACTCAGAAATAATGACTATCCATAAATTTTAAGAGATGTTGAACTAAGCGAAATTATCAAAAATAGTAGTTTGATTATGTATTTGCATATAAATGGTTTGGCAACAAATTCCATGCAATATAATGAGGATCATGACCTCAATCTTTTATAGAACGGTCGACACGAAATGATTGACTCAAAATGTAGCAAGAGCAATATTCAACCGAGTTTTAATTCAACTTGCAAGCGTTAAGTTTTTTTGGAACCTATAGTGTTCAAACACCTAATGGTATGTAAACCTGTTGGTTACAAATGAATTTTTGTGCGAAAAAAAATAGAAAAATAAAATACAAGGTATAAAGCACGCCTTGTTGCACAAGAATTTTCTCAAAGGCCTGACTCGATATGAAAAGATATCTACCCCATTATCACGCCCGATGCAATAACATTGTGTTGATCTCTTAATTTTCACAATCCATGCGCAACTTGCAAATGAAATTGATGGATGTGGTTACAACCTAACTTTATGGATCACCTAAATAATGATGATGTAAGAAATTCCCGAAGGATTTTTATGCCTAAATCAATGCAATTCAAAATCTCGAGAAATGTATTCAATTAAAATTGGGCAAAGATCTTTATATGATTTGAAGCACTCGACGTATGTGGTATAACCTTCTTAGTAAGTTTCAATTAAGAGGTCATACAAATGACGCATTTGTCATGTGTCTTATAAGGAAACCCATATCAAATTGTTGTACTTGTTGTTTATGTTGATGCAAATCTTATTGGAACTCCATAAGCTTCAAAAGACAAATTTGATTATTTAAGAACCCAGTTTGAGATGAAAGATCTGGAATGACAAAATTATGTCCTTGAATTGCTAAATTGAGTCATTTGACAAATGAGAATTTTGTTCATCACAATCTACCTATACGAAAAAGTGTTAAAGATTCGTATGGATGAAAGCGCATCCATTAAGTCTCAATGGTTGTTCGTACTTCCGTTGATTTGAATAAAGGATCAATTCCAATCTCATGAAAAGGATGAATAAATTCTTTGTTCTGAAGTACTGTAGCTTAAGTGCATGTGTGCCTAATTTTCTTGCTAATAGTACAAGGTCTGATATAGCTTTTGCTATTAACTTGTAGCAATGTATAGTCGCTCCACTAGAGACATTGGAATGGGATTTCCCCCACACACATGTTTTGCGATATCTTAAAGGGACAAACTGATATGAGCTTATTTTTATTTGATTACTGTATCCCAAATCTTGTTTGGTTATGCTGATGCAGGATATTTATTCAATCTGATCCCACAAAGTTGATCCCAAACCGCTGTTGTTTATATGTGGGGGGACTGCCATATCTTGGAGATCTACAAAGTAGTCCTCGTAGGCCACTTCAGCTAATCATGCTTAAAATAATGCTATTCATAAAACAGTACAAATTTGTGTATGTTACGGTCTATGATACTCTCAGTTCGAAGAAATGTGATTTGGAATATGATAAGTACCCACCACTTTATAATGAGTAATGCAGGCATGCATAACACAATTTAAGGGAGGATTCTAAAATGAGATGAAACAAACCATTTCACCACAAAATTTTCTATACCCCATTAACTTCAAAAGAATGGTTTATATCAATGTGCACGATTCGTTCAAGTGACAATTTTTGCTGATTATCACCAGTCCTCTACCAACTGCACTTCAAGAAGATGGTGCACCAGCTTGGATGCGAAATCAAGTCTATGATTGATGTTCTCGTTAGTGGGAGTTAATTACTCGTTGTACTCTTTCCCTGTATAATTTTGCCCGCTGAATTTAATAAGGCAGCTACATGCGTATTCATAGATACTGGTACTATTTTCCTTTGCTAATAGAGTTTTCTTTCTTAAGTTTTTTTGAGTAAGGTTTTTGAACAGGCACATCATCTATGAATTAAACCTTCAGAGGGGTGTTTATACAAAGTATCTTGTATTATATTGATGTCTATCAATTTGGAGGGCCTTGAATGTCTATCATGTGAGTCCTTCTTAGGATATGTTAAAGAGTCCTACTTGGAGGACCAGTTAGATTCTCCTATAAATAGAGTGTCTCCTTTCATCGTAATCTTCCATCAAAGAGACATAACAGTTCTAATATTCTTTGTCTCCTAGTTTTCTTCTTCCTTCTTATTCTATAGTTTTTAACCACCTAAAGATGTTTTATAACTATTTTTTTCTTGTTATCATTCTTAGATTTTGCTTGCATGAAATTCATTTGTACCTTTGCGATCATCATTCACTTCATATTAGAAAGATGTTCTCTAGCATTATATATTCTTGAATAAATTTTTGTTAGAATGAAATGACATTTTTATTTTGGTCGTCTTTAATAAAAATATATCATATTACAACAAGAAATTTTCTATCATATTACAACAAAATCTGAATAAAACTTTTTGTTGCTCCCTTTCTTAACAAACAACAATTTTCTATTTGTTGCTCCTTTTATTAACAAATAAAACTTTTTATTTCTTTTTTTTTGAAAATACAAATTTTTTAGTTGTTCACTTTTGCTATCCCATAAATTTTGAGGTAAATCTGAACTTGTAACCTAGGACATTCAACATTTTTTTTAAAATTCGTTTTTTTTTCTTTGTCAACAATTTCATTAGATTGGTGTAAGAGTGAATAATAATTTAATGGATGATTTCATTTTTCACATATACTTATGCAAAAGAATATTCATATCCTCCACATCTACCACTTCTAATCATGACAATCTTATTATCCAACTGATTCTCAACTTCAGTTTTATATTGCCTATATGTTTCCATTGTTTCATCCTTATCAATGAGCAAATAGACATAACAGTATATAGTGCATTCGTCAATAAAATCTATGAAATATTTTTTTTCACCACGAGATGGTGTTAACTTCATATCACAAATGTCAGTTGTAAATCAATTCTAAGGGATTGAAATTCCTTTCAGCGAAACATAATTGACATTTTGATTTATTGCATTAGAAGTTAGACACAACTTCTAAGTTGATCAGTTTTTTTTATTGACATGTCTCAAATTTTCATGTCACAAACATTTGATTCAAGCAAGTAATAACAAACAGAAATACTTGGTTTGAACAGATCTTCCGTGAGGTAACATTTTCCTACAAATATTTTGTTCTTTATTTGTTATAACATTGTCAAATAAAGACATTGTTTTAGAGTCAATCCCTTACCATATGTGCTTTGCAGAAGGACCTTTCCATAACATTCAATTTGTCATAGAATTACCCATGAACATAGTCTCTTAGGTCCAATAAAGGCAAAATGATCCAAACGTTTGTTTACAACACAAACATACGGGTCACTTCACACCAATATTCATGTCTATACAAATAGACATATCTTTTCATGAAAAATTTTAATATTTTAATTGACATCTTTTTATCAAAGAATACAATTATTTTGAAAGAGTAATATAATTTTGTGACTTTATACTAGTCATATCATATACTAGTAAAAAGAGACTCAAAGATCATAATATCAATATACTCCAAGAATTTCGTGGATCTAACATTATACAAGAATGTCAAAGTTTCATATCTTGTACTTTCATATTTAAATTAGATAGTAAATTTAATTTTGTTTTTATCACAAGTAAAAGAACTCCAACCCCCCACCCTTTTAAATTCTGTCATTAAAAGTGCGCATCTTAGCATTTTATGCACCAATATTTTCTCATTGAAAAGAAAAGTTGAAGGCGGAGCCATGCTTTGAATCACTTGGGAAGAAAATAATGATTAATCTTACCCATCCAAGAAAACTTACAACAGAAAATTACTCAAACATATTAAATAGTAGTAACTCATCTCCAAATCTGTTTATCATTATGAAAATAAATTTCTTTTTCTTCTTTTCTTCTTTTTCAACAAAGAACCAGAACATTAGAAGTGATTTTCTTACCACAGAAAATACCATCAATATTTAAATTTCTTAAGCTTGTTATCTCTTGTATTCAGATTAGCAAACCAAAAAAATAAAAGGTGAAAAGAAGAACACAAAGAACTATCTGAGTCCACAAAACCCACTGTGTATCATTAAGAAATTTAATCCCCTCAAATACCCAAAGTTACAAATTAATTCATCCCAACATAAAATGGATTAACCATTAAAGAAGTAGCGGCACCTCAAACTTCAATAATTTCAATGAACTCAAAATGACAGCAACGAATCACATACACAGACACAATCGATCGATTTTATTTTGTAAGAAATATATGCAAGACGAGGGAGGAATTCGATGCTGAAAAATGAGAGAAAACCTCCCTTTCAAACGGTCACGGCCAATTAGAAAAGAAACAATTTTTCCTAAAGGTCACAACCTTTTGGCAAAATCACAACCCTCAAGAGAGTTGCAACCCTTCATTTCTTGTTCACACCTTTAAAACCCAACAACCACTATTCCAATAACAAGTACATCTATTTTATCTTGGGAAGAAATAGTTCTAACAATGATCGCTACGTGAGTAATTGTTCGCAATTTTATTGCCTCATTTATGGAATAGTTGACAAAAAATGATTTATTTTCATTTGTCAACTCTTCCTCTATTTCATTGTAAACATCTAAAAGAGCATGGTAGGTAATCTTCATATATGGTGGTAACTGTTCTGAATCATCAATATTCCACCTACATAAATGAAAAGCATCAATAATTATTTCTCAGTTTCACTTCTTCATTTAAGCTTATATCATCGTTGAAGAAAATAAAATAGATGTGATAAATACTAGTTATCAATATGATAAAAAAAAATTACCTTTCAATTGCATTTGTGAGGAGAGTAAGCTCATCTAGTGTCCCATAAGTATCATAAGTATCAGCCATAATTGAACAAAAGCATAAAACTTTTGTTAATATTTTCCTTGAAACACTATATTGAGGCTCAAAATATAGGCCTAAACACAGAAAATATAACTCAACCATTCTGTCTCTTGCATAAGGTACAACCTTCACGAGTTCCGATTCCTTCCACCACCTAAAATGTCAAATTCGACCAACAAATTGTGTGTTGATTTATTAGATGTTTAGATAATAGTTGGTAGAAATTAATGTAATGAAGTATATATATTGAAGTAAAAATTCTTTCCAAATAAATTTCACTTGAAACTAAAGTTCAATATTTGAAGTTGATGTGTGACAATTATAATATAACAATTTTTTCATTGAAATTTTCCATTAAAAAATATTGAGTAGTTACTTCTATAAATATTTTGATTGAATCTGTAAAAAAAGAAAAAATAATTGTGTTCTAGCAAGGAAAAAATAAGAATGTGTTTTTTCAGTGATCTGATTAAGTGAAAAAGCATATTTTATAGCATAAATTTTTCGTTAATTTTTAGTCTGAAGAACCTCTATTTTGAATAGTGTGAATATTAGGTGAAAAATGTCCTTCGAGATGACTCAGTTGATTCGAAGGGTAATTATCCACAGAGATGATCCGGGACTGATCCCCCTCAATGCCTTTTGAGTCAAGCCTGTCACATAAGGCTTATCTAGTGCGGTTTACATTCGCTGTGTAGTTTGCAGGCTATTACACAGTGGGAAATTTACCTAGTGAGCATAAGGTTCTCACCCAAAGGATAGAAGTTTGTGATAGAAATTTTAGCGGTCGCGAGTTATCGATGAGTTCTAAAAGAAATAAAATAGGTGAATGTTGGTTTGGTCATTACCTTGTGATTATCACTAACTCCCTTTTTAAGGCAAACAATTTGCACGATGTTTGAAGTCCTTTGGCAAAGCTTTATAACACGTGATTTGGCATATTTTATCTTCTTTTAAATGATATGGTATTTCCATCCTCTTCTAACCTCACCATACCATCTCTTATTGAAAACTTCAATGCACTACTTACTTGTTGTGCAAGAGAATCATTCAATTTAGGCAAAATTAGTTTCAATTGGGGGTGTTTGTGAAATTCATTGCTTCATCCAGAATTTGTTCATCATGGACTCTAAATTGTGCTGCCTCATACAAACTCAACATTCCTTGCACATCCCTAACCAATGCTTCTTTGTAATTTCCGTGCTCATCAGTAAAGTTTCTAAAAATATCTGATTCAATATTGTAAATAAGTTAAGCTAATCGATAAAGGTTATTCGGACTGAGATGGATTAAGTCAAGATGGGTTAAATAATGAATCATATCTCAGTACACTCAACTCTTACCATGTTTTCTTATAATTTATCTAAATATATGATAAAAAAAATTTATAACTATATCTTACATATAACATATAAAAAAAAGTACTATTTTAACAATATTCTTCATGAGCTAATTCAATTAAATTAAATATGATGAAGGATACTTACCACACGAGACATAGTAACCTTGTACCCTAAGTAATCGAAAACTTAGAGCAACAATATGAAGGTTATCGACATTATCATCAACTTCATCAATCCATTCTTCATAACCTTCATAGAGATAACTCAATGATTCTTGGATCTCATGTTCAAAATGATAATCTACTCCAAGAAGTTGGATTGTGTTGATCATTTCAAATTTTTGTATGGATTTTGAAGGAGACATCACTAAGCATCTTTCTCACTTCTTCTTTTAGGTTTGCATGTTGCTTTTCTTCCTGCTCATTGGCTCCCTACATGATCGAGTATATATTTTAAAATATGTTATTTTTTCTTCGTTTCAAAACAAATGTTAATTATAAGAAATGATTTAAAAGTTATCAAGTTGTCATAATATAGGAGTGCAAAACTACATACTTTTGAGTTGTTGTTAACTATATAGGATAGTCATTTAATTATATAAATATTTAATATTTCTAAAACATAACAATTAATAAATATGCAAATTTGAACGTTAATGTGCGATTCTCTTGGGTTTATGTCTTATGAACTATATAATCTTTATAATGTATCGATGTACCATGTGTAATGTTCTTGAGTTTTTACTTTAATACTTGAGTAAGAACATATATTTTAGAAGAAAAAAAATAATTATATTATTTTAAATATTGATAAATTTTATTATTTATATTTATATCTACCAATTTATTTATATAAAATAGCAGAAGCAACATAATATGATGATCCACATCATAAAATTCTAAAATAAAGATTTAAAAAATAGGGATTATCATTCTGAAAGGGCCTAAAATACCCTTAAAGTAATTGAAATGGTACAAATTATCCTCCATCCACCTTTTGTTCAAAATGCTCTTTCATCACTCACCTATGGCCCAAAATACCCTGTCATCCACCTTTGGGTCAAAATACCACTTTTTTTTTAATTATTTAAAATTAAACTCTTTAAATATTTTTAAAATATTTGGCGTTCAACCTATTGTTATAATTTTAAAATAATTTATAACCCCGACCCACTACCCACTCCTTATAACTAAACCTCACCCAATTTATAATCCCAATTAGTATCACTTAATCATACCACTACTAAAAACGCGATGAAATTAATGATTCCTGAAAATGACATTCAAAATTATTCCGGTCCGAATCGAAGCCCCATTAATTTAGGTTGAGTCACTTATTTAGGAGGACACTTTCTTCAAATTGAATTAGAAATTTATGATTAATTGTAAAGAAATAATACATCTCCGATCAATTCATAGCATCCTTTTTTTGACTATAATTTTATAAATATTTATTGATTTGTTATTTAAAAACCTTTAATATATTTTTTGAAAAAAAGTTACCTATGAATAACATCAACATAATTGAGAACGTAAGAATCTAAGTGAACATATTCAGACATTTAAGTTCATCGGTGATTTTTTATTTAGCCAACTTGCATTAATATGTGGATGGTTGTTATTATTAAGAGGAATTTTAATTAGAATGAGTGGGTAGTGGATTGATTTGTATAAATTATACATATAGTTAAATTATAACAAATGTGAGCGCCACAATATTTTAAAAAATATTAAATTTTTAAGTATAAAACCGTAAATAAGTGGTCAATTTTGAACCAAAAGGTGGATGACAAGGGTATTTTGGACTCAATAGGTGGTGAGAAGGGTATTTTAGAGCCAATAGGTGGATGGAAGGTAATTTTATACCATTTTCAATACTTTAAGAGTATTTTAGACCCTTTTCCGTTATCAATCCAGTTAAAATGCATGATTGAGTAATTAAATACAATACTTGAATATATTATGATAAATTCAAATTAAGACAATATTTCGAGCAATATTAGTTTGGCCAGATGAGGATATAATTAAACAATTTTATATTATTATGTTTATCCTATATTTCTATATCTCCTCTATGGTGAGTTCGACAATTATTTTTCAAGCAATTCCATACGATAATATTTATGGGAAACTAGATACAAGGGGTTATTTCATTAGTCTGAATTTTATGTATATAAAATTAAAAGAGTCAATTAATTTTTTGTTGTGATTTTAATATATTTCAAATTGTTAAACACTGTGATTTATAATGTATTTAATGTAATTTTAAAATAGCATATGTAGCTCTGTCCGTTTCAATTTTTGTAACACTTGTGAGTATTTGAGAGTCAATCAAAGTTCTAATATATTTTAAAAAATAGTTTCAGTTGATAATTATTATGACTCATTTAGCATTTTATGTAATTTCAAATAATATATAGTATCTATACGTCCCGATTGATATGCATTAGTGAAATTTTGGAGTCCGAAGCATAAAGGGTGAAAAAAATTAACAAAATTGTAAAACGGTATATAAATTTTTTTTAACCAAAACGATAAAATCGCTAGGGAGGTAGCGAATTTGTCCGCCGGAGTTAAGGAAAATCGCTACTATAGCAGCGATTTGTACAATTTTCTTTTTAAAAAAAAACATAAACAATACAACCAAATCGCTGCCAAGGCAGCGATTTGCCTTATCAAATTTTTTATTTATTATTTTTTAATAAATCGCTGCCAGCGCAGCAATTTATGATTTTTTAAAATAATTTTTGAAAAAGGGTCAACTATGCCCTAAATTTTTGAAAAGGTTTTAAAGCCCCCGGTAAAGTTTGGTCCATTTATACCATCGCCGTCCTCCAATATGGTACAAATATGCCTTATGGGACGTTAGTGACCACCTCAAATCCAACTCATTTTACTTTTCTTTACAATGCCCAAAGGATTTTCAACGTCATTTTAATATACATCTTGACATTTATGATTACAAAAGGAAAGGGCCACATATTGACCACCCCCCATCACTAATCGACCCATTAAAAACACTTTTATGAACACATATTTTAAATGGTTAATATACCCTATTTTAAATAACTTATACTACCAGTGATCCGGACCCAAAAACCAATCCTTTTAACCATAACAAATCCCTATTCCTAAACTTCCTTTTCACTGAAGGAACAACAAATTGCGGCGCAACTAGGGTTCGTGAAGACTTACACAAATTGCGGCGATAGGGTTAGAAAATCTACGGGTTGATTGAAGGTAAGTTTCTCCCTTTAGTAAAGTATAATATTCGATTAGGGTTACATTTTCATGTTAGTTAGGGTTATTTAAGTAAAGTGACAGCATGTGTGTATTGCTTCCTTTGATTATGTGTATCAATCACTTGAAAGGTATTGTTTTGTTTTAAAAGGATTACTTTTATACCTTTGTTAGCTTTGTTTGTTTCTCTTTGGTGGTTCTCGAGATGTTGTTGACTTTTAGGGCTTACATTATTATATTTTGCAGTTTTAATGTGTTTGGTGTGAGTGGACTCTCTAATTTACTGTTTTTTTTCTGAATTTTGAGATGATTGATGAAGTTGAAATGTGTAAACTACGGGGGATAGTTGGGTCATTTCGACCTCTGTTGGATTACACTAAGAAATTGGTGCGCTCATGGCCCTAATTTGTGACCCTGAATTATTGAGTCATAAAGATATATGTGAATGAGTTACCTTCCAAGCTAGGGTTTTCTCGGGTTAAACATTATTAGTATATGGGCCCTCTAAAAAGTTTATATAGTAAGATGGGGATGATGGCATTAGGGTATCCTTAGGCATTATATGGGAGAAATTTAAAGTACGTAAATTCTTTGTTGTGGAGGAGGGTGGAGTTCACTGTCGTTGTCCAAGATATCAACAATATGTTGAATCATGTTGTGAAATGTTGAGTTGCGTAAGATTGTGAACATAGTCTGGTTCTGTTGATGAATGGGATCTTTCTGAGGGGTGAGGATGTGATTTAGATGGATGGATGCTATTAGCATGAAAGGGGAAGAGTAGTATGTGACAGGGTGGAAAGCTTAAAAATTGCATGGTTGGTATGACATTTTTAAGGACATGAAAGAGTAGACAGGTGTTATGAATTATTATGCATTAGCTAACCAAAGGGCTTTGACTATAATAAGAGGTGATGTAAAGAGAATAGTATGGTTGTGATGTGGGATTGTCCCTTTAGGTATTTGATTTCAAAGATGGCAAAACTGAAGGGTTTAAGATGATTGTAAGATAAAGACTTTCATCAATAAGCAAACAGTAGGAGGCATTTTTAATGCTAGAGATATGCACGTTTACTTTAGCTCAAATACTTCAAGAACAAGCTTCAAAATAATCCCAAAAGTATAGGCAAAAGATATGGAGAGGAAGAGCTTTGAAAATGACTTCTTAAAAATTGAATGTGTGTCAGTCTAAACTTAAAAGGGCTTAAGAGGATGCTCTTGAGAAGTTGCGATGGAAGTTTATGATGACTACAACAAGCTTGAGGCATATGCACAAGAGATAAAGCAACCATCCCGGAAGTGATGTTTTGCTAAATATCTCTAAGGATGCCTGGACTGAAGGAAAAAGAAAATCTTTAAGGATGCACATTGTGTTGCTGCTCTAAGAAAGGCTTGAAACTGAGTTGAGGACCATTATTTGGACTTGATAGGACATTCTTGAAAAGATATATGTTCAAGGTGCGTTTTGTTGGTTGCTCTAGGCAAGATTCTATGAACAGTTTCTATCCACTAGCATGGGCCAATAGGGACAAAGAAACAAGCAATACATGAGTGCTGGTTCATTCAGTTTGAAAGGGTTTTTGGACCTAAGATGGTGCAAAAATCACATTGAGTTCGGACATGCAAAAGGATGATGTTGTGTTTTTAATTTACTTGAATTCATAATTGTGTACGCACTGTTATTTCACTTTATTCACAATTTTTACTCACTGTTTTACACCTCTTTAACAATGTCAAAAAGAAGTACCAACTGTTTTTACTCAACGGTCTCACCGTACGTACATATTTTAACAAACATATTAATCGGCAACTTAACTGTTACAGAGACTGATAGAGTTGTGTCAAAGTGGTTGCCTGGAAGCTCAACAAGGTATTGTGTGAGAAACATTGAGAGTAACTGGTGCAGGAAAAATGGAGGAGTGGTCAAATGAGGAAGCTTATGTGGTGGTTGTGCTTGGAGTTCCTATGTTGAAGAGTTCAAGGACCAATAAATAAGTTGGGGAACTATCAGGGAAGATGGTGCAAGAATTTGGTATAAAGTATCCACCAAAGACATGTGTAGAGCTTAGTTTGATACTCAGTGTAAGAACATGATGGGTGATAACAACTTCACTGATCATTCTCAATGCTATGGATCTTTGAGGCTAGAGCCAAGCCAAAAATCAAAGATGTTAGAAGAAATAAGAGACAAGTGATGAGATTGTAGTGAAAAAACGAATTTTTTTTGAAAAGGTTGGGTTAAGATTCAGTCCGAAAATGCATGAAGGTGGACATCGATACAGGGCAATGCACATAGTTTGGAAGGGGAATTTAATGGAGATTGGGGCTATGAAGTGTCTAATGGAGAATAGAAACACTGTCTAATCTAAAGCAAAAGAGATGCACTTGCAGGAAGTTGGGATTATCAGTATTCCCTGTCCTCATGCCATCAAAGCATTGACACACCAAAAAAAGTAGATCCAATAACTAAAATACATTGGTGGTTATAACAAAGGAGGCTACATGCTAACCACATAAAAAACAAGAGCCAGCCTGTAAGGAGGTCAGAAGTTTGGAAGGTTGATCCTTCAAGTGCAATGTTGCCTTCCTACTTTTGTGAAACAATGGGTCGACCAAAACGTAAAAAGAACAGAGAACCAGCGAAGCAAGAAAAATAAAGGGGTGAATGGTCTCTAGCCTTAGAAAAGACACTCAAATGAAATGTAACAACTGTGGTGAATCAAACCACAATGTCAGGTTCGTGTTTACAAGGTAAGCACAATATTACATATTTTTTTTTTCATGATTGTTCATGTTTTTAATTGGAAGATAATTAATCTAAATACAAAAAAAAATTACAGGAAAGTGTGCTGAAAATAATGCACTAACTTTCGAAAGAAAGGCAAAGACCAAGTTCTAACAAATGAACATGGTTTCTGAGTTGAGGGTGGGAATTGATAGATGCGAACTGGGATGAGGCTGTTTTGTAACAAAAGAGTTTGAACCATATGGTCCTAAGGTGAAGGGAAGAAACCCAACCTTAAGACCAATGGTGCTTTGTGATTTTTCTATTTCTTGGAGTTGAGGCTGAGAATTTGAAAAAAAAAAGGGTTGTTCCAACTGGTGCAAGAAAAATATAGTTTATGGAAATCACTCAACTGGTGCCTCAGTGCAAATAATTGTCTTATTATTCGATCAAAACAACAGGAAGTGGAAAACAAGTTGTCCCTGTGGACACGTTGATGCAATGCTAAGCAAAAAAAAAGAAAAGATTCAGATGAGGGGGTTAAGGGAGAAATCATGTATAGACGATGAATTTATTTGTATTGATTTTCTATGTTAATTTGTGTTAATGAATCATGGTTAAAGCTAGTGGTTGACATACAATATTGCTAATGAGTATTAAGTTAGGTGATGAAACTTAAATGCCTTTATAGAAGGGCATTCAGACGCCTTTTTTGTTGTGTTTTGTCTTTGTCATTAAGAATTAAGACGTCTTCTTTTGAGTGGGTTTATTTTGTATTGATTGTGAATTGAAGAAATTGGTGGTCCTTATTTTGGATTCGGTATTGAGGATGTGTAATTAACTGTTAGATTGTGGTCCCCTCAATTATTTAATAGAATAATGACATTAACGAATAATGTTTCTTGTTTGATGTGTATAATTGTGTTTAAGCGGATAAAAAAATCTTGGTTTTTTTTTTTGATTTATTTTTTTTTTAAATTTTCAATCACTACAAGTCCTCTAATTTGATTAATGTACATTCTATTATTTGCCTAAGAATTACTATCAACACACCTAGAAATAACTCAATATGACCGAAAAATATATAGTCAACTAACACATGAATTTATGCCCCTAAACTTTTCGAAAAGGTTTTTAAATATGCCCCCCGTTAAAGGTTTGTTTTAAAAACCCTCTAAACTTTCCTCGGTTTCAAAAAAAACAAAACTTCTCGACATCACTAAAAAGAAAAAGCAAGAAAATGGTGACATCGAACTTAACTTACATATAAATCATAAACGTCATGCTTACATTCAAGTCAGTGAACTATAAAATACAACGTCACACACTATACAATTCAACACACACACATTTTTAACATTCTAGATTAAGGATGAAAAAGGTAAAGATTACAAACTGAAGAAATTATATTTTCCCTTCCTAACTCATTACCAGAGTGTGGATGGAATGCCTGCAAACAAACACCACAACATAGCTATAACAATCCATATTGATCAACTTTTGTATAGATTATCGATAACAACATCTTCATTATCGATAACACCTCTTCACTTAGACGTAAATTTTTTCTACAATTTCAGATGCCAAATATCTTTCAAGATCAGCCAATCTTTGTTCCAAACTTTTGTTTTCACGATGAAAGATGATCGTTTTCTCTTCTTTAAATGTTGGATTAGATTGGCCAACTCTAGGATGGAGCGGACATCATAAACCCTTTCCCAATAAGGCACATTTATAACCCTGTACAATTATGAAATTGACATGAAATCAATACTCACAAAACTTGAAAATAACGAACTTGTATGATTCAATTACATTAGATTACGTACCTTATAAAAGCGTTCTTCCAGCCAGTAGGGGAGTGAAACGCCGTGTGAAAATCCTCGTCGCAATACCACAGCATTGAATTCCATCAAACAGACATGAAACAGTCGAGTCCCGATTATTTTTAAAGGGAGGAAAAGTGTACGAACATGAATGGAGATGACTAGAACACTCTTTTATTCGAGCTCTCAAAATGAAATGATGGGGGGGGTAATGAGGCTCTCAAGAACCAACTTTGAAATGAAGAATGATTGCTATCAGTTATTTGAAAGGAAAAGGGATATGGAGAATAGACACTTAGGAATTAATTGAACCATTTAAAATATGGGTCATAAAAGTGTTTTAATAGGTCGGACTTATTAGGGGCATTATGTGCCCCTTTCTCTTTTGTAATATAAATGTCAAGATGTAATATGAAAAAACGTTGAACAAATCATTTGGACATTTAAAAAAAAAAATTAAATGAGTTGGATATTTTGAGGTTTGGCCAACTAACGCCATAAGATATATTTGTATCAATAATTGGACGCGGAGGGTTATAAAATGGACCAAAACCTTTTAAAGACGGGGGGGACATTAAACCTTTTCAAAAAGTTAGGGGCCATATGACCCTTTTCCCGTCTTATTTTATCTTTATAATTTGTGATCACATTATTTAGATGAGTTTTTCTTAATAAATAAAAATATTGAAAATTTTAAAATAAAAATATTAGAATAGGGTAGGGACATTGAAGAAAGAATGACAATTAATAAGACGTATTTAAAAATGTAAAAAATTAAGGAACGAAAACACTTTCATAAATTGCTGCTAGTGCAGCACTTATTTATAAATAGTAAAAAAAATTGGTAAATCGAGGCGTTGCAAGCACGATTTACTAAAAATTAAAAAAAATTGTAAATTGCGCCAATCGCTCAAAAATTATTAAAAGGAAAGGACACTTAACTTAAATCGATGGCTTTTGCCAGCGATTTTATCAAAAAAAGAATTAAAAAAAATTGATAAGGAAAAATCGCGCCCTTGACACATTTTTGGTTTAATTTTTTTTGTTTTTTTTTAAAAAATAAATTGAACAAATTGCTGCTATAGCAGCGATTTTCCTCAATCAGGCAGACAAAATCGCTATTTTCCCAGCAATATTACCATTTATGTTAAAAAAAATTGCATATACGTTTGGAATTTTTGTTAATATTTTTCACCTTTAGGCTCCGAACTCTGAAATTTTGAGTGTCAAGCCAAATTTTCAATCAAAATTTTAAGTTAATAATTATTTAGATTTATTGTACTCCCTCTATTTCATATTAATTGATTTTTTAAGGCTTTTTTTACTGTTCAAAATATTCCCTCGTTCCTTTTTATATGTCACTATTTTATATTTCATGTTCCTTAAGAAACTATGTAAGTTTACATTTGTACCCTTATTTGGTATTCTCTTCAACTCAAGTTTTCAATAAATGAACATAAATTAATTTATATTGATTAATCAAATTGCTCAATGAACATGAATTATCATTTAATTTTTCTATGTTGGTCAAGTTCATACTTTCAAGGTCAATAATTCGCAAGGGTAAAATAGAAAAAATAGTGTCATTTATGCATTGATTTTATGAAATTACAAATGTTAAGAACCATTTAGTTTTAGCAATGGTAACATATAAATAGGAATGAAGGGAGTAATTGAATTTTTCAAAGTTCAAGATAAAGTTTATTTTTATTTTTACTTTCACTTTTGCCCTTACTTTACGTAAAGTTTTATATTTTCTAGAGATGTGTATCGGGCGGTTCAATTCAATTTTATGTATTATCAGTTCGATTTATTGATTTTTGATTTATAAATATTCTAAATCAATAAGATATTTTTTATTAGTTTTGATTTGACGATTTTTGGTTCTTAAGGGTTAAGTTTTCGGTTTAACCAATAAGAAAAAGAATCATAAAATAAATATATGATTTATTAAATAACTAAGCGCGAGGAAATAATATTGTAACTTTGCATAATGTTGATCATAAAATAGAAATAGTACGAAATAACATTAAAAGAACTATACATGTGCAACACAATTAAAGGGTAAGCAACAAAGGGAGTAGCCACTAAGGTACTAATATTAATATTTAATATTTATGTAGGGGTAAAGTAGTAAATCATTACCGTCTTAATGAGTTATCAATTTAAGCAATATCTTAATATTAAAAATCAAAATCTTCACACCCTTAATGTTTACTAGGAGATAAAATAACCACTTACAAAGTCATATTTATAATTTCACAAAGGATAATATTATAATTTAAATTATGTTTTTAAATATTTTTCTTAATAAGTGTCCATTATCTCACAAATTCAGTGAATATAAAATAGAAGAACTACTATGTAACATCTCGCAATTTTAAATAACTAGGAAAGAAGCTAGGAATTTGGAATAGTGATTTTTGGAAAGAATTGAAATCCGGAAGTTTGATTTATGTTAGGAAAGTTGAATTTCTTTATTAGCGTAAAATGCTCATAACTCGTAGCTTAGGATGAGTTAGGTGAATTTCCAGATTTGGTTAGAAAGCTTTAGGAATAACCTTTTCAACGCCACTGAGTTTGCATGATTCTGAGTTCGTATGAGTGAGTTATGCCCTTTGAAAGTTGGGCTGTCAGAATAAGGAAAGTCCAATCCAAATTTTGAAAGGGTAGATTGGACTTTTCCTTATCTAATTATCTTATTTACTTTTTGGATAATTAATTAGGGTCTAAGCTGATCTTAGTCGGTTTATGCTTTTAGAAAAATAAGTTAGGGTTTTGAGATAAGAGAAAAGAATAGGAGAAAAGAGAAGAACGTCCAAGATTTGTCAAGATCGTCATGTTTAGCTTGTGGATTTCATCGGGGGTGATCTCTACAAGGTATATGAAATTATATATCATTAAGTTAGTTCACCCATGGGCCAATCATGATTCAATTCAGTGAAATATGTTTGTTTTGAAAGTAAATCCGTTTAGTTCTTTATGCTATTCGTTTGAATTCCTATGGGATGGTTGTTAAAGTTTCTTGAGGTTTGATTCATGTTTTCGGGTGTAATTGCGGGTTGAATCTATCATATATTGAGGGTATAAGTGGTTCTAAGTGTTTGAGTGAAGAACCATTGAAGTTTAGAGGGTTTAAAGATGAAAAACGAAGGAGAAAAATCAGAAATTTTCTGGGCAAGGCTTAGGGCATCGCGCCTGCCAGAGCACCACAAAAAGTTCCTTGAGGTTTGATAATAAGGGTATAGGTGGTTCTAAGTGTTTGACCGAAGAACCATTAAAGTTTAGAGGGTTTAAAGATGAAAAATGAAGGAGAAAATTGGAAATTTTCTTGAGGTTTGATTCATGTTTTCGGGTGTAATTGCGGGTTGAATCTATCATATATTGAGGGTATAAGTGGTTTCAAGTGTTTGAGCGAAGAACCATTGAAGTTTAGAGGGTTTAAAGATGAAAAACGAAGGAGAAAAATCAGAAATTTTCTGGGCAAGGCTTGGAGCATCGCGCCTGCCAGAGCACCACAAAATTTCCTCTGAACTTTGGCCTCTGGCGCATCGCGCCAACTCTAGCGCCTCAGAAAGTTCTCTAAACTTTGAGGTTGGCTCCCCGCGCCCCTTCGAGCGCGAGGGACGCCAGTTCTCCCCATTCCTTCCCCGCCTTTTAGTACTTGTTCTTTAGCAATATACCTATGTTTTCTAGTTGATTTCAACACTCTAAGGTATATCTGAACATCATTAAATCATCAATAAATTTGAGATCATGAAACTTATATCCATAATTCAATTCAAGGAAAGTTAGGATCAAAGTCAAGAGTCAAGTCTAGAAGTTAAGTGCAAGTCAAAGAAAAGTTTATAAAGTTTTCAAAAGTCTTTAACAAACGTTTTAACTTTGTTTTATGACTTAAGTTTCAAGTTAAGTAAATACTGAAGAGTTGAGTTCATTTCTCAAAAATTTATAAGGGAACTAAGTATTCTCAAAGATTTTATAAATGTTTTCACATTTAAGCAAGAAAAACGACTATTGGTTACAATATCTTTTAAGCTAAGTTTTTAGTAATTATCTCAAATAAAAGAAAGAAACTGTTTTAAATCTTATGAGTTAAGTATATTTTTGGGAGAAGTATTGAGCACCAATTTGGGGATGCAAGTTCATATTAACTCAAGTATCCATAAACCATGTAGTCATCATGGGTATCAAAGTGTCATGTTTTTTAGATGATCAATTATGTTAAGCTAGTGGATCCACTAAGTGAAGTAATTCTATATGACGGCAAAGTATAGGACAATCTATCAGTGTGATGGTAAAAATGATGTATCATCACTTAGGCTCATAGTGATAATTGTCAGTTAGAGAAACTCCCTTAACAGTAATTGCATGGTTCCTTAAGTAATTATACTTAGTATGAATGGGGGTATGAAACTTAATTAATACATTGCACAAGTAGACTTTGAGATGGAGCATGATATGCATTTTATAATATTATGATTATGAGTTGACACCATGTTTTAAACAGATTTCCTTTTTATCTATATTGCACTTGTTTTAAATTGCTTTATAATGAAATGAATCAGTTAACTATTTATGAGTTGAGAAGAGCCAAGGTAAGTATTTCTTTCAGAATCTCTTTCGAGCCTATGTTGTTTTAACTTTCCAACTCGCATACTCATATATTTAATGTACTGATGATAGTTGACCTGTATTGTCTCATGAAGCAGACACAAGTAACTAGGATGGCATTCCAGCACACTTTTGATCCAGTGAGCCGTTCAGAGTCAGTCGGTGAGACTCCTTGCATTTCGGAGGACCTATTTTCATTGCTTTCTAGTTAGTTCATTAGGATGTTGTGGGGTTTTCCCAACATCCATCTCAGTTGTTTTAGAGGCTTCAAGATAGTCAGATGTTAGTCCTTTGAGTCTTTATTTTATTATTTCTTATTGTTAAGACTTGGGTTGCCACTACTGTCCAAGTTGAATGTTTAACCTTTAAGCATTCTTAGTTATTTTAGTATTCAGTTCAATTACGTGCTTTTAATCTTTACTAATATACATATTGTCTTTCGCAGAGTTAAGTACGTCAGGGCAAGGGTTCGCTTGGGGTTAGCAATGGTGTTTGAGTTTCGTCTACGCACAGAGTTCAAGAGTCCTAGGGAGTCTACAAAATCCATGTTTATAGAGTCAACCTAGTTATTAGTGTGAAGTGCGCCACATCTATGATTAAGAGGATACAACACTTAGGAAATTATCTCACTTATTTCATACTCACTTCGTGCATTAGAGTTTATCTCTAAATAGTATATATCTTACTCGTGCTTATATGTTATGGGTTTTGTTTGAGAAGACCTTTTTGGGGCTTTTCTTTCCCCATGAGCTAAGAGAAACTAAGAGATGGTTGTTGATATGAAAAGTAGAACGAGATTTTTTGTTGTTGGATTGTCTCGTCTGACAAGTAAGGAAAGTAAGGTAGACATACTAGTAGGTGTCATGGACATATCAAGGCTAAAGATCCATGTGCAACAAGTTGATAAGGACAAGCTGAGGGATAAAGATGAGTTTAAGAACAAGAGTGCTAAGACATCAGGGAATGAGTCCAGGCAACAAAAAAGTAATGTGAACTGGTCTTCTTTCTAACTGAATCAGAAAGGATTTGCTTCATCATCTGCTACCAAGGAACCAAATATATGTACAATTGTCAGCATTCTCAGAACTTCAGAGCTAGACCTACGTATTTTCAAAAAAGTATGGCACAAGGAAGTACTATGACTCCTCATGTGCCAAGTTTGGTAGGAGTCGCTCAATGGTGTGTCATGATGGCTTTACTGATTACTTCAAGTGTGGCTAGAACGATCATTTTATAAGAGAGTTTCCTAAAAACAGACAAAGTAATGGTAAAGAAGGCAATAGAGCTCAATCTTCTTTTGTTGCTTCACCAGATAAGAATTGCATCTAGATGAGCTACTTCAGGGGCAAGGGGAGAGAAAATCGTCTTTATGTTATCACTAGTCACAAAGAGAAAGAGGATTCACCAGATGTTGTCACTGGTATGATCCAAGTCTTCAGTTTTGAAATTATTTCGGAGCAACATCTTGATCCCTTTAGTGTTTCTACACTTGTTGGTGATTCTATTCTAGCATAAAGAAGTCTATTATGATTGTTTTGTTTCAATAAATCACAAGAGTACTATGACTAACTTAGTTAAGTTAGACATGGTATAGTTTGATGTCATTCTAGGTATGGACTGACTTTATGCCGGTTATGCATCAATATATTGTAGAAATCGAGTGGTCAAGTTGCAGTTTCTATTGAATCGATTATAAAGTTCAAGAACATTTCTGCAGTTCCTAAGGGCCGTTTTATTTTGTACCTTAAGGCGAGAAAATTAGTTTCAAAAGGTTGTGTTTATCACTTAGTCCAAAATGACTCTAGTGTTGAGATACCTCCTGTTTAGTCAGTTTTAGTAGTAAAGACTTTCCATAAATCTTTCCAAATGATCTACCCAAAGTCCTTCGTGAGAAAGAAATAGATTTTGGCGTATACATCATTCTAGATACTCATCTTATCTCTATTCCGCCATACAAAATGGCACCATATGAGTTGAAAGGAGCGGTTCAAAAGGTACGTTTAAAATGATGTCCTATTTGATATAACTGGTTTGGGGGGGGTATTCAACCGCTAATGTGATCTAAACTGTCCGGCGGCTTACTTGTGATTACCCTCCGGTTCTTCTCGCCCCAATAATCTCCTAGGATGTGAAAAAAAACTACGCTAGGTTGCGACGACACAAAGCGAAGACGTTGGTCATCACAAACAACCGTGTCGAAGGATAATATGTAATAAAGAGATACTAACATCATTCGGTGATTGGAACCCGGGTTCACCAATCGAGAATGAGTTGCTTTTTTTGCGGGAATTGATGATATTTTTTATCAGCTTCAGGGCACTTCATCTTTTTTTAAAATAAAATTGACCTCAGAACAACCTACATTCATATCAAAGTTAGCGAATGTGATATTCTAGAGACAACATTCAAAGCCCATTATAGTCATTATGAGTTCTTGGTCATTTCATTCGATTTAACTAATACAACAACGTTCATGGACCTTATGGACAAATTGTTGCACGATGGCCAGACGATCATTGTAGATAAGTTGTTATCACTTCATTCTGAATGCATACTAACTATTATTCCAAAGAATGAAGAAGATCATGCTAGCCATATCGGATTAGTTTTTCCGACTTTGAAAGATAAGGAGTTTTATGTCAAGTTCTTTAAGTGTGAGTTTTGGCTTGAGTATTTGGCATTCTTAGGTCATATTGTGTTTGAACAAGGAATTAAAGTGGATACTCAGAAAATTGAGGCAGTGTAGAATTGGCCTTGACCCATATCTCCAACTGATATTAAGAGTTTCTTGAATTTAGTTGACTATTATAGAAGATTTGTAGAGGGGTTTTCATCCAGTTCATCTTTAAAATTTCATTTTTTAAAACGTGCATAAATTTATTTTAACATTTTTCAAAACAAATGATTTCACTTAAATTTCCCTCAATTTTTTTTCAACCCTTAAACCCACGACCCTCTGCCCCACCACACCCCACCCCACCCACCCCCTATCCCCAAAAAAAATAATTTAAGTTTATTTTTTAAAAATATTTTTCAACTTCAAGAATTTATTTTTTTCAACCCTATCCTCGACCCACATCACCCCCCACAACCGGACTACCCACATACATGCCGCCCACCCCCCCCCCGCTCCAAAAAAATATTTAAGTTTGTTTCTAAAAAAAATATTTACAACTTTAGTAATTTCATTTTTTCATCAATCCGCCTACCTCGTATCCCTCCACCCACCCACCTCAGCCTCCTCACTATCCTACCCCCTATCAGCCTCCCCCTCCTCCTCCCAAAAAAAATAATTGCGTCTATGTTTTTAAAGAAAAAATCACCTTCATATTTAATGTTTTTCACCCCCCTACCTCTAAACCAACCAGACCAACCCCCCTCCCTCGCTCCCTCCGCAGCCCACGCCCCCCCCCAAAAAACAAAAAAAAATTATTTTTAGAAACATATTTTAAACACTTCGAAAATTTCACTTCTTTCAACCCCCTACTCCTTCGACCACCTCACGCGCCACCAACCACACATCCCCTACCAGTCCCACCCCTCCTCCCACCCCCCAAAAAACAAAAAGAACTTTAATTTGATTTTTAAAACAACAAAAAATCTAACTTCCACAATTACATTTCCTTACTTCCAGTACAATAAACGATATTTCTTAAAAACATCTTTCATTCAAAAAATCAAACACTAAAATATTTTTTCGAAAATTAAGATTTCACTCACTAACCAAACATGGAAATTACATCAAAGATCTAGTTTTATTCCCAGAAACAACATTTTTCCCTTCATACGCAAATATACCCACATAGTTTCTAATTATCCTCAATTATTATAGTCATTTCCTTATTACATTTTTCAGGACATTATATTTATTATAGTAAAATAACCCTTCTATTATTTCTTAAGAAACTACAAAATGAATTCACAAAATCAATGCATAAACGAAATTATTTTTCATATTTATCTTTTAAAAGTTATTAACCTTGAAATATGTATTTGTCCAACATAGAAAAATAGAATAATTAATTCATATTCATTTATTAAAAAATTAACTTTAAAAAAATACTAAATAAGGATTAATGATAAACTCATCTAATTTCTTCAAAAACGTAAAATCTAAAACGATCAAAACTAAATATAAAAGAAAAGTATAACATTGGTCTTATGGACCTGCATAATTAGTCATTAAAATCATTGTCCTCACCTCTCTTTTTCTTTTGTATACCCCATCCCCATAGACCCCAACGTTTTCCACACCATGAACATAAAATAAAAGTGTTGGATTCCCCCACTATCAACCTGACATCTGTGGACAAAAAAGCATGTTATTTAGAAAAGAATTACATAATTCTGTTATAAAAGATCAGCTCTGAGAATTAACATAAAGAAATCGGACAAGAGAAATAGGTAGTGCAAGACTGATCTTGTTTCTCTTATTACAAGTGTAATGTCACACAGAAATTTCAGTCACTTGATATTTCAGATCATAGGTGAATGACTAAAACTCCTATTTATAGATTGGAAGAAACAGTCACTTCAAAGGTATCACAAAAAACCTGACTATTAAGTATCGATAATAAATAGGATACATTACTTATCCAAAAGGTGCCATTGAACCTAGTGGAATATGAATGGTTGTTTCATGTCCCTAACTTATATGGACTATCCACTCATTTAAAATGGATTTATATAACACTTTCCCTTGGATGTCCATAGATAATATGCCTCATTGACCTCCTTACAAACCTTACTAGGAAAAAGCCTGTGGGAAAACAATTCTAGGGAAGGAAAAGAGTACCATATCTTTTGTAATATAACGCACTATTTTTTGCCTCAATTAACAAACCTGGCTTCTGCCGAGGTACGCTGTCCTGTGGAAAAAACTACGTCAGTCCAAGGGAAAAAGAGTGCAGTACGCGTATTCATACTCCTCCCTGATTAGACAACATCACACTTAATTTCTTGTCATGATGTCTCTAAAATTCTTCGTACAGCTGTGGTTGGTATATTGCTTTTTCCAAAGAACAATCACACACTTTCCTGAATATGGTGTAATTATCTCAACCAAGACGCACTTTCGACTTGCTTCATGAGGATTTATATTTTTGCGAAAATATTTGCTTTATTATCACCGGGATATTTTGTGCTCACAATGAACAAATAGCGTGTTTGAGATCGTTGAGCTTTAATGTCGAGACATGCATATAGATATTTCTGAATCTACATAAACAATCACATGCGTGTGGCCTTGGGATTTCTAGGAATAGATAAACCCAAATTATGGTTTCCTTACGGATATTCAATACTCAGTGTGTGTTCAGAGCCCATTTGCAATGCCCTTTATCGGAGAAACTGATCTTGCCAGTAAAGTTTACTGTCAAAATAACTATCACTACAGTCATAATAATTGTGTAGTAAAATGCAGCTAGCTGCCTGCCCTGATTGCAACCAAGATATTGAGTTTTTATTTAATCACCAAGAAACTCTTCATTCCCTTCCTTTTGAGATCAAACTGAACTCATCATTTGGTGTCAATGATCTCATAATCATTGGGGTACTCAATGAATGCGATTGTATCCATATCAAAACTGTGTCAAAAACATAATTGGTGTGAATTGCACTGTGATGACAAATCTTTCATTTGGTCAAATTGATCGGCAATTTGAATTTAAGACAAATTTTCTTTATATTAACTCACACAACCTTTTTCATAAAAATACTAATATCAGGAAACAATTAGGATCATTCCTTTTATACCATTTTTCTTCTTGACCTATTTCAGATCCCTAATAAGGATTCTTGAGCTTTAATTGAAACAGTTTTGTTCTTCAAACTCTTATAATTGACTTCAGAAACAACCAAGGACGATTGTTTCAAGGAACTTTTCATATAACCGTTCATCAGATGTCTAGCTAGACATTACAATTGATCATTACATTCATTCAAGTTTTTCATATGTTGCCTAGAAAACAGGTCGATAACGCAAAAGTATCAAAACCAAAGCCATCATTGTTCAGGTCGCCACCTGAAAGGAGAAAGACCTCTCCAATAATGGTCATGTCATTTTTATAAAATACACATTACGAGCCTTTATTGCCTCAAGGCACAAAACCGTGATTTGATATCTTACGGTTATATATCGAATACTACATTTTATAAATACCCCCCACTGAAAGTATTAACCTTGCTTATAACTAACAATCAAATGTCGCCTTTTCTAAGAAGTGAACAAAATATACTTGAATTGTACTTTTACTTGGCAACCATTTATTGTCCACACTATATGACATATTTGAATTCAAGATCCTCGGTCAAGTTATAACATTGGCGCTAACCCTCATATCATATAATTAACCGGTCGACGGTTATTTTGATATCTATTTCAACAAGACATAAACTATCGAGATCTCTTTCATTTTTCTTCATTAATTATTCAAGTACCTGAACCTTTTTTCAAGATTTTATGACGTGTTTCTCAATGTGGCCTTTTTATAGCGCTTGCCTCATTAATCATGACCGTATTGATTATTTGCTGCTTTCTTTCTTCTTCAAGGATTTTATATTTGGAATCGTTGGTCTATACGCTTCCGGCGTATCATAGACTCTGTCCTTCAAGGACTTCACATTGGCATTTGTTGCAAGCTTAATTAATATCTAAAGGGTCAGGGGCATTCATCTGGCAGACTGATTTGGCACAACATTTTCAATGCAACTGAATTATCCCTTGAACTTTAATCAATATTTATTTAATTAACGAGGATCTAAATAATTTCAATAATTAACCTCAACACATAATTTTCCAGTGTCAATACATCCTCTCCCCCTAATGTTAGAAAATCTAACATTCATTCCAACCTTATTTGGAGTTAAGTCTTTGTTGATGCATGTGGAGCAATTAAATCATAACGCACATTCACATTTAGATGAAAGCTTATATAGGTTCCCTGACCTGAACCAATTTTAAAATGGGTAACTCTTGTTGGTTTGATGCATACATGTGTTGGTATAATGGTTAAATAGAAATTATCGTCTACCAAATCTATTTGAGTGTTTTGTTCTCATTAAACCATGAATTTAACTATAATTAATTGTAGGCATGCAATTTCTATTAAATCAACAACCAGATTTTAAATATATTTCATAAGTTGGTTGGAATTGGTGCTCTCAATTTTTTAACAATTCGGCAATTAACCTTAACAACAAAACCAATTGTAAGTTTACCTACAAACCAAAAAAAATATGTGACCCATCACATAGATTCATCGAGTTATATGTTGCAAATGATCCACATGGTAGTGAACAGAATCATAATGCAACCCCTTTTAATGTGTTCCAAAACTTTAGGGGATTACACTCTCAAATCTCCCTTAGCTGGTACAATGATCATTTTATCAAGAGAAAAGCAACAAAGAGAATTCTTGAAGAATCTGTATTTCTTCATCAAAATATAAACGGACCTGAATGCTCATTACTATTTGCATCACATTTAATCGAAATGGTCAACCCCATATCGTGCCAACTGATCTTTTTATTTTATTTATAAGTACACTTATCCACATTTAACTTTTATTTACGAATGTGATTTCATCAGCCATGTCATGTTTGTATGGGAACAACAGAGAAAAAAGGTGGGCGTAATCTTTTACATCAATGTTATAACCCTCGTTCGGTTGTAGTGTGATTATATAGTCTCACACTATTTTATTTTCAATTCATTCCAGAAACTTAAAAGTTTTTCTTTCTGAGACTATTAGAACCCCAATATTCATCCTCTGATAATACAAACTCGTTAGAGGCTGTGCCAATTATTTGGTGTAACTATCCATAGGCCATGACACTATCCAAATGGTGAATATCTCCAATGAAAATTATATCATTATTGTACATGGTTAAAATTATTACGAGCAAGACATGTTTCTTGCTGTTTTCTTTTGCTGTTGGTTCCCACAGGTACACAAAGCCCATGACAAATTAGTATTGCCAACACAATAATACCCAACCCTTAAGGCAAGAACTATTTTCTTTCTTCTTCTTCTGTTAAGATAGTATCATAATAAACATACCATAGTGACGTAATAAATGTATAATACGATTAGCCTTTGCGTCTGCCAAATAAAATTGCTGTCCGCCCCGTCAAACCTCGTCGTAGGAGGTGTAGTTTTGACATTATTCTTTTTTTTTTCCTAACCTCCATAGAGGTGAGTTGTGACATATATCAATCCATAAGATTTTATATCACATCTAGACACATGCTCTCTCTTATAGTGAATGGGTCGATGCATGCACGATACTCATGCACAACTCAAACCATTCTCACTTCAAGTAATGGACTAATCATTTATATGTACTGCTCTAATTGCATTATAAGCACATGTCATGTCTTCAAAATTCATCAGATTTCCATGATAAACACCCTCAACATTTACTTTGAAGGATCAAGGTGGTAACCTCACTTTATCTTGCTTGTTTTTTTTTGATGGAGCACTTTAATAAACTCTTTTAAAGTAGTAGGTCGACAACATTCACAAGTCTAATACTCTTTATCCCATTTTAATAATAAAAATTGTCGTGTGCGAATCAATCCACATTTTGAAGGACTATTTTAAAGACTCGTAGTGTTCTTGCCTTTTATGCATTAACCGATACATGTGACTATATAAGTTCTGTCCTCCACCCCTTTATTCATATCATTAATTATTTGACATCTTTCACTTTCAGACTAATCATATTCACTGCTACCTACTTCTACGATTGAATGGGAGCCATCAACAGGAGGCGAATTTCCAGAGTTATCACATGTTGCTAACCTCCAGGGGGACGCTTTTTTTCACAAGAAATGTAGGGGGTCGAGCATTCACTATGAGTGAAAATGTGCAGACATACATAAAACAAAACCCGGAATATTTATTATATAAATCTTGGGTCATTGGGGGGCTTTATCATCGGCTATGGTGTCACAGTTTGCTCGGGGAGCTCATGTCTTAAACCCAGCGTCATGCGTGTTCGCCAATAATTCTATGGGACTTGAACCCAATCACCAGGGGCATCACGACTCTAATTGATGTCGGGAGTGGTGGCGGTGCGTTGGGTTGGGGGGGGATGCGATAACGTGAATGCATAAACGGCTTAATCCTCATGATATTTACACCATTATGGTAGCATCTCGGTGTGCGAGTGTGAATGGGGGGCGCGGGGGGGTGATTCTTACCCTTTTGGTGTCATGGACTACAGAAGTGACCCATCGTCTTACCTCTTAAACAACCAGGATTATGAGCAAAGCCACAACTGAACGTCAAGCGGGGAACCTTTGAGTCTTTCCAAAACAGCATCACACAGGTGTATTGAATAACAAGGGCGGGGAACTCTGCTAGTTTGGGGAAATTTTACCTTCTTCTTTAGAAATTTGTATAGACCGTGTACCTATAATCAAAACCATAGTAGTATAGTGTTCTGGGCGCAAAAAATAGCTATGATAAAAATGTTAGTGGGGCGGTGAATGCCTATTTTAATCCATACATTACGGCTAAAAAATATTTGAACATACAAAATAGACTATCGGGGGTATAAAATATAAATTATAAATGGCAAATAATACTTTGTAGTGACAACAATAACGAGTCAACCAACAACATGAGTTGAAGAAAAACTAAAACTCAACTCTGCAATATAGATAAGAAAACTAAGTAGTGGGGGGGGGGTCTCGTCTAATAACGTGTTAACAGTGATCAGCTCATAAACCGTGGGTCGGTATAAAGAGAAGATCAACAAAGAGAGTTGATAGAAAGGATTTTTCTTCTCCACACACAGTAATTAAGCTCTCCTGTATTTCATACAGATGTAATTAACAATCCTATTTGCCACCGAGTGAGAAATCAACTATCAGGAAGTCACCATATTAAGATAATACTAAATAATCTATTCTTATACACACCAGAAGGGTTCGATGAACACTAGTGAATATGATGTTGTGTCATGTACCAGGCGGGGGGGGTGGTTATGGAACTATCCAACACAGCGCCGAACCAGAAAAATAAGAGTGAAAAAATTATAACATTTTTTTTTTTATCAATATTTTTTGTACATTTATTGTTGGACGGCTTAGGTGGGCTAGTGAAATCAGTAATAATTTAAACTAAGTAATTTGTAATAATAAATAATAAATACTAGCCGCAATTGGGGGCAGTGTGATATTGGTAGCCTTTTGGCATATGCTCAAAAAACATGATGCACTCAAAAATATGTGATACCTTAAGAGTTCGCATATCATAGGAAAAAATGAATCTCCACCCGAACACTAGAAAATGATATTGATGTCAAAGCAACGGGTAAAGGGTGTGCTACACCATAATCGCAAAAACGGTTTAAATGCAGCACAACTCCATTTTAATGAAACTATTTGGTAAAAGCGTATCAAGAAATGCAAAAACCTAAAAAATTTGAAACAACATAAGTCCTAGTGTATACTAGAGGATCGAAATCTACCATTCATTAAATATAATGGTTTTAATGTTTATTATGGAAATTAGTGTACAGATCCATAATTATAGGGGCGAAGGGTCTTTTTTAGGAAGAAAAAGTGAACACACAGGGGAGGCGATCGTTACAAAATTACACTGTTATTTGATTGATGATCTCATAAAAAACAAAACACATGGGGGATATACCTGTGCCACAAGTTGCCAAATTGAAGTTTTCTTTGACGTAGGAGGGACTCATTTCTATTTATAGCCAACGTTAGTTATATACCATTTTTCGACATTTTTAGACCGTTTCCTTCTCCAATTGGGTGGAAAAATAAAGCTCTATTTATGTTTATTTTATAAACAGTGAATATGACTGACATGGCGTACAGTGTGTTATAGAAATAATAAAAATTATATAGTTCATAATAAGTCATGTATTATTGTTATAATCTTGTACCGCTATGCAACCTCGATCTAATAACTTGTGAGTCACTATTTATATTTACTATTAATAAAATTTTTATTTTTATTAATTATTATGTAAAAGTAAATTTATAGTACTACATATTTAAATAATTTTTTTAAATATAATTTGAAAATATTCGATAACAACAATCATTACGCAAAAAAACTCTAACATATAGACATCATAACATTATAGAAAATAAAAATATTATAGAAATTCCGGTGGGGGTGTGGTCCGAATCTAACAACCTACATATACAGAATGCACATGAAGTCCTTTGGTTCCTGTTGATACCGTTTTACCTACGATTTGTACCCGACAGGGGCACATCATTATTAAAAAATTGTTTCTCTAATTAAGTTGTTTATTAGTAAATGTTATATTTACTAATTTATGTTGCATTTTGGGGGGGTGGATTTTAAATAAGGGGGGATTTAAACACTATTTCACATGATGACAACATATAAAAACATAAATTACATATAGCCGTAAATTTTAATGGGTTTAGGGGCTATATATATCTGTTTAAATCTTTACCATCAAAAATAACACACTTCTTTCGTTTACACAGTGTCGTGGGGGGCTTATTCTTACATTAAAATGAAGGGTTGAAAAAAATAAAAAATACAAATGAATAATCAAAGGGGGTCGAAAAATAATTTACTACATAACAAAATGGGTGTGAAACACAGTGTTTTTAAAAAAACTTTAATCTGGGTTGTGCTAAGTTTGGTAACATAAGATATTAAGGTAGTCCATTTTGGTACAACAATCACACATACACGAAGGGGGTGGGCGGGTGCATAGGTGGAAACGGTAACCCATACAGAAATGGGGGGGGAGGGGCGACTGTTGGTTAGGCCAGGGACACATCCCATAAATACTGCCTCCACAGGCGCTAAATGACACAGTTGGGGGGGGGTAGTCAAATATTATCAACCTTTAGTGAAAGGTGTGTGTGACGCGCCATTGTATTTTCATATCCTATATTTAACTTAACCCAATAAAAAAAATCTCAAGGATACTATAATTATACATTACAATTAGACTTCTCATGAAATTGAGAATTATACATTGATATATGTATTTGTAATGATTTGAGTGTTCAAGTTATTTACTATTCAATTTTGATAATCAAAGTTAATAAAAATTATTGATTATTTAATTAAAAACTATGCCTAGATAGGGGTGTGAACTGTTCAGATTAAATTGAAAATTGAAGCAAATCGAACCAAAGTTTAGTTTGGATTAATTTTCGATTAATAATTTACTTTGTTTGATTTTATGTTTAATTTCAAATTTTGAAAAAAATATATGTATATTCAAAATACAATATAACTTTGATTATGTTATTATTTATTGACATTATTGAATAACTAAATCGAAAAAGTCGAACTGAACTGAGAAAAATCAAATCAACGACACCAAATAAAATTTATTTTGATTTGGATTGGATTATACTTTTAAAAGTCAATAAATCAAAAAAATTAAATTGAATAGTATAAAATTAAACCGAAAAACCAAAAAATCTAACGCATGTATATATACATTTTATTTCTATTTTATTTTGAAACATCTGTTTAATTAGAATATTGTATTAACTAATTTCGTAGTCGTGATTATAATTCAAAATTAGATTAATTTTTTTCTTAAAATAAAAACTTACACATTATATGGATGATTCATTAATCATTGTAGGATTATATATAATTTTATTTACTGATTATATGTTTTAAAAATTTTTATTGTAAATTAAAGGGATAATGCACGAGTATCATCTTAACATATGACCAAAATTTCAGAGACACACTTATATTATACTAAGGTCCTAATACCCATGAACTTATTTTATTAATAATTTTTTACCTCTTTTCGGTCTACGTGGCACTATTTGTGGGCCCAACGCTTGTTGACTTTTTTTTCAAGTTAGTGTCACGTAAGTCCAAAAGTGATAGAAAATTACCTTAAAAAATAAATTCAGGGAAGTATAGAACCTTAATATAGTATAAGTATGTCTTTGAAATTTCGGACATAGGTTGAGAGGGTACTTGTGCATTTTTCCTAAATTAAATTTGAAACACATACTTCTGTTAACTAAATTGTGTATTGCTGACTAATTAGTATAAATTTTAATTAAAGAAAAAATTATTTATATTTACTATTAACGTGAAAATCATTATCTCCTTCTATTAAAAAAAATCAAAAGGAAAACGCATCCCCTCCCTCTCTCCACTTTACTTCTCCTATTTTCTTCTCTTTCCTCTTTTTTCTCCCCCTTTTTCCCACCAACTCCCCCCCTTTTCTTTTCCTCCCCTCCTATTCTTTTTTCAGATATATTAATTTGAAATCTCATATTCATGATTTTCCTTGATTATTTCACACCGCAAATCTCTGTACAACTACCTTCATTAATTCAATTTTGAATTTCAAATCTTTTCCCTTTCCAATTAATAATTTCAAGTTATTTAAGAGGTAGATTTATTTCCATCAATTTAATTTTTGATTTCTTTTATTTATATATTTTAGTTTTTTCATCTTTTTTTCATAAGAAACATAGAAATTATATTGCTTTGGATATGCGAAACGGAAGTTGTATACAATGCATACTTGCAAGAACTACATCAAAGAGGGCAATCTTGATACACTTCATTTGATTGGTTTGATCTTTCAATATTGTATCCCATTAGTTCGAGAAAGATACATCTTCGTTGCTTTCTGTTTCAGATTGTTGACTTTTTTTCGACTTCTTGGTTGTTAATCTTTTTGATAGATATAGGTTCAGATTTTTAATGTATCTAGTTGATTTTGTTTCTTAAACTAATGTATAATATCTTAAGTCTCACACTACATCATTACAATTTATCATTTTAATTCTCGTATTCAATTTTAGTTTTTGGATATAATAAACTTAATTTGTATGGATACTTGATACAAAATTCTACCAAATGTATCATTTATCATGCATTATCCTTTTCATCTATAAATTTCTGATACATATGAATTCTACTCTCAAACAAAATAAGTTATATAAATAATAATGTATCATGTACTAATATTTTAGGCATGATACATAAATTCGAATTTATACTAAATGTATCTGAAACATAACAATTACCAAATAGTAATGTATCTATCTCAAACATAACATCTTAGGAGCAACAATTTCTTATTTAATGTATCTAGAAATACAAGATTTATCATTTTAAACAAGATTAATAATTAGTAGTGTATTGATAAATCTATCCTTCTCGAAAATACAATTCAAAAAATGATTACACAACATTATAAAATGATAGATGATCCATCAAAGCTATGTATCTCTATAACCTTATTATTCACGCTTTCGTTTTTAATTTGAACAATATATTAGATCTCCAATGTATTGTAACATCTAGCAATTAGAAAGAACTAGAAAGAAGTTTAAAATCTGGAAATATTTATTTTTGGAAAGTAAAAGGAAATTTGAAAATATTAAGTTAAAAGTGAGTTTTTGGTCAAATTCAAAGGCCTTAGCTCCTAGCTCAGGATGATTTAGGTGTAGTTCCAGATATGGTTGAAAATCCCTTGAAATGATCTTTCCAACGCCGCCGAGTTTGCGCGATTTGAAGTTCATATGAGTGAGTTATGCCCATATGAAGTTGGGTTGTTGGAATAAAGAAAGTCCACTTAGGATTTTGAAGGGGTAGTTTGGTCTTTTCCTTTCCCTATTAATTTATTTCATTTTTAGTAATTAATTAGGGGTATAAATTGAATAAGATCAGTTTAAACTTTTACCAAAAGAGTTAGGATTTTGAGAGAAGAGAAAAAAAGAGGAGAAAGGTCGTTGAAGTTTAACTTGTGAATTTCATCTAAAGTGATAGCTAAAAAGGTATGTGAGCTTCCATAGTGTTGGTTTCATTCACCCACATGTCAATCATGTTATTTTCAGCGTAATTTTGTTCTTGAAAATTTAAGGATTTAAGTTATTGAAAAGTGTTCTTGAAACTTCCTTATCGATTAAGTTTTGATGTTAATATTCTACTTGATTCAACTTTAGATGACCATATATCATAGGATATTAAGATCTACGTGAGCCATAACCTGTTCATGTAAAGGTAATTGAATCTGATTTCCAACGCCACAAATTTCGCGTCAATCCGATTTCTGAGTAAAAAATTATGACTATTTTAGTAACCTATACAATGTTGCTACGAATTAGCCGACGGAAAAACATGAAAAAAAGTTGTTTTTATTTTTTTTTACCTCAAGAAAACCCCAATTTTTTGACTAATAAAAGGTTCAAGACAATCAAATTTTCATCTTCACTAATGAAAATAATAAATTCTTGACCATAGATATTTCAAGAAACTAATTCAAGAATCTCAAGAAATGTTTTCATCATTTACCTTCAAGCTAGGGTTTCAAGGTTTCTGTTCAACTTCTTATCCAAGAGTCTTCAGGAAACTTGTTTTTTTTTTTGTATAAAATCATTCCTAAACATCATGAGATCTTTTGTATCACAAATCATGATCATTGAATCCATAATTCAATTCAAGAAAAGTCAAGAGTCAAGTCAAAAAGTTAAAAAGTCAAGTCAAGAAGTCAAAAGTTATGTCAAAATAAGTTCTTAAAGTTTTTCAAAAGTCTTTTGCAAATATTTTAACTTTGTTTTAAGATTTGAGTTTTGAGTTTAGTAAAGAGTAAAGTTAAAGTTCAGTATAAAATGTTTTCACATTTAAAAAGGATGGAAACTGGATTTTCAAAGGGCCTTCGGGGAAGCTTTTAGAAAAGAGTAATAGCTTTATAAATGAAGCAATCAGGGACACTGAGATTTTCAAGATAGCCTTTGAGCTATGTTTTTTAGCATCAATCTCAAATCATAGCAAAAGTATGTTTTAAAAACATAAGAGCGAGTATACTTTGGGTGTAGTACTAAGCACCGAATTGTGAACGAGAATGAGTTCAGATAACTCACGTCTCCATAAAATCATGTAGCCACCACGGGTAGAAAATGATCATACTTTTTAGATGAATCATTTTCACAGTTGACTAGTGGATCTATTAGGCAATTTAGGTGCTATACCTTTGCCAAGTATAAGATGTGCTGGTAGCTGAGGTAGATTGTTGTATCATCACTATAACTCTTATGTAATGATTGTCGGTTAGAGAAACTCTCACGTCAGTACTTTGATTTATATATACATCAGAAATATTTGTATTTTTATAGACATTATATAATTCAGATTATATCTTTGAATATATACAGAGTTATCATTGTATTTCTAATACAGAAAGTTGAAAATCATGTTTTAAACTTTTCTTTATACTGCATTTATTCGCAGTACTTTATATCGAAATCTGTTGAGCTTAGTTGAGTTAAGTAAAGCCCAGGTAAGTGTTTCTTTCAGACTCTTTACAAGCCTATGATATGTTTAGTATTTCAACTCGCATACTCGTACATTCAATATACTGATGCCAATTGGCCTGCATCGTATCATGATGCAGAAGCAGGTAACGAGGATTGGTATCCAGCGCACCATTGATCCAATTGAGCAATCCAGAGTCCGTTGATGAGCCTCATCGCATTCCGGAGGGCATCTTTTATTTTTTCATAGTTAGTTCATTAAGATGTTATGGGGTCTGTCCCAACATTCATCTCACTCATTTTAGAGGCTCCATAATGTTTAGTATTCAGTATTCTTTCATACAACCATTATTTTAAGACATTGTTAAAGACATTTAGTTATTCATTTGGCTAAGTAGTTATATATATTATATATATATATATAATGAGTATATATATTATATATAATCTATATATATATAATATGGCTATATTTCTTAAGTTTAAGTCTTTCTTCCGCTGAGTTACTTAAGGCAGAAAATCAAAGTTCTCTCGAGCCGTAGCAATGGTCATTGAGGTCACGCCCAGGGTATAGACTCGGGACATGACATGCATCATGAAATTTTGATTCAAAAATTGAGAATTTTTTGAAAAATGAGAAAAATAATTTTTAATTTTGAATTGTGCTGGTCTGTTATAATTTCCCGAAGGATTGAATCTCATTATCAATAACACTTCCCCGTAATTTCCTTGTACTATCATTCGACAAACCCCTTCGTCTTCCACTTTAGGACGTTAGGAGCGTAGTGGTATTGGCACGACACCTGTCGGTTGCATTGAGATTAGTGTGATCATGCCTGGTATGGTTGTGACTTTTGGCCATACTGGTTTGACAACTGAATCCAATTCTGTAGAGATGCACCACGAATCTCTCTAGCTAGGAGGCACTCCCTAGAGACAATGTTGGTACGTTCAGACATGACTGGATTCGAGGAATGGGTAGGGTGATGGTCTATTGATTTCGTAAAGTGAGCAAGTATTGTTGAACATTCCAAATAATAATGTTGGTAAATTATTATTTGAAGAAGGAAGTATTTAAGACCTACAGTGGAACAAATACTCTCCTTGTTCCTTTCTATATATCATCCTTACTATAAATTGTTGATCTATATCTATTTGTCATTTTATAAAATTAATATAAAAATTACAATTTTCTTTCAATTTTACCTTTGCGAATTATTAACCTTGAAAATTTATATATTTGACCAATATATAAAAATTAAGTGAATAATTCATATTTATTGATCAAATTAATTGAACAAAATAATTAATTCATGTTCATTCATTGGAAAGTTGACTTTAAAAAAAAGGATAGAATAATAAATTTAATGCAATGTGAAAAATGACATATAAATATAAATGATTGAAGTATTTATTCATGGATGATTAAGATGTTTGTGGATGATATTTTCAATATATTGTTTTGTAAGGAAGGACAAGACTATCTTATCTTCAGGGGATAGTGTAGTTTTTCGCCACATAATAATAAATTAAAAGATAGGATAAAAATACGTCTTAATTATCTCAATTTTTTTATATGAACAATTGAAAGCGCAAGTTTTTTATCTGAATTATTATTTAATAATTTGAGAAAAACATCTTGATTAATTTTTAGTGATGTGTTTACAATCTTTCTTTTGCTTAAAAATTTTATCACTAAAAGAATAATTTTACCACGGCAAATCTAAAGAAATTAATATTAGGCTAAAAATTTTGGTGAAATATCAAACTATCACTGCACAAAATTATTTATTCTAATCATGATATTCACGGCATCTTCTTCTCCACGTTCTTAGCCGTGGTTTCATCTTTGTCGTGGCATTGATATTTCCGACGTTATAGGAGAAAGTTTAAGGTTTTAAAGAAGCTGACATTATATTCTCAAAATTAATGTTTAGCACAATAGAATTGTTATATTCTATATACTCTATATCTCTATATCTATATCTATATCTATATACTCTCTCTCCTCTATTACTACTATAATCGGTCTATAGTATATATGTGCAGATATTTTATGGACAAACATGCCTAGAAGCCTTTCTTTAGAACATCTGGTTTTGGTTTATAAGTCAGATATGTGTCTCACTAACACGTATCGTTCGTGATCAGTATCTGATAAAAGACAACTTAGCACTCTTAACAATTTATATATGAAACTCAATAAATTAAAATAGTTTAAGTGTATTGTTAATTGATGACTCATGCATGAACTCTTGCATGAGAGCCGAAAATTATGTTGTATACTTAAGGTATTTTAAGAATTTTTATGTTTATATGTTGATTTTGAACCTCTTGGATATGAGATTAGAGGTTGGCTAAGTAATTTAGGAATTCAAACCACTCCTGTCTTTTTTTTATCGAACTTCTTTGGTGAAAATTCTGAGTCTGCCACTGCATGGGAGGACGCATTAATTATCTTATCTTCACTTGTAAAACGTATGCAAAATAATAAATAAAAAATAACTCGGAAAATACAAGCAATTTATGAGTTTCTTATTATTATTTTTTTTACTCTATATATAATTCTTATTTTTGTTCTTAGAATAATTATTCTTTCGTGTTCTTTATCTTGCTCAAACTATTTAGCCAAAAAAGAGAACAGCTTGATAAACCTTAATTTACTTGTCTTTAACCGTATTTTTACAATTTTTAATGTTATTCGAAAAAAAACAATTTTTTCGACAAACAATACACTATATTATTGATAATATGCTGCAAAGCACTTGACAAATTTAGGATGATATTGGTAGTATTATGTGATAAATCTAATTTAAATTTAACGTTGAGGTTTTAAATTCAAAAGATGTAAATTTGAAATTGGAAGATTATTATAGCCTTTGCATGTTTATATTTTTAAATCTTCTTCAGTAAAAATTCTAACTCCAATACTAAAAAGATAAAATGAATCATTTTCACATATTTATTTTACTCTTAATTTTACACATTTCGCTTTTGAATTTTATTTTTTGGCATAACAATTTTATATTAAAGGAATTAAACACCCATAACTATCTATCACCGTGCAAGACAATTGTAAAGATTATGTTGGGCCCAACTTAACTAGGCCACTTGCCCATCTTTTTGGTGGTTTGTACCTACATCTTTATATCTCTATTAGTTCACACTTTCTACGGATTCAATATATGTTTTTTTTTTTTACTTTTAGTTTAATTTTGTGATTATAGATAAAATTTGAAGAGTTATTTTATATAGATAAAATTTGAAGAGTTATTTTAAATTTTGAATATTTTAATTTGTTAGTTAGTGCAATTTATATTAATGTTAATGTTATTTTTAAATAATATTTAATAATATTTATTATTTTTTCTATTTCAATTTATGCGACATATACATAATTTTAAAGTAAACCAAATGTTTTGCATGTCTTCAAAATATTTTAAGTGGTTCATTAGTAGGATTTATAGTTCGTTCATGTAATTTTTAAATATTATATGTTATCTTCTTCTTTCTCAATTTATTTGACACTAATAGAATTACGAAAGTCAATAAATCTTTCTGTATATCTTTTAAATATTTAAATTTGTTAATTATTATTTATAGTATCTTCTACGTAATTTTTAAATAATACATATTATTCTTTTGTTCCAATTTATATGGCATAAATAAAATTTTAAGATTCGGCCAATTTTTTTTTTATAAATATTTTTGAAAATATTTTAAAACATTAGTTATTGAGATTTATAATACTTTTTGTGTCATTTTCAAATAACACACGTTACTTTTTTGTTTCAATTTATGTAGCATGGATAGAATTCTAAAAATCAAATAATTTTTTTATGTATCTTTACTTATTGTTATTTATAATAACTTTAGGTAATTTTTAAATATACAAAAACTTAGAAGTACGACAACAAATTAAATGGAGAAACCACGAAATAATTAAAATGACCTTACATGCATATTTTCCTACTCACAAATCAAAATAATAGTTTAATACATTTTATATATAATCTTAATTTAAATTAATAATTTAATTATTATTTTCTTTTTTTTTAAAGCTTGTTTAAGTCCAATTTAGAAAACCCCCGAATAATTTCAGAAAGCTTAGAGCAGTTCTAAAATGTAGATATTTCTATGAAAATTTGGAAATCTTAGAAACTGTAGACCTTTTCTATAACATGGACCAAAGTATACAATAACTTAGGAACTTGTAGTTATTTTTTTACACTTAAAGCCTCCCCCTAGGAAGGATAAAATAGAGGAGCTCTCATTTGTAAATTATTCAAGCTTGAAACAAGCAATCCAACAATTTGTAAAGATTTCTTCCAAGCAATATAAGTCTTCTTCCAAAAAAGTTTTCCTTTCATTCTCTTAGAGATCTTATTTTTAAAGGTCTCATTTGAGATTAAAAGATCGTGAAAGATTTGTTAGTAAGTTGTCAAGTACCGCACAAGACTTTAGTAAGATTCTAAGTCCATGACAACGTGGTATCAGAGCAAAGGTTTGTACTAAGGGAATGACTAACGAAGGTGACGTGAACGCTGCTAGCACCACCAACGTCCGTTTGGATGGTGGTAAGAAGCACCGAAAGAGAAAGAAGCCTCAAAAGGGTCATGAAAGAATGCTGCCCGATCCCACACCAAGCAAGGCGCTAACTTCTCACCTACCCTCGACCACTGAGGCAAGTAACAAGAACTTGGCAAGGAGAACATTGATGTCACCACTGGAGAACTATGGGTCGCGAAGATTGAAGTGGCAAGGCAAACCATGGAGATTTTAGGTTGGCGCATGAACGTGGATTATGGCAAGTTTAAACCTTTGAAGACTTCACCCTCGAGGAGACCGAATCCATCTGTAAAAAGTTGGAGGGACGCCAACGTGCTGAGTTTGAGATGAAGGAGGTTATCACTTCTCCTTGGAGTCCGACTCCATTACGGCGTTTGATCATGAACTGAACCATAAGGCCGATAAAAGCACTCAAGAAGTCGTGGAAGTTGTGATCTCCGTTGGCTGCGATCGAGATAGGGAGTCCAAGGTCGAAGCTCCCAAGCCACCTATTTTCAAAGGCGTCCTTGACGCGCAATAGGTGGAGAATTTTCTATGACATTTGGAGAATCACTTCAAATTCAACAGACTGAAGAACGACGAGAGTAAGATCAACACCGTTGTGTTGTATGTTTCAGAGATGGCCATGTTGTGGTAGAGGTGTAAAGATTCAAAATCGGAAAGGCATGTTCCATCATCAACACTTGGAAGCAATTCCAAGAGGAGTTCAAAAAGGCGTTCTTCCCTAACAACGTCATATATGAGGCAAAACGCAAATTCAGGTAACTAAAGCATACGGGCAGCATATGCGCAGGAGTTTACCATCCTCACGCTTCAGATTCCCAGCCTCAGGGGTGAAGATATGTTGTTCCACTTCATGGATGGGCTGCAGAGTTGGGCTAGGACAGAGTTGGAATGCCGAAAGGTCAGAATGATTGATGAAGCCATCACGCAAGCCAAAGCTTTGACAGACTTCAAGCATGAGAAGCCCGACAGAGCCAAAAGAGAGGAGATGAGAGGTAGTCATGACAATGGTGGCGTAGATCGTGACAAAGGCGAGGAGCAGCGACCATATCCTAATAATCAAGACACCTATAAGTCCGATGGCAAGAAGTTTTTACGTCATGGTGACACAAAGAGAAAGACAGAGGTTGCCAAAAGAGGTGGTTGAAACATATGCAGTGGGCTGCATGGCTATGTGAGATACCATGAACTGAAGAGCCTTAGTTCTATCCTGCGAGAGCGGAAAGAGAAGGAAGCGCATGAGCAAGAACAAGGGGCGGAGACGACGCAGTTGGACTTGATAGGACTATCCAGAGCTATCACCAAGCAACCAGACAAGCCGAGAGTATGCAGCGCAGTATGTCGATGGAAGACGCGCTCGTGCTATAGTCGAGATAGGTGCAGTATCATGATCAAAACGACAGCAACAAGGTTGGGACTGCGTTGGAGTCTAAGTAATGCCCAACTCAGGACGGTCAATGCACCACCAACTCCCGTGAGTGGAGTTGCGCATGGAGTAAGCATCACGCTAGGAGAGTGACAAGGTAAGACCAACTTTACTGTCGCTCCTTTAGACCTCTTTGATATAATTCTTGGGCAAGATTTCTTCCAGCAGTACCACACTGTGATCGATCATTACCTCCAACGACTTTTGCTCATGGAGAAAAGAGGAACATGTATGGTTCCCATGGTTAAGTCACCGAAGATAGAAGCGCAGGTCCGACTAACGGCCATGCAACTCAAGAAAAATCCTAAGAAGGAGAAGTGGACATTCATAGCCGCCATTCCATGCTAAGAAGTCCTTGCCACCATGCATAAAGAACGTTCAAAGGGGGAACAATGTTGTGATGCCAAAGAAGCCGCAGAGGCGCTTGCCTCCTAGGGAGGAGGTAAATTGTGAATCCGAGTTAGAAAAGATAAAGAAGCAATTGAAGGATTTGCGCGAGGGAATTGACCGAGTCAATGGACTATTAGTCGCGCATACAAGAAGGCAAAACTCGATCGCCAATGCAGTGATGATGCGACGCAGTCGTCGTATTAGTAGACTAGGGAGAGTGTCATGTCCCGCCAATTCTCAGTAAGATTTTGCATCCGAATAGGGGCGGAAAAGTCTAGAGTTTTGGAGATGGTTATAGAAAACTCTAGAAGCCCCTAGATATTTCAAGAAAGCTTTGAAGAGTTATAAAAAACTAGATATTTTCTAGGAAAGATTTGTAAAATCCTAGAAAGTGTAGACTTTTCTAGAACATGGACCAAAGTGTAAATAACTTAGGGACTTGTAAGTAATTTTTATTTACACTTCGCCCCCTAGGAAGTAGTATTAATAGATGGGCTCTCATTTGTAAATCATCCAACCTTGAAACAAGCAATCAAAAAACTTGTAAAGCTTTCTTCTAAGCAATATAAGCCTTCTTCCAAAATTCTCTAAGTCTTCCTTTCATTCTTTTAGCGATCTTAGTTTTAAAGGTCTTATTTAAGCTTACAAGATCGTGAAAGATTCGTGAGTAAGTTGTCAAGTGCCGCACGGAGCTTTAGTAAGATTCTAAGTCCGTGACATTGAGCTCTGAAATTCTGATCAGTATTGTTACTTGGTGCAGGTCCACTAGCTGATGATGAAGCAGGTCCAGATGATATCTGCTGAAACAACGATCGATTCCTATTTCTAGTCTTTGTTGACCGGCTCTTGTTGTCTTAACTTTCTTGTTATGAAACTCTTCTCTTTCCTTCATCTTATCTTCTTCAAATTTTTGCCCATGAATCATGAGCCCGACTATGTCTATGTCCTTTTTGAACATAGCGTCCTTACCTTTCTTGGTAGATAGGTATGATCCCTCGAACATGAACAAGCTCATTTTGCTCTTCATTATCTGTCACTATCTCTTGAGCGTAGCGGGAAAAGTGGGTGAACTTGAAGTTGTACTCTTGCACACTCATATATCCTTGTTTTAGATTTAAATACTCTCTCACTTAAGCTTCTCCTAGCTCTCGAGGAAAGAAACTCCCCAAGAAACCATTCTCAAACACAAGCCAGCCAAAAGTGGTGCTCCTTCTTCCTTGTTATTTTTGCACTTGTCATACCAAACATTAGCAACACCTTTGAGTTGGTAAGAAGCCAATTTCACATGCTCTGCATCAACAACATGCATAACTCTAAACATCTTTTGTAACTCCTCTACAAAGTCCTGAATCCCAATGAACTTCGACCTTGTGAACTCTGGGATTCATCCTCAAAACTCAAGAAATATGGATGTATCCACTTCCTGAAGAGCCACTCCTTATTAACCAACCTGATATTCCACAACGTGAGTCAACATATGAATAACATTTTTGAAATAACATTGGTGATATCTCCTTGATGGGTTTGTACTTCTGGTGCATTGGAAGTCTTTTGACCTTGTAGATTAGCATTCCTCCCAGTAGGACCTCCTCGAACAACTCTTCATGGAGGCATGATTTGAAAAGACTCCCGTAAGCACGAGTTACAAAAAACATTCATAGAGTTGCACTCGGTGGCATGAATAGGAGTAAGACTTAAATAAAACATTTCTAAATGTCGTAGCTTATTCGTTATAAATGTGAATACTTTATATCGATAAGAATGACTCTACTAGATGTGAATTCATAGAAACTCTATGGCTTTTGAACATTGTGCTCTAATATTAAGTTTGTCATGCCTCAAACCTACACCTTAGACGTGACCGGTTCCTTGAGAACCATTACTGGCTCCCAAGTAAACCCTCGATCTGGATGACTTCTTAGCGGAAGATTTGACTTAAGTAAATTAAAAGCTTTAAAGAGAAAAGAATAACTCAAGTGTCTCGAATACTCATTTAAGTAAAATATAACATTCATATAACACTTTGAAGAAAGAATTTCTGAAAACAACTCAACTTTAGCTATCTATGAAGCCTCTAGTTCAACATGGACGTCAATACAAGTCCCTCGATGACCCGAAGTAAATGCTGATATGAAAGATGGGACCCTCCGTAATGCAAGGACTCACCAAAACTCTCAAATGGGAAATGCAAAGTGATCTCAGCGAAGCACATGTTGATGATCTTCTGCTGTTTTCCTTTCTATTTTTTTCGTTCTGTGTAGCCTCCTCTCTGCTGTTTTCAAGACAAAAACACCTAAATCTGCATCATAAAATGATGTAGGTTGAATAACATCATTACATTGAAAGTACGAGTATGTAATATAGCCGAAACAAAATGACTGAATGAAAGGACTACAATAGATATAAATATATATTCAATTGAATGTAAATAACAAAAGAGTGAAATCATTTAAATTTACAAAACACTATTCATTTCTGAACTCAACATATTAAGTGACATGATAAAACTCTACATGGGATATCCCATGCGTGGAATCCATATTAAATTTTAAGGCTCAAAATTTCATTTTATGGGTACAAACTTTGGACTCGTAGAAGTTTCTACGGACCATAGATTCAATTCGTAAACTTCATATTAAATTTTAGGGCTCAAAAGTTCATTCTACGGGTCCAAACTATGGTCAGTAGAAGTTTTCATGACCCGATAAGAACCCAAAATTTGACTCTCTAAAGTATTTCCACTACTTGACTGGTAGAATTCTTTCGTAGTTCATAGACTCTAGAAAAACTATGTTGTAATAGTCTCAGGTAAAACAGTCATAACTTCTTACTCCAAACTTGAAATAAGGAAATATTTATGACATTAGAAAGAGGATCATAAACCTTCAACTTGATAGATCAAGAGACATCTAATTCATTATGTTCTGAGATATATGATTGTTTGAAGGTCTTAGTAGAATCTAATGACAAAATATAATCGATATAAGGAAGCTTTTAACTCAATTTTGTGCTAGAGGATTATTGTGACCTTAACTCGTATCACTAAGGAAGCTTTCAACTCATACTAAAGAAATGATCTTAATATCTAAGAACAATTTGAGAATCACCCGATAGAACTTTACACACAAATAAATAATGATTGGGGCCTTAGCTTAAAAATTTTCAGGATGTTGCAATACTTGGCATACTAGAAATTGAAAATAGTTCAAAGTTAAGCATGTTCTTACAGAAGAGGCATGAACACAGATAAAAAAGGACATCGTTGAGAGATTACACTTACATAACATTTGAAAGAAAGCATAGATTTATATGCATTTTATTCAACATTTACTATGTAATTAAATTTTGTGTTTAAGGAGACTAGCTTATGCTATCAGAAATAGGTGCTCTTTATTTGTAATTGTTCTTCGGTGGTAATGATAATATTTTACGATTGTTATAATATTAAATTAAGTATTAAAACACATGGTAAGCAATGGTTGATGCATGATTCATTCGCTGGTTTGGGGTTGGTTTAAAAATGGGTATGCATATCATTGTAAATTGTTCTGGGTAAAGGATGTAAGTAGATATTTATTTCAAATAATTTTATTTTTAAAGTGTATTTACAAAGTCTGAATAGTTAATGTATTTGAAGAAGTATAATTTTACTTGGAGAAGTGGTATTTGAAAGAAAAATATTGGCACAATCAAATTCTCCCCGTCTACTTTTGCACTTCCTCTGCCCCCCCCCCCCCCCCCCCCCCCCCCCCCCCCTCTTTCTCTCTCTTTCTTTTATCTTTTTGTTTTAAGTTAATTAATTATTTTGACTTTGTTATTTTGTTTGTTCATTAATAAGCTGTTGGTGTTAATTAATTTTTGAATTCATGTATTCTCTATTAAAATAGGGGAGACTTGCTTAATTCTGGAGGAACATTTCATAGTGTTAAAATATATAGTTTTTTAGGATAGTGCTCATCACGACTAAAGTATTAATCTTTTGCACTAATACTTAAATATCATTATAGTAATGTTTATTTAATTTTTAATATTACTTTTGTGCTAAATAATTATTTATATTATTATTGTGTTATTTTTATTGTTCCCCAACATCTTAAGAAATTATAACAAATAATATATATGTTGAAACTATTGATGATATTAATGTTGGTGGTACTCTGTCTGCTACTGTTTAAGTCATTCTGTCGAAGACTTATGATAGAGAAAAATACAAGCATGTAAATAGACATGATTACAAGTCTAATGCTAATAATAAAATCTTCATGAAAAATGCACCTTGATGAAAAGGAATATTAGAAATAACACACTCGCTAAGCTAAAATTAGTTTATCTTGAAGCGGATGATATGATTATTGTGGTCATTTCAGAAATAATATCGAGGTCAATCTGAGAAGTAGGGTGATACTGGTGCTACAAGACTTATTTGTATAAACAAAAATGATTTTGTGGCATACATCAAAATTGAGAAAGAAGAGGAAATTATTTATTTTGGTGATTCAAGGACAACTAAAGTTCTTGAAAAAAGAAAATTCATTCAAAACTCACATTTGGTAAAATTTTGACATTGAGTGATGTATTGCATGTTCATGATATCCAAATCAATTTAACTCCTGTGGGGTTATTAGGAAAAGGGGGAATAAAGGTTTCTTTTGAAGATGATGAAGTTAAATTAACTAAAAATAATATTTTTGTGGGCAATTGATTTTCTAACTATAATTTATTTGTACTTAATCTTTGTGATAACTTCAGTGAGAATATGCCGGCTTCTGCTTATATGATTGAACCTTTTTCTTTATGGCATGCTAGATTAGAATATGTTAATATCTCATGCATAAAGAATAAGCATTCTCTTGATTTAATATTTCATTTAGATTTAAATAATTTTGATGAATGTGAAATATGTACTGAAGCAAAAATTACTAAAAAATATATTTTCAGTAAATAGAAAAATTAAATTATTATATTTGATATTTGGGTGATTTGAAAACCAACTATGATTAGAGGTAGTAAAAGATATTATGTGACCTTTATTGATGATTTTTTCAGATTTACTAAATTGCATTTTCTTAGAAATAAAGATAATTGATATACCGTGGTTTCACGGTATTTTTAATGTTTGTTTCTTAAGTTTGGTGTGTCCAAAAGCCTTTGTATATTAATTTTAATGTAAGTTTCTCTTTATTTGCAGGAAATCTGTCTAAAGATGAACACGAAAGTTTTTTGAGCAAGAAATGCAAAAAAAGTTACCACCTACGGAGCTTGTGATGGTCCGTCGTGCCTATGACGGTCCGTAGGTGGCATCGTAGTGAAGCTTCTGAAGGAAGATGGGGAAGTCTGACCAAGTGTGGGGTTACGAATTGCATGACGGTCCGTCCTGCTGGTTCGCCGTGATGATCAGAGAAGTAGTCCAGTACCCAAATTCCAAGAGTTTAAGTGTTATGGAATGGAGACCCTCGACGGACTGTTGTGCCTGTGACGATCCGTCATACCTGTCGTCGAGGATAATGAAGAGAGAAAAATAAGAATTTTCAAAGTATGGGACGATAGATTCCATGACGGTCCGTCGTGACCACGATGACCCGTCGCGAGGTCCGTCGACCCAGTCGCGTTTTGACAGATTATCATCAAATAGAGTCCTTCTTTGATTAGGTTTTTGTTTTTTAGTAAATAGTTCGAAAAATCTCATTTTGGGGATTAGACTCTTGGTTATTAGACATTTTCATGTTAGATTCTTTGTGAGGAGATTATTTTGATTATTACACCTTGGATTGTTACACTTTTCTCTGGAGTTGATTGTTGGTGATTTTGTCGATTAATTCCAAGTAAAAGTTATGAATTTTATTCTTCTCATTGCAATACGTGCATGACTTCTTATTTATACAATATGAATATTGTGAGTTGGGACTATGGTAATAAACTCCATAACTAGGTGTGGGAAACCATGATGAATAATAAGATAAAATCTAACAAAATAATAATTCTAGAATAGTCTCTTGCATGTATGATAATTCTTTCGATTAGAAGTCTTTTTAACGGATATGAACACGTTAGTAGAATCGAATTTTGATGCTACTTTGCGGACCAAGGAGGTAGATAATTAGGAAAAAGAATATCAACATAGATTTAGTGTATAATAATCTAATGAGGCTAGGTATTGATCGGTACGAGGTAATAACTAGTCAAATATCAAATTACAATGCTTAAGATGAGGGTAAAGTTAAGGGTTAGTATAGCAAAACTACGTAAGCCGGACAGGTGCGGAGGTGAAAAATTTTCTAGTCGGACAAGGCTTTTAGAATATAACTTATTCACTTGCATGCATGGATACTAGGAAAGGAATTGTTAAGGTAGAATTATCAAATTAGGGGAACATGTGGGGAACACTGTTAAAAATAACAGATAGTATTAAATAATAATTATTTAAAATAATATTAGTATTTAATGGGTACGAATCCTTAGTCCATTAGGGATTAGTATCCTTACTCCTAGTCCTATTAGGATTTGTATCCTACCTATAATATCCTATAATATATCTCTCAGTATCCCTTAAACACAATTCAATACATCAATATTCTTCATGTATCAAGAGCCAGAAAATTAGATCTTCTTTTCTCTAGGTTTTGTTTTTCTCTCTTTAGGGCACCGATCGTTCCCTCTTTCTCTTGGGCAGGCGGCAGGCCATTGACAACCGAGGTGGATCCTCTCGATTCACTTCCTTCTGGCGTTTTAAACTCTTCTAAGGCATTCATGCCCGATCCCAAAAAATTATAAGACATAAATAACCTACATGGGAAAAATCATCGTCTTACAAGCCTTGAGCCAATTATCTTCTCAAATGACGAGATGGAAGCACAGGGAAACCGCAAGTCGGCAGTCATCACCCCGCACGGCACAAATCAGCAAAAACAAATACGGCCCATGCAGCCTGGAGGAAAGTCGTGGATGGACAGATCCGATCAGGTTGATTGAGGTCATCTTCTCCCATGGTTCAGAAACAAGTTCGATCCCACACAAACTGCTTCAGCCCTATGGACGACCCTTCGCAAACCGCTAGCATCATTCCCACTCTCAATTTTTCAATTGCGTTGATCGTCTCCACACAATTAACCAAAGGCACGAAAACTATGGCGGAGATTGTAGATGAGGTCTCACCATCAGTCAGCCCTAGGACACCGTCGAACGAAATCATTTCCGAAAAATATCTCGTTCATGTGCGTCGGGCGGGGGCTCCATCAGCTTACTCCTCCTTAAAAAGGCGGTTCCCATCAGTCCAACGCCCGGGTGGAACCTGAACTACTATCTCCCCGTGATAAAGTGAAGAAGAAATAACGTGGATCTCAGGGAGAGCCAACACTTCTTCGCCGAGAAGTCGCGTTATGGAGCCGGCCACCGCCCTAACCGCCCAGCCAGACTATCGCGGGGGGGCGTGGTTGGGCGGCCGACAGGGGAGCCGCCGGGGGGGGGTACGGCAGAAAACAGCGGAGGACTCGGCGCGGCGGTCGAGGGCAGTCGTCCGCCGTACGACGGTCAAGCAGTACGGCAGCAACAAACAGCATGCAACTCCTCGGCCAGCGGCGGGCAGTAATCTTAAGCGGCGGGCCAGGACACTTACGAGCGGGATCGTCCAAACACATTGTCAACATCTGGCAGGAAAATAGGACACCACCGCGTTCGTTGTGGTTTCGGTATGAGGAGAGGAGCCAAATAGTGATAACAGGCTAACGAACACGTGCCAATTAGCATCTCAAGCCGGGCCCTCTATGAATGGCTGTTGGATACTGGGGCCAACAGCCGTTACTTGTGATCTATCCAAGATTAAAGTCCTAATCCATTTCATGGCTACAATGGTATACTGTTGGCACGGTGAGCCCTTAATATGTCTAACAAGGCACGGGTTACCATTAAAACCCCCACCGCTATCTTTCACTAGGGAACCTTACCCACGTCCCTTGCTATTAAAACCAATCTCCTTTCAGATCACACTTCACAAAAGACAATAATGCTCACTATGGTTCCAACTCTAATGATTTTCAGATCTAGACAATACTACCAGAGGGTGATTTTTCAGGGCCCCCTGTGGCATGGTCTCTACGTTCTTCCACAAGTTCGTCTGCCCATCCCAAAGGTTTCAGAAAGCGTTCCTGTGGCTCTTTCGGCTGATTGCCACAGCTGTTGTGCACAGTCGTCTGGGTCACTCGTCCTACTCAAATCATAAATTTTTTTAATGTCTCAATATGTTTCTTCTTCCATTCATGTAAACAATTGTGAATCCTGTTCAATTGCTAAATAAATCTCATTAAATTTACCTTTTAACTTTATCTAGAGAAGCGTTACAACTTTGCACCTTTTCAACTTATTCAATTCTGACCTATGGGGTCGTACTGTTGTTCTTCAGTTGCTGGTTTTTGCTATTATATTTGTTTTGTGGATGATTTTACAAAATACACTTTGGTTGTACCCAATAAAACAAAAATCACAAGCATACACCACCGTTGTCACTTTGAAAAAAATGGTCAAAAACACATACAATTCTCATGTTAAACTTTTTTCGAAGTGCACAATGGAAAGGAATATGTAAATAACATCTTTGGCCAGTTTCTGCAATCCATGGGAATTATACATCAAACTTCATGTCCATACACAGCCCGAAAGAATGGGGTGGCTGAGCGTAAGCTCGTCATCTAAAGTGAAACGTGGTTCTCTTTCTACATCAATCTCATCTACCGGTCTCAACTTTTGGGTAGAAGCTCTAGCCACACGCAAAATACCTCATTACAGGGAATTAGCCCAGTCCACACCCTCGCCAACAAATCACCCTATACAAACTCTTTACCAAGGAACTTCCAAAATTATACAACATCGCGTCCTGGGTGTGCCTACCCTGGATACGCCCTCATATTACTCACAAATTACAACCCCGATCCCGTCTGTATTTTTGCTATCAAACCTACCTCCCAAAGGGTCTATCGCTGTCGTGACCCACAAACTCATAAAGTCTACCTATCTAGTCCTGTCAAAATTTGTCGAACATGAGTTGTCCCTACGAGTCTTTCCTCCTCCCAAATACACTATGCCTTGGCGTCCCCTTCCCATTTTCCAACAGACTCACAGGGTCCATCAACCACCTCCCCCACCACCTACACCACCCCTCATCACCCATTCGACGTATCCACAATAAACCCGCAACCACCACCCACACTCAACAACCAACCCGAATCAAACCCATACCCACAACTCTCCAGGACCGATCCGTTTTCGGGTTCCTATCGGCCACCCCAGAATCACCACCGCCGGTGCCACCCCCCAATACTCATCCATGTTAACCCGATGCAAGGCCGGTAATCTTTAAAGCCAAACCTTCAGGCTACCATATTACAATAACACCCTTATCCCGATAGTGAATCAACAACCTACTCTGTTGCCTCAAAAAAATGCTTATTGGCGCATGCTATGGTGACGAGTTTAAGCTTTTGACTGATCAGAAACTTGGGGGTTCTTGAACCTACCCATGCGGCACCAGGGGATTGTGTAAATGGGGTACAAAATTAAACCACAATGCAGATGGCAAGTATTCCATGGTACAAGGCTCGTTTGGTTGCTAAAGGCTACAATGTGGAGTATGATTACTCCGATACATTCAGTCATGTTATTCGGCAGGAAACCCCTTGCCTGGTACTGTCACTCGCAGTTGTGTGGTAACCAATGGCCTCATCAATCAGTTGGATGTTTCCAATGCTTTTCTTCATGGGATGCTTGATGAAACTATTACATGACGGAACACCGGGGCTATGTTGATCCCCGCTTCCTCAAGATTTGCAACTCCAGAAGTCTCGGTATGAGACTCAAGAAAGCCCCCCGTTGCTGGGTACACACGTCTGAAAACGTTCCTCAGGACTCGGCTTCCGTGTTGCGTACACGACCACGAGTTGTTACTCGGAATTCCAGCACACGGATTTCAGTCATTCTTCTTGTATATTGTAGATTGATTAATTATACGGCTCTACTGCAGCTCCTCTCAGTCAGGATGTCACTGAGCTATGAATATACCTTCAAAATGAAGGACCTTCGCCGTTACATTATTTTCTGGGAATGGAGGTTTCTCGGACAGGCAGCGGCTTGTTTCTTCATCAGTCAAAATATGGCTCGAGATTATTGCAGAAAGCTGGACTGGAACAACAGACAGTCAACCAAACACCGATGGTAGTATCTTCGTCTAGAATGGAGCCGACACCCCATTGCCGATATAACCACTTCCGCCAGCTCATTGGGGCTCTATAGTATCTGGCAATTTTCCCGTCCTGACATTCCAGTTGTTGTCAAACCGAGTTGCTCAGCGCATGCATCAACCAAGTGAAACATGATTACCATGTATAAAACGATTCTCAGGACATTTTGGCACTCTTGGTCCGTGGTATCATTCGACCAGGGGACTTGGAGTTCGGGGTTGCTCAGATTCAGATGGGCGAATGATAAAAATGACAGAAAAATCACCTCGGGGGTTTTCATTGTTTTGGGGCCGAACCTGATCTCCTGGTGTACAAAAAAACCCCAAAGATCTCTCGGTCCTCGACTGAAGATGATTACAGTGGCCCCTTGCTTTCTTGCTGTGAGACCATGTGGGTCACATATATTTTTCGCGAACTCGCGCCACTCACACTGTTCCTGCTCTATATGTGACAACAAAATTCAACCATCTGTGTGGCAGAATTTAGTACCTAAACACACAGCATGAAGCATGTTGATACCGATTTGTCTCTTTGTTCGCGATGAAGTTAAGGCCGGCACCATGACTGTGAGTATGTAACCCTGATAAACAACGCTGATATTCTCACAAAGACTCTCCCGAGCCGACAACACGATTTACCTCAGTTACAAGCTCCGTTCGCTTCCGCCCAGCTCAGCTTGAGGGGCGGGAATAATAAAAGAGTATTAAATAAAATAGTATAAAACTAATATTAGTATTTACTTGGTACTAACCTAGTCCTAGGAGATAGTACTCCTTATCATAGTCCTATTAGGATTAGTATTCTTCCTATATCTCCTATAATAGCTCCCAGTTGCCCTTAACACTTCAATACAATCAATATCCTTATTAAAACCTTAGTTACTTTTATTAATTGATTAAATCCAAAAATTGTATCTGCTAGTTGTCTACTTTAATTTAGCTAATTATTTTCATCATTAGAAATAAAAACTCCCTTTTATTGTCTTGTTTCTAGAAAAATAATTGACTCAATACTAGTATACAAGATGAAGTAGTCTGAACTATTGCCTCGTGGAAACGATCCTAACCTCATTAGTTGGGTTCTTTACTTGATACGACCGCTTTACTTCTTATTTGAGAAGTAAGTTTTAGCGTATCAATAATTCATTTATTTCTTATAAGACTGGAGTTGAAAATCTATTTAGTATAAAAATCAAAAGAATTCGATCTGATAGAGGTGTAGAATATGTATCCTCAATTGTTTTATGTGCAAAAGAAGGAATTATTCATGAAGTAACCCTGCCTTATTCTCCTGAATTTAATGGAGTAGCTAAAAGAAAAAATAGAACTTCAAAAGAAATGACGAACTCCATGCTAATTAGTTCTAATGCCCTCATAATTTGTGCGGTGAAGCTATATTATTTGCATGTCACTTACTAATGGAATTACTCATAAAAGAACCAGTAAAACTCCTTATAAATTATGAAAAAGTTATAAATCTAATTTGAAATATTTAAAAGCATGTGTATCTTGCTAAAGTTCTTTTGCATGACCCTAAAGAGAGAATAATAAGTTCTAAATTTTTTGATTGCATGCTTATTAATATGTTGAACATAGTGTAGCATATAGATTTTCTTTTTTTGAAAAGTAATGTATTTGATTGTTTAATACTATTATTGAGACAAAGGATGCTGAATTGTTTAAATATATTTATATGTGATAAAAAAATTCATTTTCCCGTTGAAAGAAATAATGAGCATACTCTAATATTGAGGAACTGTGAAGGAGCAAAAGGTCTAAAAAATAATATTTTTCCCATGCAAATGATTTTCAAACTTTTCTTGTTGATAATGATCAATTAAATTATTTTGAAGTTATACCTTCTTCTGATGCTAAATTTTGAAAAGAGGTGATAAAAATTAAAATTGATTCAATTATGAAAAATAAAACAAGGATTTTGACTGATTTACCTACCGGTGCAAAACCTAATAGCTGTGAATAAATTTTTAAAAAGAAACTTAATCCTGATGGATCTATAAATAAAAATAAAGCGCGATTAGTGGCTAAAGGATTTTCTCAAAACAAAATATTGACTAATTTGACACATTTGCAGTAGTAATTAGAATTACTTTCATTCGAATGTTAATTTTCTTAAATTCAAATCATAAGTTTTTTATTCATCATATGGATATAATAACAACTTTATTAAATGATGATTTACAAAAAAGAGATTTATATGGTTCAACCTCAAGGATGTATTATTCATGGACAAGAAAATAAAATGTGCAAGTTAACTAGTAAATCTCTTTATAACCTTTGATAAGCACCTAAACAGAGGCATAAAAAATAAGATCAAGTCTTACTGAGAGACAACTATGTTTATGTTAAAATGGATCAATGCGTTTATAATAAAATAATAGACAATGATAATGTGATAATACACTTATATGTTGATGACATGCTTATATTTGATACAAGTTTAAATATTGTAAAAGTACCCGATTGTTTTTGTCTACTAATTTTGATATGAAAAATCTGAGTGAGGTAAATATGATATTTAGAGTTAAAGTTATAAGGACTGAAAATTGTATAATGTTGTCACAAGAACATTATGTGGAAAGACTTCTCAAAAAAGTTTGAATGTTTTAAGGTGACATCTGTAGCCACTATCTATGATGCTAACTCTAAATTAATTGTCTATTGTATTTGATGATTTTTCATGAAATATTTGAGATGAACAATTAGTTATGGTATCATGTATAATGAATTTTCATCTTGTCACGATCCAGGCCGCCGTGATTGGCACCCTCAGTAACCCTCCGGTGGGAGAATTACTATCACAACCCGATTAAGAAACTTAAAAAAACTAAACCATTTGTAGATACGGAAGCAAATTTAAATGGTGTATTAATTATGGAGTTTCCGTAAACTCAGAAAGTTTAACAAAAAGAACCAAGCATAAACCTCGCTAAATTCAACCCCTAACATGAAAGTCATTGTACCAAGACTCTACTTATCAAGAAGTCTAAGAAAGGGGGTTCAACCCCATAAACTAAATATAAGTAAAGTTTGAATATATAGTCTGAGTACGAAAAGAATGGACTATATTAATGATGTATCCATGACAACCTGAACGAACTGGCTCACCCTCAAATTCGGTCTCTGTCATTGATCTCCTTGTCGACACCCAATTTTGACCATTCACAAATAAAATAATCATCGAACTTTCAATTTTCTAAGAGTTAAAGTGTTGTGTGCTATATTATAGATAATTATATATTATATATAATGTAATTAATGTTTTTCGAATATTCAAAAACTATGTTTTTCTACTTTAAGTGTAGTTATAATTTTGAGTCAATTAATTCATAATTAAATTAATTATTTTGTAATATAATTAATTATTATTTTTCCTTAAGATTATGAAGCTTATTTATTAATTTATACTAATTCATCTTGTTTAGTATTTTAGCCGAATCACCAAATAAACTCAATTTAGATAAATTATTAAATTCAATTGGCTATCTCTAAAATCAAATTTTTGGCCCATTTCAAGCCTTTAATTTTCAGCAAACTCAGCCCAATGCCAGTCCATTTTCTCCACTATATCCAAGCTCAACTCAACTCAATGCAATAACAAAAATAAACATCAGCCCATCCCTTAAAAAAAACAACTTACATAAATGACTATAGTTTTAGGGTAATTAAATTGGAATAGCCATGTGTCATATTTACATAAAATGACTATACTTTCTAACTTAATCAAGCATATTCTATGCGTGCCAAATTTTTTTAATACACTACTTTATATAGAATTATAAAACACTAAATAAGATAAATTTCTTATTGTAATTGACATACCTTTAATTAAGCCCGTTAGAATCTAATTTTTCCATTAATCAATTAATATGACTCAAAGTTTGTTTGTCTGTATACTAGTATACAAATCAAAATTCGAGGACATTCAAAATGACAATCCATTTTTACAAAAATGGAAACACCTTAAATCATGATACTTTAATTTGATGATTATTGTTGCAAAACTCGTATAAAATATTGTTAAAATCGATACATGTATTATACATTTCGCATATGAAAAATACAAAAAAAGATACAGTAAATACAAATACAAAAAATGCAAGTTATATTACAATATGAATATGTATATTTGTTGGTTCATTCAATCCAATAATTCTTGAATACATACTATTGTAGTTGCTAGTAGCAAATTACAAACATACACTAATTTTTTGAGGGTTGAACATGAATACAATTGCACCTTGCAATATGAATATAATTTGATACAATATATCAAAGTATATATTTAGAATATGAAAAATACAAAAGATATATTGAATACAAAGAATACAACATGTGATACAGTATAAGCACATGTTTTTATTGCTTCATTCAATAATGAACATGTATACAATAGATGTGTCCAAAAAGAAATATGACTACATATACATTGTTGAAAGGTATGATACAATGCCTCTTTTTTCATATTCCTTTGTTGGACATTTCTGAAGATTTCAAAGATTCAACACTTTCTTTTCTCTTGACACACTTTCACCCTTGATATTGTCTAAGTTGTTACGTCGGTTTGATTTTTTGTAAAATTTTTATTTGTATCTCAATTGTCAAAAAAGAGGAACATCCAAAGAATGAACATTATATTGTATACCTCTTATAATCATCTGCTCCGCCATTAAAGTATCACTTTTAGAAATTTCTTTTGATCAACTCTAATTGAAATTTAACGATACAAATAATAATAAAATTAACTCAAAATATTAATAATTTAAAACAACTAAATTGAATTTACCTAATTTTATGAAATTCTAATGTTGATGGACATTCACCTTCAAAGTCGAAATTTAAGAAGAAAATGAAATTGAAGTTTGATTTTTGATTCAAAATCATAAATTTGGGAAGGAAATATAAGTAGAGTTTGATTTGATTTTGTAATAAATAAAGAGAAAAAAGGTAAGGGAAGAGAGAGAGAGAGTAAGGTTGAATATAATTGGACATTAGCTTGATACATGCCGTATAACATGCTAAGTGTATATATAAACTCACATTTTGCTATACAATTGATATTATAGCTGTAAACATTAAATTTTTTTTAACTATAGCTAAGTATTATAAATTATAGTATGTATTTGCTATATTGTGTAGTTTTTTTCAAAAAAGAGCTAACTCAATTCTCCTGATAACTATCAGCATACATACAATACGTATAGCAAGCTCGGAAATGACTCCATACTCGACTTCTTCTTCTTCTTCTTCTTTTTTTTCACGCAAAAATCGAAATTCAAAAAGAAGTCGCGTCCAACAATACCCCTGTATGCCTCCTTCTTTTTCCTAAAATAGCGACCAAAAGATGGACTTATGTTTGTAAATACCTTAAGACTAAAAAACAATAAAAGAGGAAGCTAAGAAAACATATTTAAAACAGGGAACCATCTAAAAATAACTTTATTTTTTTGAACTTTTAACTAAACCTTCAAGTGTATATAACATGAATTCTATGCCTCTATTTATAGTGTGACATAGAAGCATACAAAAGGTTAGGCATAAACATGACATTAACATGAATATAATGAGGAGGTTATAAAAGTGAAAAATTACAAGAATAAATGTTATAAAGGTGGAGCCGTGGAGGTTATGGTTATCTTCATAGTGGAGGAAAGTAATGGAGATAATGGGTGAGTAACTTCTTGAATTAGTGGACATCCAAAATATTATTTTATAATACTCCTCCTTGGATGTCCATAGATAATATGCCTCGTCAAAGTCTTATTACGGAAAAACCCCGTGAGATAAAAATCCTAGTGAAGGAAAAAAGTACACATATCTTTCAATACATTTTGAATGTTGCCTCGTTAAAAACCCTACCAGGAAATCCAATTGGGATAAAACCATGGTTAAGAAAAAGAGTAAAACACGTATTTTTCTCCCCCACCCCCCACCCCCCGATAAAAACTTTACTTGATATGTTGGAAATATTGCTTTCCAATCTTGTATCACAACTTCTCGAATTTTGATGTTTACAATCTTTAGTGAATAAGTTTACAATATTATCACTTGAATGGATCTTTAATGTTTATTTCATCATTTTGTTGAAGATCATGTGTGAAAAAGACTTTTGGTGAAATATGCTTTGTCCAATCTCCTTTGATTGTATCATCCCTTTAATATTATTTTCGTATATGGTGGCTGGAATATACTTTGCCAAAGAAAAATCACATTTTCTTTGAATATGATAGATTATGATTCCAACCAAACACACTCCCGACTTACTTCATAGATCAATAAAATTTCTGCATGAATTTGAAGAAGTGGTTACCAATGTTTGATTCTTTGAACGCCAAAATATTTTTGTACCTTCATATGTAATAAATACCCATTTGCAATCGAGTTTATACCAATCAAATAAATATTCTGCATCTACATAATCAAATTATTGACTTGGAGATTGATCTTTTCAATTTTATTGAAGCTCATCTTTTCTTATCAAAGAAAATCACTTGTCTTCTATGCGTTCACTTGCTTTGTTAGTTTCCCGTCATGACTTGAATGATAATATAACAATTCTTTCACAAAACTTTCGTTATGTATATCAAATAATATTCTAGCATTTGCATAACCAACAATTTGTAACAGTACCAATTGCACTAATATATGACATTTTAAATCATTTTCATGAGATCAAAAAGATTCTTTATCTGTGTTAAGCAGTCTAAAAATCATTGGGTACTAAATGAAATTACTTTAACACCCTTTACATCCTTCAAATATTTTCATTTAATCTTCATCGTTAAGTTAGACATGATAATCATTCATTATGCATATTCAAGTATTCCATCTGGTGCCAGACTGAAACACATCGTCAAGTTAGACATATTAATCGTTCATTATGCATATTCAAGTATTGCATCTATTGCCAGACTGAAACACGTCTTATTACATCCACCACCAGAGAATATATCTCGCGAAAATCTTTTATGTCCCGAGACACAAATCGTACCTTATATCTTTCGGCTATACTTTCGCACAATGAGTCATTCGTACCCACTTACATATATTTTGATCTATGAACTATAAGTTCAAAAATATACTTTTATAAGTGAGACAAAATATACATGAATAGTGCATTTTATTTGTCTAATAATTTACTGTCCACACTATATGACAGATTAAAATTTAAGATCCTCGTAATCATTTGTAGCATCGAGTGTTACTTCATCTTAAATATACCATCAACAGTCATTTTGATACGATTCCATAGGACATAACTTATTGAGATCTCTTCATTTTTCATCATTTTCAGGTACCTGAAGCTTTGCCAAGGTTTTATGAAGTGTTATGTAATAGTGCTCTTTCAAAGCACTTGCCTCATTATCATGACCATTTTGATAATTTGCTCCTCTCATTTCTCAAAGAGTTTTACATTTGAAATCGATTAGTCTATCACGCTTCTGGCGTACCATAGGCCGTGTCCTTCAAGGACTATATATTGTAGCATGTGCAGCTTAATTAAAATATTGGGTCAGCAAATACATCTGACAAATTTCTTGCAGCATTTTGAAAATGAATTATCTCTTGAACTTCAAGTTCACATTTTTTTAACGAGGATCTGGATAATTCATCCCACACATAATTTTCATCTGCTACACATATCTCCCCCTAATGTTAAGAAATCTAATATTCACCCTCAACCTCATTTGGGGGTCCATCTTTATGCGTGGTGGAGCAATAAATCATATATGCACATATCAAATTTTTATATGGAAATTATTTGGTTCTTGATCCTGAACCAATTGGTTGGGAGAACCTTGTTGGCTTGATGCATACATGTTAAAAAAACTTGTCTCATACCACATTTTATTTGAGAGATTTGTTCTCATAATCAATGATCTAGCTATAATTGGAGGCATATAATTTCTTCTAAATCAACTAGCATTATCAACATGATATTATAGTTTGGAACTCTGCTCTTAATTAATAATTCGAGCAAACAATTTTACAAAAACCAATTTGTAACTTGATAAAAATACATATGTGACCGTATCATAGATGCATCTATTAAATCATAACAATATATGGTCCACATGGCAGGTGAACGGGCCCATATTCATATTTTTATATGTTTCAAATAATTTAAGGGGATACAATCCAAATCTTAGCTGTTACAATGATCATTTTATCACGATAACAAGCTACAAGAGAGATTCTTGAAAAATCTTCTTCAACATATAGCCACGTGAATTCTCAATTTCTCTTGCATCACATTTGAATCGGAATGGCCAACCAATTATGCCGACTGATATTTATTCTAGTAAACTTATAATTTACTTTTGTACGTGATTCCATCATCATGCACATGTTTGTATACAACAAACAATGGGAAAATGGATAACTTTATACGTAAATATTTATAACCCACTTTGATTGTAGTAATTTGAAGATTACAAATCTTCCTATAATTTAGTCTCAATGTAATATTTGTTTTCAATTCTTCCGAAACTTAAAAAAATTCTGTTGAGAATTACTATAATTCAATATTATGAAACATTTATTCCTCTGGATAGTAACAAATTCGCCCTTTCGAAACTCTCAATTAATTTTGTGTAGTACTACAAATTTCACAACGCCATTCTTATGGTGACTATCTCCTTCAAGGAGAAAATTATTATTATTGTCATGGTTAAAATTATCACATGCCATCTTATTTCTTGTCAACGAATGACAAATTTATATTGTCACACAACAATATTTATTTTGGTCACGACCACAACCTTTATAGGAAATAATTATTCTTTCTTTTGCCTTCCAATAGTTCTTAATAAAAAATGCCACAATATTGTGTATTACTCAAAGTATATGACCAAAATGACCATTATGTCACAATATTTTTTTTTCAAACTTTCAAACCTCCCATAGAGGTAAGACATGATATTTGTCCAACAATACATGAGCATGTTCTTATCCATACGAACGCAAGTCACATTTTGATCAACAAATGGACCATAACCATTTCATACATACTCTATAAGTTTTTATTAGAAACTCATTGTCATGCTTTGATATTATCAAATTTATGTGACTCGCTTCAACATCACTTTAAAAGGTCAAATGTACAAAATGTACTACTACTTTGATTCTTATATTTTGATGGAAGATTTACAAAACTTTTCAAATTGGGTTGCACCAACAATAATATGGTCAATAACTTTTCATATCACTTTGATAAATAAAACTTACCTTTAACAATTACCTTCATATTTGAAGGACCATCTTAAGAAACAATGTGTCTAATGACCCTTTATATAATTTTAATGGACATATTACCTTCACATTGAAGAAACATCTTAATAACCCACAATGTTCTTCGTTTTAATTACCACAATGATAACCATTAACATTTTATCATACCCATATTTATACATTCAACCACTTTTCATTTTTCAGACATATTAATACTGTTGACACCCAATTTTGACCCGCGTCGGTATAAATTAATTGTCGAGCTTCGTAAGTTTCCCAAACAATTTAAATTAATTAGTTTTATAAATTTTGTGAAAATATAATAATATAATGTTTACATAGTTATGTATATAATTGGTATATTTTAGGTTTATTCGAAAACGCATCTCAAAGAATATTTTACTTTTGTAAGTTTCTTCTTAGTTTAAAATTCGATTATATTTTGAATCGCTATTTTATAATTAATAATTGCTAAATGAAAAGAAGCTCATAATTAATTAATAACAACATTCATTTATTAAAAGTTTAAGTCCCAAATTAATCATCCTAATTCAATGACTATTAGAACTAACCCAATCCCATTTTTATTCCAACCAATTCCCAAGTCCCTAAGCCCATTCCTTTTCTTCTCCCTATTCCGTTCCAGCCCACTCTTCAACTTTTAAAAGAACAAAACCAAATTCAGCCCATTTCCCCTTTTTCAGCAAGCCCAATATCAATTAAACCCCTCAAATCCGACCGAAAATTCTCCCAATTCCCCCTTAATTTTAACCCTAGGCCCAATTCCTTCTACTCTCATCAATTTCAGCAACTAAATTAATTCCCAGGCCAACATATTTCGACCCAACCCAATTCCCTTTTGACCCGCTCCAACCCAAACCCGTTTTCCCTCCCCCTTTCTTCTTCCTCCAAACACGACAAAACCCAGAAAAATAGACCCCTCTCCCCCACGATTTCCAGCAGCCCAGACGCGACCCCCCCTTCCTTCTTTCCCTCTTCCTCGTCCAAATTCCCTCAAAACATATGCGAAATTCCCTTCACCCGTCGCTCTCTCTGCGTTTCCCCCATGCGACTTCTCCCTCCCAACGTCTTTCTAGCAGTACGTTTCCAGCTACTGCGTGGCAGATCGTACTGCTCGTCCTAGCAGTAACGAGATGGTGACACAAGGCTCGCAAGGACGCCCATTTGATCTGGATCGTCCACCTCGTCACCTTTCCGTTGGAATGAGACGAAATTTGGAGCATCAAACGGGATTTTCCCTGACATTCGGATAGGTTTTGGAATTTGAATTCAAAATGGGCCTGAAATCGTTCCTCCAGCCCTTCTCTTGAGGAACCTTAATTTTCCTCTATTTAAACCCCACCTTTCTTCAGGAAAAGGGTTGCAAATTTGGAATAGAGTTTGTGACAGAGAGTTGAAAAGTCGAGAGCAAAACCTTCGGCCTTTTCTGTTTGTTTTTCGCAAGAATTAAAGGGTATTATAAAGGGTTGGGAAAAATTTCGGTTTAGAGCAAATCTTTGGGTTGAAAAGGTTGGAGATTCGTAGTAGCTCAAGCACACCCACATACGTCCGTGGAAGTCAAATTCGCAACAGAAAGTTGTTGAGTTCCGATTATGTTCGAACTCGAAGTCGTGCAGTGGAAGGCGTTTCCTCGCTCGTATCGTCTCAAATTCGCTGCTCTAAAGAAGGTACATTTCCATGCTGTTTTTTTTGTTTCCTCATGGATTCAAACTGTTGCTTTGTTGCTATAAGAGATGAGATATTACGCCTTGTTGTTTGCTTGAATCTGAAATGTGTCCTGCATTATGGTTTCGTTCTGCTGGTGTTGAGTGTTCTGTGTTTCTCTCTCTCTGTTTGTTTTTTTTTTACGAATTTGTTGTGGTGTGGATATCTTAGCGTATTAGTCATGATTCTGTTTTCTTTTAAAGAGCCATCGCTTGATGACATATGATGTTGTATCCTTCGTTTCATCATCTAGAGTTAGACGAGTGAAGCAACGCAACTATGTATCAAGTTCGTTGGTAGCTTTGCATTTGTGATTTTTTTTATTTTAGTTGGTTTGTCTTTATGTTTTGCTTCGAATCTCAGCTTCTATTGAGTCCCATTTCGTTCAAGTTGGAGGTTTTCCATGGTACAATGAGGTCCTTGTGTGTTTGCCGAATGTGAATGAAATTTCCTCTTCTCCCTTATTTTGGTCATAACAACTTTGCGACACTAATATTTTCTGGTATTTACTTTCCGTTTCTGATCGAATCTGCCTGAGTTTGTGCTGGTTAATGGTCTTACATATATTTGTGTTAATTTTGCTCAACCTTCCTTTCTGAATCTTTTGTGTCGTTGAGCTTGTTACTCAAATTTGTAAATTTTGTTATGTTTTCTGTTTTGTTAAAAATTTTTTGTTTCAATAATTCCAATGCAATTGTTATTGCTTTTCTTTTCATAAGCTTAGGATGATATATTTGTCCCATTTTGACAACTCTTCTTCTTTTGATTTCTACATCTTAACGAAAGCATGACTTTCCTTGTTTAAAGCATACTTTAGTTACAAATAATTTATGTGTTGTTGCTACCTTTTGCATAATGAAGTTACTTCCTTAAACCTTGGTTCCATATTGCCTATTGCTATTTTGAATTTGCTGTGGGTTTAATGCCTATGTATGTCTGAAAATTTAAGGAACTCATGCTTGCTTGTTGCTTGCTTTATTGATGATTTTGCTTTAATGATAATTCTTAGTTGCTACTGTTTAGGCTCGATTTGTTTATTAGCTTTGATTTTTTATTTGAAGTTTCATTCGGCTTCTTCTAAAGTTATATGTTTTCTTATACATATTTGCTTTTTCATTTGAAATATATCCGGTTTATATCATCGTTCATCGGTTAATTTTTCTACTTTATTGCATGTGAAAAATCCCTCTCGAGTCCGTTTTGGGACTCCCCTTTTTCTTTGCATTCGGAGGAGCCGTAAAGGCTCAATTCCTTTACCGAGTCAAGGCAAATGCATGGATTCCAATTTCAGGGAGATCGAAGAAATTCGAAGAAGGCTGATCAGAAGACTTTTCTTTATTTTATTCTTGTATTTTTAGAGTTACATCTCAACCAAAAATTAAAGTACGGTAATGAAAGATACCATCAACTTTGTCTCGACTCAAGTCGACATTTTTTTTATTCACTAATCCCAAAGTCAAGTAGACAAATTCCTGTCTATTTAACAATTTCTCTATATATCGGTTTCCTCAATATTTGTGAGCCAGTTATTCTTCCGAATAAAGCACTCTTATATGTTTACAACCTATATATTCTTGTATTATTTAACCACCTCCGGGCACTAACATATTGGTCTTTTGAATTTTTTCATTTGTCAGGTATTTAAAAAAACTGATCTGTGTTGATAAGTTGTTGATCATTCTATTTCACAAGGTCTAAGGCCCCCTAAAGTTTCTTTGCCGATCAAAATTTTACAAACAAAAACAAAAGACAATACTGGGGGATTACAATTATGAATTGAATGAATGATGTTGTCCGTGGCTCAACCCCGCCGCCCCTGATAAAAATGAATTGATTATGGCTTGAGCAACAGATTGCCGAATGATGGTCGAAATGCAAAGAATGCAAGATGTTCTAAATCCAATTTCTTTCTCTTCCGCATACCCTCAAGAGATGGAAACCTCCACTCCTCCTTTTCCTTCCTCGCACCAACACGGAAACAGGATCAGAATCCTTCTCTCTCTAACCTCGCTCAAAATCCTCCAACCATGGACTCAACTACCCCAATCCCCTCATGCCAACCACATCGTGTCAAGGCAACCCATCCTCTTCAAAACACCAACCCTTCAAATCCTCATCTCCCTCAAACAAATATGAACAATGCTCAAACCTTCCCCCATCTTCAAAACCGAAAATACCGAATCTCAAAATTGTCCCCCAAATTATCAGCACTCCAAGTACCCAGAATCCTCCATTGTTCCACCCATACCTCAAAGAATACTTTCCAAATCCCAACTGTCAAATGGGACCTTATGTCAACTGTTCCGAGCTTGAATCACACTGTAAGGACCAGGAGAGAGAGTGGAGGTCAAAAGAAAGTCAGTCAAGGTGGAATTGAAAGAAGAATCATGAAAGCCCATGAAGGAGTTTCACTATATTTCCCGCAGTCGATGGATTGAGCTATAAGGATTTATTGCATCCAATTCCGAATCTCGACCTCCCAGAAGGGTCAAGTGCAAAGTTTGTCACTTTTAACGGAACATGAAATCCATCCCTAGCACATCTGAAAGTTTATTGTGATAAACTCGTGGGAGTTGGCAACAAAGAAGCATTATTGATGCATCTCTTCGGTCGAAGTCTAAGTGGGGAAAGCTCTGGAGTGGGCTTACATCACGAGCTGAAACAATGGGAAAGTTGGAATGCACTCGGCAAAGATTTCAAGGAAAGATTTGGAATAACGTAGAAGATGCTCCAGATCGCTAGCTACTTCTTGGAGAAGGATGAAACGAATCCTACAGAAAATTATCGAGAGTACGCTTTAGTTGGGGGGAAAATAGGCCGCAAGATTTCAACCTCAATGGTCTGAACGTGAGATCACCGAATGTTCATATCGTACTCAAGATCTAGAGTACGATGAAAGAAGGGTTGTGTATGATGTGACAAAGTTTGTCGATATTGTCAAAGTGGGAGAAGCTTTGAGATGGTTTCATAGACTGAAAGCTCACCCAATTACCGCATTGCGATCTAATGGGAAAATCTACTAGATTAGTGATATGGTAATCAAAAGGAAAAGTGGAGGAGGTAAGTACGGTCACGGGCGTACTCATATGAGTCAGCTTCTCAAAGGAAATATCAAAACTAATGTCAATCAGGGAAAATTTCCTCGCCCAAAATTTGGAGGCTCCTAAAGTATTTACAACCATTAAGGGGAATCTCAAACTCAACTTTATGAAAGGGTTGAAAGAAATGGGTAGCTCTATCTATAGAAGGAAGCACCAACCATCCTTTGGGAAAATTTTACAAGAAAAAAAAAAGGCTGACCACAGATGTGGCTTATCATTCATGAGCCGTTGGAATAACACCGACACAAGAGAATTGTTCAACACTCTGAAGCACAAGATACAAAACATGATTCACAACAACTTGATCCATATTGAGGAAACCACCTGAATGGAATGACTATTGGATGCTCACGAGTGAGTACAGACCATTTCTGAACTGAGTCATTTGAAGATATTCATTCGAGAAGACAAATGCCCAACATTGCCTCAATTTTGCATATGAAGTTTTGTTACCTTTCTTTTAAAATGTATCGCACACATCTCTTGTTTGAACTACGTTCGACCTGATTTCTAAGAATGAGATACGTAGGCGGCCTTGTCGCCTCTGTCATTCTTTATCAAAACTCCTTTTAGGTTAATCCTTGGAGGGTGAACTACGTTTGACCTTGATTCCTGATCCATTGGATACGTAGGGCGCCACAAACGGCTCGATCATATACCCAGTAAGATTTCTATTTCTCTTCGTATGGAAGCTGTGCAAATTTTTGAGAAGATCTCAAAATTCATTTGCAGTTGGACTTCTTACAAGTCAAGAACATAAGACAAAAATTCGAACGGAGATTAGCCTTGGGTGCATCTAAAAATACGAGAGTCTAGTTTTGCAACTGGACAGAATTTTTGAGATGACGCAAAAATTCCACAAATGTCATTTGTTACTTATTGGAGTAAACTGGGACAAAATTTTGGAGGAGGGCCTCAAGGTTCAAGAATGACACCTCATAATTAATAGAGCACATTTATGAGAGTTCTTATATATTTTAGAATCGGGACCAAATTTTGGAGGAGGGTCCTCAAAAATCCATCAAATATGTCTATAAAGAACGGGCGAACGTGTAAGCCACTGCAAGAAGTAGCAGGAGACAAAGACCAACACAGATCAGTCCTCAAACTAAATTGTTCTTTGGATCAGGAACATTGAAGTCATGCAAAAATGCTATATAACTGTCAAGATGACAAGAGAGGCGTCATTGGTCCCCATCCGTGGACTCATACAACAAAACCTAGAACTCTTCCATCTCAATTTTATCTCTATTCTTTATATTGCCCCTCGGTGATTACACACAAGTTTCTTTTCTCTGGTAGGAATATTATCGAGGCACATCCACCTCGTTACAGTGAAATATTAATCGAGCCATCACCTCGTACGTTTTGGAATATTATCGAGCATCCACCCTTACAGTTGGAAAATTATCGAGCATCCACCTCGTTACAGTTGGACAATATTATCGAGCCTCCACCTCGTTACAGTTGGACGATCACCGAGCCATCCACCTCGTTCCATTGGAACATTAGCGGAGCTCACCTCGTTACAGTTTGGAACATTATATCGAGTATCCACTCGTTACAGTCGAATATTAATGCGAATCATCCACCCTAGTTACAGTTGGAATATTATCCGAGCCATCACTTCGTTCAGTTGAACTTATCAGCACACCCCTCGTTACCGTTGGAACATTATCGAGCATCCACCTCGTTTACAGTGCCTGATTTTCTCAATATAGCCTGAGTATGTAGGAAACACCCGTTTCAAGGGTTCGTCCAATAATTCCTAAACCCTTTTCGATCCTTCCTTTAAAATGAATGGCGTTGGTCAAAATTTGGTTTGGGTCAATTTCACATTTTCCTTCATTTCCTCGAGTTTGCTGCTTGCATCACCCAGAAAATGAGAGGCAGTTGTTGACACCATTTTTACCCGTTGGTATAAATTAATTTGTCGACTTCGTAAGTTTCTCAAACCATTAAATTAATAGTTGTTATAAATTTTACGAAAATAATATAATCAATGTGTACATAGTTTATGTATAGAATTAATATATTTTAGGTTTATGCGAAAAACCATCTCAAAATAATTTTAATTTTAGTAAGTTTCTCTTCTTAGTTTAAAAATTATGATTTAAATTTTTGAATCGCTTTTTATAATTATATTACTAAATAAAGAAGTTTGGTTTAATTAATTAATACAAATTCATTTTATTTAAAGTTTACATATTAATCATCCTATTTCAATTGCCTATTTAGTAATCTAAACTCCCATTCCCATTTTTAATATCCAACCCATTCCCTAGCCCATTTCTTTTCTTCTGCCTTATTCAGCCGCCCTACTTCAACTTTTAAAAGGAACAAATACCCAATATTCAAGCTCATTCCCCTTTTCCCGGCAGCCCAATATCATATTAACCCCTGCAATCCCGAGCGCCAACACTCGCTCGCGGCCAATCCCCTTAATTTTAACTCACTAGGCCATTCTCCGCTTCTACTTCCTGCTCTCTCAACTTCAGCCTGCCATAAATTAATTCCGCAGGGACGGCCTAACATATTTTTGACCCAACCGGCAATTCGCGCTTTTGAACCGCATCCACTCAAACCTCGTTTTCCCCTCCCTCTTTCTTCTTCCCCAAACATCGTACAAACCCAAAAAATAGTACCCCTCTCCCACAACCGGATTCCGTCAGTCAGCCCGACGCGACCCCTCCCCCTTCTTCTTCCTCTTTCCTCAATCCTAAATCTCGTCAAGATGGTGACCACGAGGGCTCGCCAGGACGCCGTCTTGTTGATCTGGGTCAATCCGGTATGCCACTCTCGTCACCTTTCTTTGGACGAACAATTTGGAGGGGGCATGCAAATTGGATTTTCCCTGACATTCGGACTAGGTTTTGGAATTGAATCAAAATGGGCGGCTGAAATCGTCCCTCCAGCCTTCTCTGTAGGAACCTTAATTTTCCCTCTATTTAAAAAACCCCTTACCTTTCTTGCATGGTAACAGGGTTGGCAAATTTGGAATAGAGTTTTTTTTTTTTTTTTGTACAGAGAGTTTGAAATCGAGAGCAAAACCGTTCGCCTTTTCTGTTTGTTTTTTCTGCATAGAATAAAGGGTATTATAGAAGGTTGGGACAAATTTTTGGTTTTAGAGCAAATCTTTGGGTTTAAATGTGGTAGACTCGTATTAGTCTCATATCCTACGGTCCACATACGTCCGTTGAGATTCAATTGTTCAAACAAAGTTGTTGAGTTCCGATTAATGCATTCGGAATTCGAGAGTCGTGCAGTTGGAAGGCTGTTTCCTGCGCTCGTATCGTACGGCAAATTCGCTGCTCTACTAAGAAGAGTGACATTTCCATTCTGTTTTTTTTTGTTTGGCCCTCATTGATTACAAACTGTTGTTTTGTTGCTATAAGAGATGAGAAATTACGCCTTGTTGTTTTCTTGAATCTGAAATGTGTCTTGCATTATGGTTTCGTTCTGCTGGTGTTGAGCATTCTGTGTTGCTCTCTCTCTGTTTGTTTGTTTTTTTTACGAATTTGTTGTGGTGTGGATATCTTAGCGTATTAGTCATGACTCTGTTTTGTTTTGAAGAGCCATCGCCTGATGACATATGATGTTATATCCTTCGTTTCCTCATCTAGAGTTAGACGAGTGAAGCAAGGCAACTATGTATCAAGTTCGTTGGTAGCTTTGCATTTGTGATTTTTTTATTGTAGTTGGTCTGTCTTTATGCTTGGCTTCGAATCTCAGCTTCTATTGAGTCCCATTTCATTCAAGTTGGAGGTTTTTCCATGATACAATGAGGTCCTTGTGTGTTTGCCGAATGTGAATGAAATTTCCTCTTCTCTCTCATTTTGGTCATAACAGCTTTGCGACACTAATATTTTATGGTATTTACTTTCCGTTTCTGATCGAATCTGCCTGACTTTGTGCTGGTTAATGGTCTTACATATATTTGTGTCAATTTTGCTCAGCCTTCCTTTATGAATCTCTTGTGTCATTGAGCTTGTTACTCAAATTTGTAAATTTTGATTAGAGGTTTTCTGTAATTTGTTTCAATAAGTCCAAGGCATTGTTATTGTTTTTCTTTTCATAAGCTTAGGATGATATATTTGTCTCATTTTGACAACTCTTCTTCTTTTGATTTCTACATCTAACGAAGAGGGCTAGACTTTCCTTGTTTAAAAAAAGGAAAGTGCTATACTTAGTTAGCCATATTTTATGTGTTGTTGTTACCTTTTGCATAAATGAAGTCACTTGCCTTAAGACTTGTTTCCTCTATTGGCCTTTATTGCACTTATTTTGAATGTGCGGTTGGTTTAATGCCTATGGTAATGTCTAGATAATTTAGTGAACGTCATGGCTTGCTTGTTGCTCTTCTTTATTGTATGATTTTTCCCTTTATCATAATTCTTAGTTGGCTACTGTTTAGGCTTCAGATTTGTTGATTAGGTTCTTTGTATTTTTTATTGAAGTTTCATTCGCTTCGCTTCTAAAGTATATGTTTTCTTATAGCTATTTGCTTTTTTTCAGTGAAATATATCCGTTATATCATACGTTCATAGGTTAAATTTTCTACTTTATTGCATGTGAAGAAAATCCGGGCATCTCGTAGTCCGTTTTGGGTACTAAGCCGCCTTTTTCTTTTGCATTCGGATGAGCGCGTAAGGCTCAATTACTTTCCGGAGTCAAGGCAAATGCTATGGATTCGGCAATTTCAGGGAAATCCAAGAATTCGAAGAATGGCTTTATTCAAAAGACTTTTCCTTTCTTTATTTTATTCTTGTATTTATTGTAAATGGGAATAAGGCCCTCATTGGTTTTATTTTTGGTATTTACTTACTACTTTTTATGTTCAGATTAGTGAGCAAAGTTAAATGGGTGGCAAAAACCGCAGAAAGGCAGGTGGGTCGCGAGATTCGTCAAGGGCGAACAGAGACGCCGAATCCTGTTACCGCAAAACCTCTCTCTCCCACCCTCTCTCTCTCGTCCCCCTCTCTTTACTGCTTTGTTTACTTTTTTGTTCGATTGTGCCGTTTAGTTATGGTTAGTAATAACTCCGAACGATTGTCGGAAACGCCTATCTATTGTATCAACGCTTAAAACTAAAACTGAATCTCAAAACCGATAAATAGTTAAATTGACTTGTAAATTTGTCTAAGTGAAAACTCTAATGTAAGTCAATTCAAAAAGTCACAAATCTATAAAAATAGTCTAAGTTATTAATCGCCAGAAAATCGCTAGTTAGCGGATGCGTCTTAGTTCTTTCAAGCACGCTTCCTAAGACGCTAATAGGAATTCCGAGACAGCTTAAATATTTTCAAAAACAATTTTCCTGTTTAAGTTGTTTGAAAAAAGAGTTTTCTTAATTTTCTTATAAGACGCTAATAGGAATTCCGAACCCTTTAAATATTTTCAAAACAATTTTCCTGTTTTAAGTTGTTTGAAAAAATGAGTTTTCTTAATTTTTCTTAAAAAATTAAGTGGCGACTCCTAAAAGTCGAAAATATCTTTAAAAAACAAAACAAACTCTTTCGAAAATTATTTTTTGATAAAACAAATACACTGCTACCACATTCACATAAGAGAATGGAGCAAATTAATTGGTTAAATTTCATGACTTTTAGCCAAAAGTATAAAACTTTTATGTTAGTCATCATCATATCATCACTATAGTGCATCAGGACTTAAACCCAATGTCTTACTCATGTAAAGACATCTTTGGTCATAAATCAATGAGACTTGAATCCAAGTTCTTATTATCATGGTGCACCAAGATTTTAACTCGATGTCTTACCCACTTGGTGCAGTGAAACCTGAATTCACCGTCTTACCCTCAACCAATGCCTTGAATAAATCAAAGGCATTAAAAAAATAAGTATCAAAAGTCATAAATATAATTTGAACTTGACATCATATACAAGAAAAATGAATAAAATAAATTAATTAGAACAACATGTTAGAATCATATAAAATTCCAAAGTTAAAATAAATTCAAACAGTTTACTAGTCCCTTTCAATATTGTTATAAAGATTATTATAATTTATTAATCATTTTAGAATAACAACAAAACAAACTTTGTTAGTACAGATAATATATAGGATATGAAGTATATTATGCAATAGAAAAATTACTAGAATAATTCATAAAAATCACCTACGTCATTGAATCTTGACGGAGAACGAGAAACTCGTGTTGATAACGTGTTGTAAAACTTAAGAACAAAAAGAATAATATAAAGAGGAAGATAAGAAGAATATAAACAAGAGGAACAATATAAGGTAACTTTATTTCTTTGAACTTTTCACCAAATCTTCAAGTGTATACAATATGAAGTCTATGTCTCTATTTATAGTGTAACATAGAGGCATACAAAAGGTTAGTCATAAATATGACATTAATATGAATATAATGGGAGGTTGTAAAAGTAAAAGGTTACAAGAATAATGGTTATAAAGGTGGAGATTATGGTTATGTTCATAGTGGAGGAAAATAATATATATAATAGGTGAGTAACTTCTTGGTGTAGTAGACATCCACAATATATTATTTTATAACAAACTATATTCTTTATGTTTATTTTTTTAAAAATTATTTTGTTATCAATTCTTATATTTTTGTTAATAATCTTTAGTCAAAACTTTTATTTATTCTTCAATTAAATTAAAATAATTTCCGTGTAAATATTGGTTTGAATTATTATTTTAAAAATAATTCAAATAAATTCTAATTAAACTAGTTTTGTTAAAATTCTACTAACTTGTAATCAAATTCAAATATTTTAATTAATGTCCCCCTTTCTTAAAAATTAAAAGTGTTGTTTAATTATTGTTTCAAGTAAATATTCTAAGTTGTTTTATAATCATTTTTCTAAAAAATAGTCAAAATATATTTTTAGTTAAGTCGCAGGATAATCACATGATAGAGGGCGCTTCAAATACATTAAAAACCTTCTTGAAGCGTAAATAAGAACTTGTTATCATTTTCTCTAAATTTTTAAAGACTTAGTTTGTTAGAGTCTTTTTAAATTAAGTTTTCTTAATTTCTTTTAAAGTTAAGTGGCGACTCTTTCTAAGCATTTTTCTCAAATTGTTTTATACTTAGAACATTGCAAAAAATAATTTTCTAACGATAGTAAAATTACGACATAACATCCTAACTGAGGTCTGTTAAAAACCGTCTGAAGATGCTCTGTACTCAACAAAGAAAAATCAAGTGCAGTATCAGTACATGAAATGACGATGTACTGGTAGGACCACGCGGTTACTACAGTAAGCAAAATATACGCATGTAATTACAACACAGTAAACACACGTACATAATGCGTAATTTAATTATCATTTTATGAGAAATTTTCAATTTCTCAATATCAATTACAAGAAGATATGAATGTAACAATCGCAAATGGTCCTCTCATGGAAACCAGCTCCAAATTGTTAGTGTGTGTGGACGTGACACATGATCCAATATATGTGTGTCGGAACGTGACACCTGATCCAATATATATGTCAGAACGTGACAGTCGATCTGATATATATGTGTCGTAATGTGACACCCATATGTATCGAAACGTGACCATTCGGTTCAGTCAACAGAACCACAGTCACAATCACACCCATAATGAATAATGCATATAGTCACACAGTCAAATAACAAGTTCATGTCATGTAATTGTTCATATAATGATTATTTTCATTAGATTCTATTCATGTTTCCTTATTCACATACATGCATGCATATATTGGAGCAATTTATGGGCATATATAACACAATCGTAATTCAAACCATCACCTTCCTCGAAATCAAGCTCAAATACTCCTAAAACACTTGACCCTTTCCTTTCTGAGGTCTTGCCACTTGTTCTTGGTCTAAATCAATTAATTAATGCAAGGATTAATAAACAAGGGCTAATTTACCCGGATTATAACAAAATATCAACTCAAGGGAAAACCAATGATCCTAATGCTCAAATAGGGCTTCTCCCACCATTAACTTCAAGCCAAAACCCTCCCACAATGATACTTAACAAGGATTCTATGTTCTAACAATCGAAATATAAATTAAGGGAGTAATTTATTTACCTTTGACGCGAGAATTCGTGAAAATTTGATGAGAAACTTCCCTTGGTCGTCTCTTAGCTCTTAAGAATGAGATTTTGCAGACAATAACATTTTTGAGGATTTTCTCCGGTTTAAGTTACGACTGGCCCACCACAGCGGACCCTATCCTGCCACAGCGGGCTTGCCCTAACGGAATAAACACCGCCCTGATAGCTTGTACGGAGATAGAAACAAAAAATTGGAGTTTCAAGCTCCAATTTCCCAACACAACTCAAATCTTGACGTTCTAAAACTACCCTTTCACGCCAAGATCAGTTTCAGGAGTTCTACTCGTTCAAATTTAATTCCATAAAGTCGTACATGCTCTTTAACGTCTTGACTATCCACTCACGTGATCAAACTCATAATTAAATCCCCCATTCATTATCGAATTTTCTTAGACCTCACCTGGCTCAGATTTCATCCAAGTCTGGCCTAGGTGAGAAGTTTCTAAGTTACTACTCAAAATTTTTTTGGACCAAATTATTTTCCTATTGACTTTTCCATAATGATGGGAACATGTCGTTACACTTCTACATTTGAAAGGTATTGTGGTACAACCTGGATCTATAATTTAGATGAGGCAAAATGCACTAGTAGATATGTGTTCACCTTAGGTGATGTTGCAATATCCTGAAAATCAGCTAAACAGACAATCATTGCTAGATCGATTATGGAGTTCGAGTTTGTAGCTCTGGAGCTAGCTGGTTTTGAGGTTGAATGGTTAAAATTTTTTCTTACAAATATCTCTTTAATAAAAGGATGAATTGCCTTTTGTATACATTGTGATTGTGAAGCCCCAATTGCTATTGTGAAGAATAAAATTGTAAGAGCAGATACATTACATTGATGCATGATGTTGTTAAGTAGTTGTTGAGAGATAAAATAATTGCAATTGATCATGTGAAGTCAAAATTGAATTAAATTGATTCACGAACTAAATCCGTAGGAAGAAAATTAATTAATCAAACCCTAATAGAGATGGGTTTAAGGCCAACGTGGTTGTCTATAAAGATGGTAACTCAACTTATGTGATTGAAGATTACATGAAGTAGGTTCAGATGGCAATAACAAGTCAATATTGACACTGCACACAACTGAGAGTGCTTGAATTTGTACTAAAATGAGGGATGAGTAATTTACTCTTAATGAATTCATAGTCCGTGATTAAGAATGATGTATTTAAATCATTATACAGTCGATCAGTTCACATATATGAGAAGTGAAGTGTGGCGCTCCTATGAGACTTTGACCTAGTCTCTAGAGCTCTTGTGAATATCAGGCACACACATTGCTTATTGGCGCAAAACCACGTTGAACAATGAAATTAGTGAGATCAAACGACGATTGATAAAGTCTTTGATTTACAATAAGAATTATTGATTCATAAAAATATTATATTTCACCAATAATTTTGTTAATTAAATTTAGCAATCTAAATTTGATTTATAATCCGAACGACACCAAATTTATTGCATTGTCCATGAAAACCCAACAAGTTTGTAATACTCTTTTTGCTATAAATTCTTTTAAAATATGTGGAGAATTGTAAGTGAATATTTTTTTTCAAATGAATTTATTTTTACGGCACAATTGAAAACAAATGGCTTCTTGGATAAAGCTTTATTATCCAAATGCCCGTCAACATGTCTTCTTTTCTGTAAATAACTTTCAGTTCCTTCTTTCAAGTAAGATTAAATCCCGACAAATTTTCTCCACTTACTCTTGCAATATCTCTTTTATCTTTCTGTTTTAAGTTGATTAATTATTTTGACATTAATTTATTATTTTATTTTTACTAATAACTTGTTGATGTTAATTAATTTGATGATTCATGTATTCTTTATTTAAATTTGGAAGATTTGTTTAGTTTTGAGAAAACATTTCATATCGTTAAGATAATTTCTTAAGACAATGCCTAACAAGACTCAAGTATTAATCTTCTGCACTAATATTTATATATCATCATGGTAATATTATCTAGTTTCTAATATTATTATTTTACTAAATAATACTTCCTCATTTTTACAAAGAATAATCTGGTTTGACTTAGCGTAAAGTTTAAGAAAATAATATTATTATTTTACTAAATAATACTTCCTCATTTTTACAAAGAATAATCTGGTTTGACTTAGCGTAAAGTTTAAGAAAATAAAGAAGACTTTTGAATTTTGTGGTCCTAAATTAAAGTTATGTGAAATGTACAAAACTGTACTTTAATCTTATGGCATTAAATATATCACTTGGGAAATTAAAATCAAAATGTTACAAAAAAAAAAGAGGTGATTCTTTTTTAAATGAACTAAAAAGGAAAAAAGGTTATTCTTTTTTAAACGAAGGAAGTAAGTTATATTATTAATGTGTTATTTGCATTGTTCCCCGGACGAATGATTACCACAAAATTTCATTTTCTATTTTAAAAAATGTTATAGTCGAAGAAGTTAATTATGTCTTATTATACTACTATATCTCTCTCATTTTAATCCTTGAATTGCACCCACAAGATTTGTCCACCAAACACAACTTCTAATAATTAAAAATAATTGCACTTGTGAACTTACATTTTGTATTAATATATAATATGGTGTCTACCTTGCTTATAACCAAATATTAATCCATTAGTTTAATCAATATTTTCTAATTAAACTATAAGCAACTATTTGGTTTTTGAAAACCAAAAGCTCTTCCTCCAGCATTAGCACAAGAAGCTTCAGCTGGTTGATTTTTATAGCTAAGATTTACATCTTCTAGTGATATCCCACTACATGGATATTTTTTGCTACAATCAAATTTCACCGCAACTTCCGTCGCTGATGTACCACGTATGTCTCGATACTTTATGTCACTGATCTTTACACCCGAGCCCTAAATATAATTTTATGAAAACAAAAAACAATATACATAAGAAATAGTCTACAAATGTAAAAATAAACAATTAATAATTAATTACTTACTTGGTGAGGACAATTTTCATTGTTAGGGCAATAATTTTGATCAATAATAATAGGGTTTTCAACATTCATCATAACAATATGTTGGAAAAGAATATTTTTGACAAATCCATAGCTTGATCTTGCCCATGTTTTTACTCTCAATCCATTTTGTGTTCCTTTAAACGTTACGGTTTTAACCGTAACGTTTTGTACTCCAGGTTCTTGTAATTCCCAGCCTAAACTCCCAATGCTGTAGATTAGGTAAAGGAATCAACACAAGTACTGAACATCGTTCATATAAATTGAGACGGGAAGAGTTATGATTGAAACCTTATTCCATGACCGGGTCCACATGCTATGTTTTCAATCCATAAGTTAGAGGTGCCAGGGCCAATTGAGATACAATCATCTCCAGTACCAATACGTGAGTTCATTATTGTAACTCTAGATGAATATTGGACGTGAATACCATCAGTGTTTGGACTGTTTCCTGGCGCGGAGATCTTTACTCCTTGTAGCTTCACATTTTCACAATTATCTACCAATATGTGGAACATTTGGCTATTTTGTGATGTTAATCCAATGATATTTATGTTGCTTGAGTTCGAAAATGTAACTCCCTGAGAAATAGCAAATGCATATAGATTGTTAGAAGTACTCTGTCTGTTTCAAAAAGAGTGTCCTGATTTGACTTGACACGGAGTTTAAGAAACATGTAGAAGACTTTTGAATCTTGTGGTTTTAAATTAAAGCTATGTTAAATGTACAAAATTGTCCTTTAATTTTGTAGCCTTAAACGTGTCATGTGGAAAACTGAAATTAAAATTTTACCAAAAAAAGAAAAAAGTCATTCTTTCTGAAATAAACTAAAAAGGAAAGTAAGTCGTTCATTTTGAACAGATCATTTTTTCACAAATAATCTACACTACTTTTAATCATATACTCCCTCCGTCTCATTTTATATGAATTAATTTGACTTGACACAAAATTTAAGAAAGGAATAAAGACTTTTGAAAGTTTTGATCTAAAACAAGTAATACATAGATACTTGTATGACTATAAATCGTTTAATTATTAACAATAAAATGAGTATTTTAAAGTTAATAAATTGTTACTTAATATAGAATCGTAGTGTCATTCTTTTTTGAGATAGACTAAATAGGGAGTAAGTCATAATAAATGGGACAGAGGGAGTATACCATTGTTCCTTGAGGACAATTGTTGCTAGACGTTTTGCAAGCCCAAAGACTAGTAGCTTGTCCATCTAAGGTTCCTCCATAGATGGAAATTCCATTAACTCGTTCAAATTTGATCCAATTTTCTTCGTCTCTATTGACATTATAATCCGATGGAGCTAGAATAGTGCCATCGATACGTAAGGTAATAGACTTACTCTTGCATTTTTGGCCTTGAAAATATGCATTTTTAAGCAAGTAACTTCCTTGTGGTATGTAAATGGTGGATGGGCTAGTTGATGCACATGCTGCATCCCATGCACTCATAAAGGCTGTCGATGAATCGATTTTTCCATTCGATTTTGCTCCATAGTTTTTGATGTTATATATAGCAAAGGAAGAGTTGAAGAGCAAGAAGAAGATTGTGAAAAAGAGTGGGAGATTTTTGACTAAGAAACTCATTTTTTTAGCTTGTTTGTGTTATTTATTCAATAAGTCACAAAGTTGATCAAATGTTAATTGGAGGGTGGATGTGGAACTGAAGATGGATTTGGAAGGAATTTATAGACTTTAATTTGTGTTAGTCATCAATCTTAACGTCTTGCCAAACCCTCCATTAGAAAAAAAAAAAACTCGCAGTGTTTCATTTATGTGACAACATTTGACTTGACACAATATAATAAGAAATATTTTTGAAATTTGTGATCTAAAATAATTTTCAGATATTCGAGTGGCTGATCAGAATCATTTCGTTAAAAAAGATATATATTTTTAATTATAATAAAATGATATTCTTTTTAAAACGAATTAAAAAGAAAATAATGCCATGTAAAACGGTACGAGATAGTAGGAGAGAAAACTATGTTGATCCTTTAAGACGTTGACGTGAGGTAGGTTTTGGGCAACTATAATTCACATTTGGTCTTGTTGAGGAAGACTTTTTAGTCTAAAATGTAACATTATTAAGTCGATAGCAAATTGGATTTCTATATGTTTAACGGAAAAGTTAGTTACATGAAGACTTTCTGGCACATAGAATATGTATCATTAATTAGTTATTAATTATTGGCAATTTGGCATAATACATAAATAAAATATAATTTAATTAGGCTTTGTAATTTTTTGTGTAAATAGTAGATAATTAAATTTGTATAAAATTAAATAAGTAGACACACACGTCCTATATGATATAATATGCTATAATATAATATGCTATTTTGAATGTATCTCATCACATGAATTACCATGTAGAACAGGTGCCCTTACTTGTTATAACTCTGTACTCAATTTAAGAATTTTATTATATTTTTCTTTGTGCCTTAGTGTTAAATACCATATGAAGGAATGTAATAAATGGGCTATGCCCAATTTTGAATTTTAAAAAACACTATATGAAGTAATATAAGTCAAATTTAGAGTTATAAAACCATATATATTAATAAGGTTAATTTGGTTTAGGACGTTTTAAATAAATTGAATGTGTGCATAGGAGCGGAAGTGAGGTGATTGGCTATAATGGAATTTTTTAAAATTTATGATATTAAATATATCATAATAATTGTCTGGTTATAATTAAAACCTTTCTATTAAAGGCAATATTGAAAGTGTAATGTTCATTCAATAAAATGATGTTATTCTTGTAGGAGTGAAGTAAAGAAGAAAATGTATGAAATAAATTGAAACACACTAAAAAAGTATATATTTTACATTAACTTAAAGAGTTCACAAAACCAAGTTCAAACTACAGGAACTTTACCAAAAAATATTCCATGTGGAGTCTCTTTTTCAACAAGTATTTCTTGAAATCACACTCACATTTTCAATGATAAGAAGTCGTTTATCCACTTCCTGCATTAGGTATTAGAAGTTGGTATTATTATTTATCTGATTTGGATTGACTTTTGGCTTTTGACGATTGACTTGTAAGACAAAAGTAATAAACTAAAATTCATAACTTATTAATTTTTTACTTATTTTTATTATTTTGACTTAAATTAGTGTTTAAAAATGTATTTTAAGTATATACAACTTAAAAATACATTAAATAAATCAATTCAAACATACTCGAAATACTTTAATTTTTAATTAAACCTCATTAAAATTTCCTCCTAGTTCGATAGGAACAATATGATGATATGAATATTAATTTTTTTTTTGAAAAGAAACCTAATAATCTTTTGTTGTTGTCCTCTTTCAGAAAGTAGTTAAACTTACTTCCGGACTGGTAATGTGTCAATATCATAATCTAATTTTCCATAATGAAGTCATTGCAATAGAATATAATATATATTCTTAAAGGAGAGAAATAAATGAAGAGAAAGGGAAACAATTTTTATTGGGTCCTTTTTAAGTGCGGGTATATATTAAATAGACATAATTACATAAAATTAATATTCTTTAATTTGATTTTATTTCACATTAATGTCCTCTAATTTAGAGTGTACAAAATCGAATTAAACTGTAAATCGAGTTAAATAAAAATAAAAACCCGACTAGTGGTTGGTTTGATGTTAAAAAAAATCCGATTATATTTGGGTTGATTTGATGTTAACTAAAAAAATTAATCCGAGACCAAACCAACTCGAGATTATATATAGAATTTTAAAATTTTATTTTATACATAAAATATTTACTTTGATATAATTTTTAAATAATTCTAGACTTTTTCATAGTTGTTATCTTTTAGTATATTATTTCAAGTTTAAAATTTAGAATATTGAATGGTTCCATAAAGATTATAGTCCAGAGATATTGGTAGTTATACTAAAACTTAAATGAAAATCAAATTAATACTAATGTAAAAAGAAAATCAATTTAATACTAAAAATGATATAATATTAAATATTTGTTCTTTTTAGTTTTACATTGGTTTAGATAATTTAAATACATAATCTCATTTTAATTTCCTTTAATATTTGTCATGTACTATATTTATAACCTTATTTTAGCACGATTTAATACTTTTAAATTTGAATCAGTTTTTTCTGTTATAGACACTTGTTATTTGGCAATATTTGTTTTTACGCGATTTTTCCTTATTATTATTATTATTATTATTTTTTAATATTTAATGTCATTAATCGTATAATTTTGTTTGTGTTATTTTCTTTAAAAAAAGAGAAAAGCATAAATTACCCACTGAAATTGTCCTCGCATTTTCAAAAGACACCTTAACTTGTGAGTGCATATTGGCCCACTGGAACACTTTAGAGTGTTATAAATATCTCAGTTTTTACCCAATCCCAGCTGCAAGAAAAGAGGTGCCATCACCCCAAAGTTGTTTGACACGTCGTAGTTCTTTTAATTTTTAATTTTTAGGTTTCTTTTCATTTTTATGTATTTTTTATTTTTATCAACTTTATTTTCATTTTTTCCCTCTTTCTTCTTAAATCTTCATTACTCAAATCCTTGTTCTTGTTGTAATCCTCCAAAGTAGCAGCCATAGTACCTTCATGTAGTCTTTCATGAGCTTCCCTTTTACAACACTATTTTCATCATCAAAACATCACTACTCAAACAATTCAACTCTCAGTTACTAAAACAAGTTAATGATGCAAAAATAAAGATGGCGTTTCATAAGTATTCTTCTAATAAATGGACTTTTTTTGGTTAAAAAAAAAGAGATAAAGTAAGAGTAAAAAGAACCAAGAAAACAAGAGACAAATAAAAAAAAGTGCATAAAAATGGATGAAGGTAAAGATATTCTTCTAAGTTGAAGACGAGAAGAAAAGGTAATTGGCTTTTTGAATTTGTGTGAAGAAATAATGGGGAAGATGATGTACCCATTAATAAATAATGGAATATTAAAGGGAAATATAACTGACATATGGCATTTTTAAGTCGGTTATGGCAGTGAAAGATGGGTCACGCGCCCCATTTGCGTGATACAACCCAGACGCTAAATTGGGTCAATGACCATTTACAAGATATTTAATAGTTCCATGGGTGTGATAGGACACTTTTCAAAGTTGGTGTCTTTAGCAAATACGGGACAACTTTAGGGTGACTTTATAATGTATTTCTCTAATAAAAAAAAACCTTAAATAGGTTTATATTTATGACTGAAGAAATATTTGAAGTACAAATAAATTATATGTTTGTATGAGTACTTTACCAAAAAATTTGATAACCCGAAAAACTTGAAAAACCCAAGGTTGAAAAACCCGAGTTTTATTGATTTGGTTTGATTTATAGATTTAAAAATCCTACACAAATGGTTCGGTTTGATATTTGAAAAACCCGAATCAACCCGACAATTTACACCCCTACCTCCAACTTTGAGCGTACATAAGTAGACACTTAAAATCATATAAATTGAATAAACACACATGCCCTACATGAAACATGACAATCTGTGTCCTACGTAGTGTCCTATATGCATTATGCCACATAGGATTCATGTGTTTAGTTATTCAATTTTATATAAGTTTTAGTGCGTACGTACACTATCCATAATTGAATGATATGGATGCAAAATGAGATCAAATAAATAAAATAACATATTTATATATCATGCCTATTTGTTAACTTGCCTTCAAATTAATAAAAGTAGTGAAGTCACTACTAAAAAATGTCTATAAAAAGATGGAGGCTTTTATCTTTTATCTTAAAAAATTCAGAAAAAATTGCAAATTTTATTTTTTAATAGTGATTGGTATTAGTAGAATTTATTAGAATGTTGAATCTAAATTTGCGATATATACCAATTTGATCAACTTTGAACAAAAAAAAGTGTTGCACCTCATTTTAAACTGGTCAAAATGCCTCAATTTATGGCTATGTTTCCTTTTGATTTTAGTTCACAATCATTACCTAATTTTAGAAAATGTTAGGAAATATATTTGCTTTGATGATATGTCCAATCTGTTAGTCCAAAATTTGTGAAATTCTAAGTAAGAGTTCTATTTATCATGAGAGGTAGATGTTAGACATTTTTCAAAATTTATCGCGAGATAATTCATAAATATAGTTAGATATACAACAACAATTAATAATTAATCAATTTTGTGTAGTCGTATAGGCGAAGTCTGAAAAGATAAAGTATATCAAAGCTACTATCCTCAGGCCGAGTAACGGACAGAAAAATACAAAAATAAAGAGGACAGAAAATAAAAGAAAAAGCTTAACACATTATCCAAACAGGACCAATCAAACAGCAACTATATGCCGAAGACTAAGATAAAAAATGCCCCTATACTATGAATAAACTGAAATTATTTAAATGCATTAATTTGTCACCAAGCCTAATTTTTACCTTAACATGCAAATTAAATTCCAACAAGAAAGTGTTAGATTCATGGAAATTTTCCTACGGGTATTATAGTAAAATCAACATGAATTTTACTATAAAATGAAAATCGATGGAAAGACATCATAAGTAACTCTTACATGTGGATTTATATGATCCATAGGGTAATTTATTTGGGAAATTACAATTTGCCCACATCGTAAGTAACTATTAAAATCTTTGTGATTTTTTTTTTAAAAAAACAAAACTTCATATTCAAACAAATTTTCTTGCGGATTTTTGTAAAAATATTTTTCTAGCAAATTCTCATTAAGATCCCCAAGTAAACTAGTAGGAGTCTGGAGATGAATTTTTTTTTTGAAGCAATATAACGACTCGATCAGTCGTTACTAAAGGGCATATTGTTTTATTTTAAAAAATACTACTACTATTATTTGGTTCAAAAATGAAAAATATTGACTAGGTTTCGAAAAATCAATTAATCCTATTATTTAAGAAAAATCAATTTTTTGAATTACGGAGTCGTCATTTGATTTTGATAAAATCAAGAAAAAATTTCAAAAGATTTAAAAACAGATTAAAATCGATTGAAAAGGTTCGAAGTTCAATGTACACCCCGAGAAGGTGTTAGGCCCTCGGGATGCCCGCTAACTTGCGGTTGACCGGCGATTTGACTAAAATGACTTTAATATACATTTTTTAAATTTTTAACTTAGTAAGAAATCGTTTGGATATATTCTTTAATTTTTAAATTTTTTGTTTCCTTATTACTTCTAAAGGAAAATACTTAAAACGAGAAAACTTAAGGAAAAGGGTGATAAAACAAAACAAAAATAAACAAATAAAGTGGTAAATTTTAAAATAGTGAAGATTGGCTACCCTTTTGGAGATTATTAAAATTCTACCACAATAATAATTAATTCAAGCAAGTAATAAATAAAGAGGAGAAATAATTTGGACTTGGGCCTTATTGCCCAAATTCATTCCATTGGGCTTTAGCCCACCTGTCCTATCTAATTTCAAATAGGATAAATTACTTATATACACATGTTTAATTTCCTTATTCTCTATTTTTCCCTACCTTTTTAAAATATTACTTAAATCCCTTCTTTCTCCTAATTCTAAAAACACTATTAGATACATAAGTAAGTCAGCCAAATCCACAATACAACTCCTTTTCGCCTCCTATTTCTCTCCCTATTCACTCCAAATTTTTAGTAGTTACAAAATTACATTTGATTTTCAAAAAAATTAAACTAAACCATACATTAAAAAAAAAATAGATATAATAATTTCCAGATTTTGTTCCTTTCTAATCTACCAAAATGAAATAATTTACAAAAACAAATAATATTATATTTATACATTTTCATAATTGAGTTGATTAAGGCTCTAACAACTATTCATTCATTTGAAACTGATTAGGATTCTTGTATTATAATTTCATCTTCTCGGTTTGTTCATAATAATATTGGTTTCAATTCACCAAAATTGCATATGTTTTAATATTGCAGTTATAAGTAACAACTTGATTATACGAATGGATATTGATAAATCATATACATAAACAAATAATCACAAAGTACTATTACAGTGCAAGCACCACTAGAATGTATATCTATTCAAAATTTATAGTTCATAGGCAGTACACATCGAAACATGTAGACATTCATTGAACAATTCAAGTTTTTGTGGGACCACTGTTTGTTTTTATGAATATGTTTTCATAAGGGGTATACACGAACAAAATAACATATTTTTAATCATATCGAATGTATCTGATACATTACTAGACATAAATAAATAAACTCATCTTTTAATTATGGGACATTGTGGAAACCCAACACATGTTGAATATTAAGATATCAAATTATAACTCATAAGGTGTATACACGAATCTATAGTAAACAGTTGAAAACAAGTCATTTTTTGTACACTTGAATACTTAAAAGACATATATACACGTAACATATAAAATATTTTCAATAATGCATGTATATGATGCATCACATACACAAACAAACCCTATAGCCATTACCTTACATTGACAAAACGCAACACGTTGATCTAGTATTATAAAATTTTATCAGTTGTATCAATACAAAGCGGATAATGCCGATTCCAGATGCATTCTTTTTTACTTCGAAATAAAGTTTCACACCCAGCTGTCGTTTATTTCAATGGACATGGCTTACCTCGACAAGTGTATGTATTTAATATCCTTTGTAACGTGTCGATCTCACGCTATGATAAAATCAACGTTTCAGATTCACAAGATGAAATGGAATGGCCAACAACATACCATCAACTTTTGTAACCTTCATAAGTAAACATTCGCTTACCCAAAATTCCAGAATGCCGCAGCAGAATTGACATTATTCATTTCAAACCTTTTTTTTTTTTTTATATTTCTTAGTATGCAGATCAAATTTTACAAGAGTAATTTTGATTTATGAAGATCATCATGATTTAAAATTGGAATTTTTACTAACAGTTACACAAGCTGTAATCATAATACGTTGATTTCAGTTACAAATAACAGAAATCACGGTAATAATTACTCCTAATTATAGCAGCAGCAGATGACCAACAATAGATGTTATCAGGACTTAGTATCCTGTGCCATTTGGATTGTATCCCGCTGACTTGAATTTTAAAGGGATTATACTATTTCAATTCTTAAACGGGATATAATAAAAAGTCATTTTGTATTTATAATATGTTGGTTCCTAGTAATTTATACTTTCAAATATGGACTGGGCCCTTTAAACAATTGAAAAAATCCTGCAAAAAACATTGGCACCCTTGGGCTGTTGTTTTAGAAAAATTGCGAAGAGCCCGGGCCCATCCTGAAAAAAGATCATAAAGGGTATACACAAATGTAACATGTTGTTATGTATATATTTGACCCATTGGGCCTTTAAGCCCTGCCCGTTGAATACATATTTTCCATGTTTTTCCCTGTCTTATCCTGCCGTATTTGTACCTGTATCATTTTTTAAAACTACTTAACAAGTGTATATCGTCGCCCGATAATGTATACTAATGTTACGGGCTGCACCCTAAGTGCGCATAATTTCCTAACCAGAATTTAGGTAAAATAACGTCCTTGTACGTCCTGCCCAATCATATTTTTTAAGCATATTTCTAGTATGTCATTCCCGTAATATTTGTGTATTAGAGGTGTTATCTGCATGTTTTTCAACTTTCGGAAGTTGAAAAAATCCTTCTCAAGAGTGTAATCCCGTCGTCAAAATCAATATTTGAGTTGGGCCTCTTGTGGAATTTTTGACCTGTATCACAGTGTATATCTTGTGGATAAATCAGATACACAGCTTCAAAAACAAGAATCGCAGCCAAGTCTGCAGTCACCCCTTCCAGACAAGCTTACTCCAATGCCGTATTTCGGACCTGCTCAGCGGTATAAGACCTCTTGGACTGGAAATGGGCTGACTCAAGGATCTTTTAACTTGGAGGGATGCGAGAATGGAGTCCGAAATGGACTCGAATCGATGTCACATGTAAAGAAAACAAAAGAAAGGAAAAGGAAGAATTAGCATTTATCCAAAGCATCAATACTACGAAGAAAGACTGCCCACATAAATAACCAAACAATATGTAAAATAACAAGCAATATGTAATACTCCTTGGCTATAGAGAAAGGGAAGAAAGATTCAACAGTGTCATAGACTACTTGCCCACATAAATAACCAAACAATCTGTAAAAATAAACAAATAACATTCAAAAGGCATGTGATCTAGACCACAATTCATAGCCATACCATTCTCAAAGCTTAACAGAATCAGGAAGCAAAATAAAAAAAATACAATAAACATTGCATGGTCATAACAACAAAATCCCAGAGAAAGCAAAATGCCTACAATAACACGGCAACCTGTAAACTACTGCAAACTTCTTAATCAAAAATTTCTTTTGAGTTCAAATAACAAGCTCAAGCAACGTAAGAAACTTATTAAAGAGAACCAAGCAAGAGAAACAAACATTGGACGCCAACAACCCCAAACAATGCATTAGTTAACCTCACGAATACGAACTCGAGCCAAGGCCTATAACGACCAATATGCAACGCTAAAATGACCTCCACCATCACATGAATCATGCTTAATGCATAGAGTACACATAGAATCAACATTTGACGAAAGAATTCTAAAGAAACAAGGCGATCAAATGACTCCAAAAAGGGACAACAAGTCAAGGCATTGTAAGAGAACTTCTAAAGGAGGAACAAAGGAAACGCAAGCGAAAATAGAAAGAGATAGACCAAAAGGAAGCGAAATGGGCCCGGGCCCGAAGCAGTTAGAGTTCAATTAATGAACTCCAGTGCAGCCAGGACATGTTAACTCATGAGGATGAAAAATCCATAACACTTAAACATTATTTATACCAAGCTGAAAAAACAAAAAGAAAATCGACCGAGAACATGGAGGAACAAACGCCATAACTAAACATTATTAACAAACTAAGACAAGGTGAATGAAACAGAAGAGAGCATCATGAAACATACAAAGCACAAAAACTTAAGAAACGCCGCAGCGAATAGATCTATAGAAAACTAACAAGTCAGTTGTAACATACATACGTTTCAAATTCATAACCGTCATCATCACATGAGTCGTTCAAAAACATAAGAAGAAGACATTTTTCGAAACGAAAAGAAACAAGAAAGTTATACGAAAAGCAGGGATTACCTCTCGCGAAGCGGCAAAGTGGAACAGCAAGGAGCCCTAATGACTTCACACACTTACAAAGACTCGAACCCCTGGCGAAGAAAGAAACGCTGTCTAGTCGGAGAACTGAGAAGCCAAAAACACGAGACACTAGACAACTCTTCGTATATCGTCGTTTTCAAAGTATTTGCGAATGTTTTCTCGAGTCTTGATATTTCAATGATAAACCAAAGAATTTACTCCGGCAAACATTACAACGAAAATCTTACAACCTAAATAATTCCAACCCACGTTCTCTACAGCAAAACATAAGTGAACCAAAAATATTTTTTCAAGATTTTTCTCAACCTAAAATCGCTAACCACAGACGGAATAGGAAGCACAGACAGAATAGGAAGCGGAACCTTTATCCCGAAAAAATTTCCAATCAAAGTTCCAACCCTTTTTCTGGAGGAGAAAAGGGGTTTAAATAGAAGGAGAAAATTAGGGCTTCGTGTTTTGGGTGGGATCGACGAATTTCTTGGCCCATTTGAATTCAAAATTTTTATCCTTCCCTCTTTGGGTCAAACCCCTTTTTCTGCAAATTCGACCCCATCCTAAAAAAGGACGGGCGAAGAAACGAGGAGTCACTACGCACCTGTTGACAGGGCAGGGAAATAGAAGCGAGACAGAACCTAATAAGAGGAAATGAGGTGAGGTGGAGAGTTGGGATTGATTCATCGAGAAAAAATAGAAGAAAACGAGTGATGGCAAAGCGAAAAACGAAGGTCTGCCATAGAGAGAAATCCAACCTCCAGAATGCGATTTTTGCGTACTGGCAAAGGAGAGAGGACCCCGCCCCAGGCACAGGACGGGAGGAGGAAGAGAGGGGCGGGCGGGGGGGGGCGCAGGTAGCGGAAGGGGTCTGAAGGATGGACCTAGGGTGAGAGGTGTTGGAGTTCGTATCTGGTTGTGTGTGGAGAGGGTCGAGTAGGGGAGGGGGGGGGCATTTTTCCGTTTTTTTTTTGGGGGTCTCATTATTTCTGGGTTTTTTGTGTTCTCCTGGAAATGGGGGGAGGGGAGGGGAAGAGGAAATAAAACAACAAATAAAGGTGTGCGGTGCGGCTGGGGGGGTAAGGACCCACGTGGGTGGAGCAGGATGGGGGGGAGGGGACCGGGTGGGTGGGTGGAATTGGGACGGAAAAAAACAAAAGGGAACAAGGAGCTCGCGGCCGTGGACGAAGGCGGAGAGGGGGTCGAAGAAGAGTAGGGGGGGGGGTCGGGGGAGGAAATGGTAAGGGGTGGGGGGGGTGGATGGAAAGATGGGCTGCTGAAGAGGAAGTAGTGGGTGTCTGTTGTGAAGAAAAGTTTGGGCCTCCTGGCGGTTAATTGTGAGGGGAATGGGGCTATGTTACGGAGGGGCTGGGGAGGGGGGAGGGGAAGGAAGGGGGGTGATAGAGGAACAAAGACAAAGGGGGGAGCGAAGGAGTGACGAGACGGAGGGAGGGGAGGGAAGACAGATAAAGGGGAAGGGGAAAGGAGCGATAGACAGACAATGATAAGGTGGGGAGGGTAAATAGAAAAGTAGCGTGAAGGGATGAAGAATTGACGGGGAGAAAACTGAAGAGATAGATCATGACGACATACATAGTAGACCTACTTATCAGCAGATTGGAAATAATCATAAAAAAGTATCTAAGTAGATTATAATTGAAGCAGAAGAATATAGATGAAACTTAGTCTAATAGTTACGGCGAAAAGGTAATAAACCGTCGTTAATGTATAAAAGTTCATGATGTATAGCATTATATTCCGTAAAATTATTAAAACTAATTATGTAAGAATTTCAGAAAACTACGAACTCGATAAGGAAGGAAGAAAAGTCGATGACGGGTCGAAGTTTCTAGCGAAAGAATAAAAGTGAGCCGGTGCTCTAGCTCGTTTTGTGGTTAGGTTTTGCAAACCAACTGTCCCTCATTTGACTTGGTGATTGCAAGCAACTCGAGGAAAAGAAATCTGACCTCAGAACCATTTTTGACCAAACTTCATTCGCTTTTTTAAAAGAGGATTTGAACAAAGAGTTCATGGAACGCGCCAGGTGAAGAAAAAGCGGAAAGAGTGCGTGATAAAGATATCGGAAGATATAGGCTAGTAATTACGCCTAGAGAGATATGAACTCGGAAAAGTGGTCGTGGTATATGAATTGATGACGCATGATTTTTTTGAGCGAAGAATCGAACAGCCACCCGATACGAATTGTGGAGGTGTATCGAAATGCTTGACGAAGAGGATTTCAGAGACCTGAGATTGGGAAAGAAGAAAAGCAAGCAAGTCGATGCGAAAACGGGTCCAGGAAGTGAGGATAGAAACGCATTCCGAAGGAAAAGAGAAAGAAGGATAGGTCTACCGTGACTCGTCACGTTAGTGTGAGCCGTAGGCAAAGAAGAAATAGGGGGGAAAAGGAAGGAAACAAGAGTAAGAGATGAGAAACTGTTCTGGGTTCGTTGAAAAGAGACAAAATATACGGATTATTGAAAAGGAGGATTGTAACCTCTTAGCCATGACATATGGCGCGACTTCACACCCATAATTAAGAAACCACACGGACACCGTTGCCAAAGCTCTTGGAGTATTGTCACTCAGATTGTTTGAAAACTTGCTTCCGGTAAAAATGAAACTCTCCGGATGCGATGCGACAGAAACTGACAGGAATAGGGAAAAACCGCATGCCTCGAGGGGGTGGTTCGAATCGTGGTGGATGCGTGGAAGTCGCTCCTATGGCTCGCGTCTAAGAGTTTGATATTACTCTTTGGACTGGTTGTCCCAGTCGATGTAAGAAAAGTTCCACGTTGTGCTGCCATCACGCGGGGGCAGGCGAGGAAGTGGGGGGGGGGCGTTTGGGGAAGGGGGTCGCGTCGAGGTGGTCAGGGGCGGGGGCGTGGGGGGGGGGGGGGGGACTCGGGGGGGGGGGTTGGTGGGGGGGGGGTGGGGGGGGGGAAGGGCGGGGGGGGGGGGAGCGGGTTGGCTGGGTCGGCGTGTGGTTAGTGGGTTTGTGGGGGGGGGGGTGGGGGAAGAACAACGATTAACAAACAAAAAGAAAAAAAAAAAAACCAACAAAAAAACACAAAAAAAAAACATGAAAAAAAAAAAAATGAAAAAGAGGCAATCAAAAATAACCGAAAAAAAACAGTAAAAGAAAAAAAAAATAAACAAAAAGGAAACAAAAAAGACAAAAAAAACAAAAAATAAAACAAAAAAAAAAAAAATAATAAACAACAAACTAAAAAACAAAAAAAAAAAAAAAACAAAAAAGAAAAACAAAAAAGAAAAAAAAAAAAAACAACAAAAAAATCAAAAAAAAAAAAAAAAATAAAAAAAAAAAAAAAAACCAAAACCAGAAAAAAAAAAAAAAAAACAAAAATATGTCTTTTTGGGGGGGGGGGGGGGGGGGGGGGGGGGGGGGGGGGGGGGGGTTTTTGGGGGGGGGGGGGGGGGGGGGGGGGGGGGGGGGGTGGGGGGGGGGGGTGGGGGGGGGGGGGGGGGGGGGGGTTTTTGGAGAATTCTCCTTTCTAGATGCTCGCGCAAAGAGATGAGATGAAAACGCGTCAGCTTTAAAATGCAATTAAGATGGGGAGACGTGTCTTTTTTACCCTGCCGACACTTCATTGATGTCTCTTTTGTCGTTATCTTCGATGCTCTTCTTGATATTTATTTTTTTATCAAGATAAAAGATGCAGTTGAGGCCGATGGATAAATATTGTTCTTGGGATACACAATTTCCCTTTCTTTATTCGTGTATGTCCTCTTGCGGAGCATAGATATCTTCCCGCGATGTCTAAATTTCAGCGAGGCATAAAATCTTCTCGCGATGCATGATTTTCAACGAGGAGGACTTGCCTTCGTGATGCACAAAATTCAGCGACCCCCGGCGTATAAGTTTCTTTCTCGTGATGCCTAAATTTCAGCGACGGTATGAAATCTTATAGCCGATGTATAAATTTGTGAAGAGGCATGAATCTTCTCGTTGAGCACAACATTCCAGTTGAGTAAAATTTTTATTCTCCGATTGCCTAAATTTCAGCGAGGTATGAAATCTTCTCGCGATGGATTAAATTTTGACGAGGAAATGAAATCTTCTCGCAGATTGATTAAGTGGGACTCACAATGCATGATTTTCAGCAATGCGTGACTTTTCCGCGATGCATGATTTTTTGGCAGTATATGACTTCCGCGATGCATGATTTTTTGGCAGTATATGACTTCCGTGATGCATGATTACCGCAATGCATAATTTCCGCGATGCATGATTTTTCGGCGGTATATGACTTCTGTGATGCATGATTTTCGCGATGCATGACTTCCGCGATGCATGAATTCCACAGTATATGACTTCTGCGATGCATGACTTCCGCGATGCATGATTATTTATATCGTCTATATTGATGATAAGGGAAAAACGACTTCCACATGGTATACCGACTTGATCGATAATAACAAATAGTAAAATAACTATCTCTTCTGGGGTAATGCCGTTTCTTGATGACATAATATCTTGTTTTTGAATGACGTAATGCTACTAGCGTCCCTACAGAAATTGTGAATCTTGCTGAGATTCCTATTCGATTCACTTTGAATCTGGCCCAGACTTTTGTAAATTTTCAATTGTTGAGAAATGGTTTGGAATAAACAAACACATTCAACAAGCATCTTGGACACAATTTGTATGAACTGCCCTCCTGCTTTCTTCATAAAACACTGGTTTGAATAGTTTTCTCCTCTTTGGGGCTTCTCCATCTTCATGATCCGTCGGAGAGATTTGGCCGATTTAAAGCCAAACTATAAAAACCTTCCATCCAAGAAAAATTGTCAGTTTTAAAAACGTATTGATCTGTGTCAATTTCTTAATTTCTTCAGCTGTTGTCTCCTTGTCTTGATATCTCGATTGATTCCCTTCTTTTCCCGATTTCCCCCCGACTCTTGATAGATAAGAAAAATATCTTATGGCAAAAACACAATGAAAAATACAGGGAAATCTTAAGAGACATAAGATTTTTTTTTAAAAAAAAACGTCCGAAAGTCACTCACTGCCAAGTCCTGTCAATTAGCTAACGCGCTCCTTGTGAGAGTCCGACATTCGCTGATGAGTTAGAGGGCACTCCGTACTGTAGGGAAAACCCATACGCAATTTTGAGTCCAATCCTCAAAATTTCTGTCCCAGTTTACGTGTCTTGACTTGATCTTTCTATTTCTACTTAAACTGAACAGATCGTAGGGATTTTTTGAGATCTCTCAAAAATTCCCCTGTCCCAGTCGCAAATCTCAAAAACTCTTTGGTTTGACCCGCTGAGAGAAGGTCCTTCTGGAGAATTTTGAGTCCCTCTCAAAAATTCTGTCCCATTCTTGTCCCAGTTTTATGTGTAAAAGGGGAATAGAATCTTAACGAGAGACATGCCGAGCCCTTGTGGCGCCTACGTACCCGTTGGTCAGGAATCAGTCCAAACATCAGTTTCCCCTTCAAGTTAACAAAAATAAAATTTAGCAAAGAAACGACCCGAGGCCGACAAAGGCCGCCTACGTTCTTCATTCTTAGAATATCAGGCAAATGTAGTTTCAGATACACAGAATAAGTAAAGGGAATAAATTGATAAACCGAAGGCCGACCTAGCCACCTACCGTATCTCGTTTCCGATAACGTTCAGGTCGCGTAGTTCGTTACAAAGGGATAATAACTCACATTTGAACAAATACAAGCAAAACAGAACGTTACAAGTAAATACAGAAAAATGCAAGAATGGCCTTCACGCATAGTATCTCTTGACAGCATTTGAGTTGATGGCCTTGGCCATACAAGCGCCATCTCTCCTGACAGGACTATGTACCTCCAGATAGTAAGTTACGAACCATGTAAGGACCTTGCCCCAGTTTGGTGTGAACTTTCCTTTGTACTCATCTTGTGAGAAAAATACGTTAAGAACTAACTGACCAACTTCAAAGTTCTGGTCTTATCTTTTGGTGTGAAAAAACGGGAGTCATCATTCTCTGTTCTATACAACTGGCCATGCAACAGCGACATTGTCTGCTCATCACTCAATGCTAGTTGATCAAATCAGTTGCTAACCCACTCAGCGTTCTTAACTCATCAGCTTCTTGATGATCCTTATGTACGGTAGCTCGACTTTCACAGGCACGACTGCCTAGGTTCCATACACTATTAAGTATTGAGTAGGCGTCATTGATCTTCTAACCGTGGTTCGATACCTAGGGGGAGCTACGTAACATTTCGTGCCAACCCTCGCTCGCTGGTTTTTTTTTGTCAATCATTTCCTCAGCTTTTTGATCTTCTTTGTGTGGCGTTCCTTACAGCTCCGTTTTCATTTGATGGCGAGAAGCAGATGACCTTCGATGATAAGCTTAAATTGTTCACATAATCTTTTCATCAAATGACTGTTGCGATTTCGCCGTTAATCAGTAATGATGGATTCTGAACTCCACATCTTCATCTCAGATTGTTGCGACCAAAATCGGGCCACAACTTTCTTGTACCACGCGACGTGTAGAGGCTGCTTCCCCGAGGGGGTCCACCCACTTGGTGAAATAATCAATGGAAACCAAAATGAATCTGTGGTTTCATTAGAAGGGCTTCCGTCTCTATAGGACAGTGAACATCCATTCCCCCAAGCTACAAATGGCTCACGGTGTGAATCAATATCATTAAGTTCGTGAGGTGGCGACCCATATCATCTATCTCCGTGCACTTGACATTTGTGGCATTTTTGCACGATTTTGCAACAGTCATTCTCCATAGTCATCCAGAAATAACCGGGCTCGAAGAAACCTTTTCTTGCAAATAAAGCCTCGTTCATCGTGTGGGCGCAACTCCACCACTCCGCATGTAATCTGTTCAATAAGAAGTCACACACTTCAGCAAGCATCATCCACATCTTAAACAGACCCAACTCGGAGTCCTCCTATACAGACCTTCCCTTTAGAAAGAAATTGAGCGTCTACGTGTACAACTTCTTCTGTAAGATGTGCGTCTTCTAGATATGTCCTTGACTCCAAGTATCTCGTTATATCAAAATACTAAGGTAACCGTCTGTTCTGATTCAACGTGTGAACACTGGACTTGTTTCCTTCAACTCTATATCCAGACCAGCGAGTCGATGTAAATCAGTATCCGGATTTTGATCATGAAGCGTGGTGGCAAGAGCATCACAGCTAATTTATTCTATATTCTGGGCGTATGTCTGAACTCGATTTTTGCAAACCTTTTACAACAATGTGCCACATACTGTACTTGCAGTACAAATTGTCGGGTTCTTTCACAAGCCGCATTCTCCCTTGAACCTGTGAATCAAGAGGTCTGATCCCCAATAAACCCATACCTTCGTGACACATCATTTGTTAATGGCCATTTTCAACAAACCAGAATATAGGTTTCGGTATTCCACCATGTTGTTAGTGCAATTGAAGCGTAGTTTAGCTTGCCACAGGATAGTGCTGACCAGATTTTGTACCAACTGGCTCCAACACCCTTTACCTTGGGGGTGATTCGCTCCCCGCTCCTCATAAGAATATCTCCACCTGGATACACTTCAGAAATATCTCTTCACCCACAACCGACCTGCTTCATCGTGAAAATATGTCCGTCAGAGGGTTCATATTCTTCATCAACGGGATTTCCGCCAAATGGTCACCAAAGTTTGTGGCCCTTTATTGCCGTCTGAGTACTTAACTTCACATATTAAACTCACGCAACAACTTTGCCATTTAGCTAACTTTCCAGTCGCATCGCTTTCTGGAAAATGGTACTTCAAATGGATCCCATTCTGGAATGTAGATTATGTAGTATATGAAGACACTGTGTCCTCAATTTTCTGGGCAGCCCCGTCAGAAGCACAGCACGTTCTCCCAGCAAAGTGTAGTCGGAAGATTCGTACGGAATAATTTGCTTGCTTAATTAGTAGATAGCCCTTTCCTTCTTCCTGTCTCGTCGTGTTGACCACTTACACATCCAAAGGCACTATCCGAAACAGCAAATACAGCCACAAAAAGACTCCCTCTCTGGCAGAACCAATACTCTGGTGGGTTAGACAAAAGCCTCTTGATAGCTTCAAAAGCATTTTGGCACTCCTCCGTCCACTTAGTCGGGGGCGTCTTTCTTCTTCAGCAACTTGAAAATGGGCTCACAATTACCACTCTGTCGATTTTTTCATCAACCGGCTGATATAGTTTAAACCTCCCCAAGAAACTCTCACCTCTTTTCTTGTCTTCGGCGGAGGTAACTCCTTGATTTCTTTAAATCTTTGAAGGTTCGGCAATACCTCTTCTGCTGACACTAAACCCCCCCAAAACTTCCCAGCTGGACTCCAAAGCACATTTGAGACGGGGATTTACTTCAAAGAAGTTGTTGTACCGATGCACAAAACGTTAAAGAAATTTTCTCAGGTGTGTCACATGATTTCCGAAACCCTCGCTGGATTTGATTATGATGACGTCATCCCACGTACACTTTGGCTTCAATTTCCTTGGTGAATCATTCCCCCATGGGAAATAGAGTCGTCATGGGCCTCTTATGTAAGTAGGTCACCAGCGTTATGAGGCCGGAACGACTTACCGCCGGCGGTAGTGATTAAACCACCCGACCCCACGTTGTGATTAATTCCATTTTTTTCTTTTCAACTTCTTTATTCCCTCAAAATTTGGTGATAACCCCGCGTAACAATCCCAAATGACTGCATCTCAGTTTGGCCAGTTTTGTCAATCAAATATGGATATTCGGCAACGAAAATTATCCTTCGACTAGCTTGTTGAGGTCTCCTATAATTCAACACAATCCTGATTTTTCCATCTTTCGTGCGACAGACAGGAACGACTTGGCCCAAGCCAGGTGGATATTGCGTTACTTCTACGCAATCAAGACTCTATCTGCTTGGTAATTTTCTTCCTTATCTTCAAACTCAATCAGGCTTAGTTCGATTCTTTTGCTTCACTGGTTCGAACCTTGGTTGATAGTAGCTTATGAGATACGACAATCAGTACTCAACCCTTCATGTCACACCGACTTCCCACCGACACATCACTGACTGTATTCGGCAAGTAGATGAACCAGGCTCTCCTTCTGAGTTTCATTCCAGATAGGTGTTGGTTGATCTTAACCTTTTGACACATTTCCAAATCTCCCAGAATTCACTGTTTTCCTTTCCGTCTCTGAGATTTGGTTAATGTGATTCTCGAACGTCGAAATTCTTCTCAACCTAAGTCGGTTCCCCACTTTCTTCATAGTCGCAACCTCATCGTTATTGGTCTCATTTGCTCATTATGGCTCATACATTACATGACATTGGCAGGTTTGTACTTACTACTGAAATCAATAACAGCGACAAATTAGGAAAGTAAAAATTACAGCAATTAAATAAACAAAGCAAAATAAGGAGGCTTTCATTTAAACAAACAAATGCAAGCTTGGGTCATGGCACACATGGGCCATGTCGCTTTTTAAACTCTCACAACAAATTCAAATCAGAGCAAATCAGAGAATGGTGGGTCCTCGTCCTCTTCCTGACGATCAGCGGCGAATTTTAGTATCACAAATAACTCCTTTTCTACCACAGAGTTTGAGACACAGGATTGGCGTGAGTCATTTTGCAAGCATCTCCCCTGGTTCCGCATCACGATGCCATCTTGCTCGACCCTCCTCCTTAATGATGGCAAATTGTGATCTCCTGAAAAGGTCGCATATTCCTTCCCCACATCCTTCAGGCTCGGGCATGCTCCTGGACTGGAAAGGATTGATACGTGGCGGGATCGGTTTAGCCAACTTGATCCTTGTTCTTCTTCCATCTTCATATCGTCATCTGTGGGGATTCCGCCCAAACCATAACTTGGATCCTTTAGCAAGGAGTGGGACTGTGCTCGACGATCCCTTGGGAACTTTCTTCCAATTCGAACCTGGTTCGAACCATTCGGGCAGCATTACCCGTGGCAAGTCATTCTATCCAACACGGTCGGTCATGGGACGTCTGCGGGCCCAAAGGCCTTTCATCTACGGCTGTATTTAACAACTCCAACCGTGTAAGACACTCCCCACCTTTTGCGTTGTCTCGTCAAAAACTGGCACCTTCTTGCTGAGTGGTTTAGAAAATTTACCGTGCTAACGAGTTCTTCATTTTTCCCTACCATTTCATCTTTGGGTGGAGAGTGAAGGGGAACCAAAACAAGCTTCATGCCATGTGAATAAATGGCCGGTGTTTCCCCAAAGAGGTTTTAGGCTGGTGTCGAATCCACACTTGGACTCCCTCGAACTCAGTGGGGCCCATTTGAGTCGGTCAATTCACCGCCCCCAATGTGTCCTTTGCACACCACTCGAACGCCCTTACAATTACCCTCCTGTTTTGCGTTCTAATTTTCTGAAGAGGTCAAACTCCAGCTGCTTCCAATGTGACAAGGGGCATATGTTACAAACCAGACCCTCATCTCCAAACACGATTAATGACCTTTCCGCGGCATATCAACACCACCAGTGAATGTAGAGATTTGTTATGGGATCTCTCTTCGGCTGGCAATTCATCATCGCAGAAGCTGATGGGGCGGTGCCCCGAATGACTTGGTGAATCATGGCAGGACATTAGTCCTGCTATCGCTGCTCGTTGTGAAAGGGCCCTTCGTCCCCCCCCCATAACTGGACATCCAGAGCTTTCATCTAAGCCTGTCTGTGGGACCAGGGAGCTCATCAGTAGGGGCCCCATACGAAATCTGGGTTGGAGTCTCTCCAAGTGCTTGACAATGGAAATATCTTTAGGCTGCATGCTTTCTCCTCAATAACTCCTCGGCTTCTGCTTCACTTATGGTCTTTTGGCATGATCTTTTTTTGTCCTCCGGAGCAAGCTCATCAGGAGTGTAGCATCTACGCAGATCTAGTCATGCACTTGGGTCAACGGGTCGTTTCTTCTAAAATGCGAACTTGGGTTTGGCGAGAGTCTTCGCGGGCACAAGGCAAACCTTCGCCAGGTGTGCAGAATAAACGACTCCTCCCTTTCCCCTTACAGCTCAAAGAAGTGACACCTTTTCCAATTCTTTCCTGAAAACAGGAGTAATTTCTTTGGTTTCACTCCGCCTTCGTCTATGTCTAATCATTTGAATGTGGCCCACCCCCATGATTCGGCCACTGATTAGTTTAAAGTTCGGCGCCGCAGGCTGGAGGGAGACAACTTCCTGGTCAATCAATCTTGATCTTGTGCTTAAGATTGAGTACCTTCAGTGTCATGTCCAACACTGTTGGGATGATAAGCACATCTCTGCTCCGGTTTTTAGAATCTGGAGTGACATCCACCGTGGCTTGGGGACCCCACAGAGTTGATGTATGCAGCGCGGATAATCTTTCAAACACAGCTTTTGTTCTTTCTTTCAGCCAACGCGGTTGAAGTTTCTGGAGGGCTTCTTCCAAACCTGGGGCGAGAGGGATCTACCGCTCTGGCTGAGGGGGAGGGACTTGTTGATAATTACGAGCATTTGGGTGGGGAGCTTGGGTTCAGGGTATGGATTTGTCTGGTAGTTTGGCACTGAGCTTGGTAATTTGGGAGGAAGGCTTGGATAATGCTGGAGTTTGATTTGATAGTCGGGAAAGTTTCTCGCAGCTTGGCTGTACATTCGCGCAGTGGGTGCGGACATTCTGGTAGGGTGGAGGAAATTTTTGTAAGCTTGGGGGTAATTTGGGTATCGGATGGAAAATTTTGGGATTTGTGGGGTGGATTTGGAAATGACACCAGTTTTGAGCATCTGAATAGGGCAGCATGGTGCTGTCGGAATTGGGATTGTGTACGAGAGGCTTGATTAGACTTTGATGAGGCTTGGAGTGGTCTTGAGGACGTGGTGAGTTTTTCCTGGGGACCTTTCTTTTCTTCCCCCGTATGAGATAGCGGTCAACCTCCTCTCTCTTCTTCCTCACCAGTCCAGAAGATCCAGGCGATGCGACACTCGTGCATAATCTTTCTCGACTTCAGGCCATCTTCGATTGTCTCACCCACTTTGACGATCTCGGCAAATTTGGCGGCCGATTAACAGATGATTCTTCATAGTACTTCGGTCCTGCACCCGTACGAACAAACACCTCTACAATCTCTTTTTCTTTTTCTGTCATTGGAGGCCTCACCCTCGTAACACTCTTTTCCTCCATCTGTATGCAAATTCCCCATAGCTATTCTGTTGATTTTCTGCTTCATTTTCTCCAGGAGTGCCGATCAGGGACTATCTTGACGTTGTACGCAATCTATCATGAATCTGTAGCTAGTGTCTCCCAACTGGCCATTTTCGAGTCCGTGTGACGTAACCATTCCAGGGCTCACCGACCGCACCGACTCATGCTGACAACCTCATCAGCAAACTTCATCTTTGCCAACTCCCACTATTGGTCCGCAAAGTAACGCTCTAAAATGTGCAATGGGGGGGTTGCCCCCCCCCGAAGGTAATCAAACTTCGGAATTTTTTGAACCCTTCAGGGAGGTTCACGTCTAGGTGGTGCCGTCCGCATCACTCAATCCGTCGACGTTTGGAATGCCTGCATTATTTCACATTGCCCTTTTGATCTCCTCGCCTTATGTCTATCTCGTTTCTTTACTTCTCTTCTCTTTCCCTCGCCTTCCATTCTCTCTTTGTCTCCTCTTAATGGTCCAACTCGAACCGTGCACCTCATGCTCTCGTCCGGGACGGGGACTTGAAAGGTGGTTCTTTTTGGGAGTGGTGGAGCTATGGAAGGCTCGGACTTCTGTTCAGTTTTGTGATAGTTTTGTGATAGTTTTTGGGGATTGGTAATTTTAGTCAAGTGGGTATGCGGTTCTTTGGGATTTGAAGGCGTAGGATTTTGGTTCTGATTTTTGATTGGTGAGGCAGTTTGAGTGTTCCGGGGTGTGGTGGCATTTGTGGGGGTTGTTGGAAGTGGTGAGGGAAGTTTTAAGTAGACTGACGCTATTGGGGGTTTTGGGTTGTCATGTCTACTCCCGACGGGTTGTGTACGGGTGTTGACGGGTGGTTCTGATAGAATCCGAGTTGGACGAGGGAAGTACGTAGGAGGTCTTGCGTCGATAAAGTTGGGGCCGAAATCGGGTGGAGCGTGTCCTGCCTTCGTGCAGCCATCTAGACCCTCATGTCAGCTATCTGCTGCTCATTTGCGCAATTAGCTCATTTTTGCTCGCATGTGGGCTGGACCACCACAACATCTGTGAGGCTTAACATCATCATTGTTGTCTCCCATGGTTGTATTTCGTTTGTTTGAGCTAGTCCGGGGAAAAATCGGCGGGACCTTCTTTCTGGTAGAAGTAGGTGTCTGCCCAGCTTTTTATCGACAACATCAGATCAGTAAAATGTACCTTGAGAGGTTGAAACAACTCAAAGGCGAATTTGTTAGTGCGTATTCCAGAGTACAAACTACATAATATTCACATGAAACAGATAAACAAACAAACAAAAAGGGGTCCACTTTGTTTGAGGATATTTAACCCACGAATAAGGACGGAAATTTTTTTTGAACAAACCGGAATTTTGGTTTGTTTAATGTTTATCTCAGGAAGGCCGATCACATTGAGCTAGGGGTTCTCTTGCAGCTGTTCTGATGCCCGTTGATCTTATCTCGTATCTCTAAACCCGGCGGAGACGAAAATTTTCAGGCTGGTAAGGGGCAAGGGCCGGAAAGGAATGCCTACCGTATCTCACAGGAGAATTCAGGCCCAACGTAGTCGAGCTTAGGATGAATCTTTTCATTCATTCTTTCAATTTGCTATTACAAGACTTGAAAAACAACATTGAAATTCCTGAAGAACAACATTTGGGCATTTCTCGTCTTGTGGCTGCGTCATTCCTTTCCTTTCCAACAGTCGGAAATGGAGGCTTGTAGACGATTTCCTTCCCTCCCGTCGTCCTCCTCCTCATTACTTCCGGTCGGGGCCACTGTTATCTGCTCCTGGTACGGCGAGTGTGTTTCGCCTTAAGTTGCTATGGGTCGCATTTTCTTCGTCGAGATGCTGCAAACTTCTGGCCAACAATACGGCAGTCTCAATTATCTATTCTTTGTTCTCTCCTCTCCCTTTCTTCGTGCACGCTCCAACGAAGCATTGCTTAACCTTCTTCTTAGTCTTTCGGTTTCCCTCTGCAACCTCTTTCTTTCTTGTTTAACTGTGACAACCAGATTTTCATCCAATGGTCGCGGCCGCCAACCAAGCTTTTTTAGATTGCCGGTCAATGTCTACTTTGAGATCCTTACCCTTACCTTCGAATCTCTCGCGAGTGACTCACTCGATCTTTTTTCGCAATTCTCCTTGTGAGCTCCGTCTTGACGCTTTTGCTTTGGTCCATATCGGTGAATTCACCTTTCCTGAGACGATAGAGTGGTATTCATATTTTGGTATGGGAGATTGGATTTTTGCGTGAGAAAACTTGAACTTGGGAATTTTGGTCGGACATTTGTACTAGTGGCTTCCGATATTCTTTGGAATTTTCTGGCTAGGAGTGGTTTTACGATATCCCCTCATCTCAAAGCAACATAACACGTAAGCATTTAAACACCGACATATATATCGCGTCCTAAACTGCATGTGACCCTTTTGTGCCAAGGTAAGCCTAGCGATTGAAGGATTTTATTGCGCCATTTAAACAAACAATTGTTCTCCCCGAATAAAGTTTCACGATATCACAAGCATCATTCCATGACAAATCAAACGGATACATTAGGAGGGGTGTATTGCGAATACATATAAATCATCCCACGCAGGGGAGTTAAGGTTTGGATGATTCACTCCTCCTTCTGGCCTTGCTCTACTTTCTTCTCGATAATGCACCTGCTGGTGAACACGTACTGCTCAGCGAACCCCAGCTTTGGAAGATGTTTGGTACTGCTCGTACGGTATTTATCTGCTCATCCAGAAATAGTGTCCAAGCATAGACAACCCGTAGTCAGCTAATTTTTGTGACGTCCAGCCAAAACCCTCTGATTTTTCAATTCCCGAGTTGTACTCTCGCTTCCTTTTTTGTTGAAATTCTGCTCTCTTATGAAACTCTTGCTCCCTTCGTCCCACTCTTGCTGAAAATGGTATGCGTGATTCTGACGCCTCGTCTGCACGTTTTCGATTCTGACCCGTACGTGGTGTTGGGATCCATTTACAAACCATGCAAACATTGTGCAAACATGTCTTGTATTCGTCGACATACCCAGCTCCATACCTGTCTTCGGTAACCGCCCACTTCATGTTTGACCTGTCCGGCCCATTCCCTGGGGATACTTTTTAGCACAAGGTCATTTTGGTTCCTTCTCAGTTGTCATCGACTATGAAAGAGCTGGCATCCTCATGGACGGTTATGATTTGGATTTCCCAATTGCCGCATACTCTCGTCGGTTGTAAGGACGCAGTCCTCTGATGTGTCCGGGAAGGACTAATAATGGCAGTTTGGCCCCTTGCTGCGCTATCATCTTGTACTTGAAGCTCGGTAACACCCACTGTATGTCTCCTTTTTTTAAATCATAAAACAACTCTGTGCCCACGCTCCCTGGTGGTGTGAATTGTAAATTTACGTAACTCAAGTTAGAACTAGTAATTATCAAGAGGACTTGTTTGAACTTGGTTTGGCCAACTTCCTGTGGCTGGGGGTCGTCTCTTTTTTACAAAAGGTTCTACCACATGGAGTAGAATGTTGCAACTTGGAAAAACGGGAACCCATTTTTGCATAGCAGTACTTTTTTTCTTCTGATTTTCTGCCGATTCCTCTGAACATGGCATTCACCACCATCACTACCCGTGTGTACATTTCTCTTCCCTCGTCTCTAGGGAACACCATGGTTTCTAAAAGGCATGCGGAGAAAGCGATAGCTTGAGTCTGCCTCCAGGTACTGTGATCATGAAATTTATTCGGGAATAGTCTGAAATAATTATCGTGCCCCCATCTCTCGAAAAATCTCATTAGTGGAATGTCGTGGATCTCTAACCAATTTGCATTCACTAAGAATAATATGTCTCTCAGTTCGTTCTTAGTTGGCCTATCTGGCAGGAGAATGTGATGATTCGGACATTTTTTTCTTTTGCCACATGTCCCAATCAAGTCAAGGCAGTCTTTGATTTCTTCTAGTGTGTGTGTTATTTCAACATCTCCAAATTGAAAGAACCATCTTCTCATCGTCCCAAAATTGAGTGATGACCTCGATAAACGTGGGTCATACCTTGAAGTTCATTATCGAAGGTAGGGACCCAAGTAAATGAGAATTCGCTCTTCTGACACTCCTTAAGATTGCCCCACCTTACTCGAAGAATATTCGGGGCGCCTGGGTGACCATTTTGAAGTGAAGGCACTGACATCGACATCTATCAAAACATACACTAGTTAATTTTCAAACCCGCCCGATACAACATCAGTTGAAACACGCATACATCCTTCAAATTTAATAAATCCGTATGAAACGTCCAATCGACCGTAGGCGACCCAACCCCTTGGGTGTTGGGTCGTCTTAGGCCAATGCGCTACATTTTTCGAGATTGGGTTTCGCTTGACATCTTAGTTTGGACTAGAGGGGTTGTTTTAGAGTTGGAATAAGGAACCCAATAGACTCCTTGGGCTGGGACAATTAACGAACGATCGTTGACTATCAAGTAGTCACTACACTCGTTAGGATGCCCCGGAGAAGATTTTGGGTTAACGAACGACTTCGAACAGGACAGACCCGCATAATCGTCTTTAGTTGGAAATGAAATAATTATCTTTTTGATGGAAGTATGACAATTTTTGCTGCAATGACAATACTGACAGATTAAACAATCCCGCCAAAAAATAAATACACCAATCAAACAAGTAGTCAACAATCAAAACTTGTGTTTTAGAAACTTTAACACTCCCAGCGAGTCGCCATTCCTGTTTTATTTTAAAAATACTGCTACTATTATTTGGTTTCAAATGGAAAATATAGACCTAGTAGGTTCGAAAAATCATTATCCTATTATTTAAGAAAATAACTTTTTGAATTACGGGTCGCCACTTGCTTTTGATAAAATAAAGAAAAAATTTCAAAAGATTTAAAAACAGATTAAAATCGATTGAAAAGGTTCGAAGTTCAATGTACACCCCGAGAAGATGTTAGGCCCTCGGGATGCCCGCTAACTTGTGGTTGATCGGTGATTTGACTAAAATGGCTTTAATATACATTTTTTAATTTTTAAATTAGTAAGAAATCGTTTGGATATATTCTTTAATTTTTAAATTTTTTGTTTCCTTATTACTTCTAAAGGAAAATACTTAAAAGGAGAAAACTTAAGGAAAATGGTGATAAAATAAAATGAAATAAGCAAATAAAGTGGTAAATTTTAAAATAGTGAAGATTGGCTACCTTTTTGGATATTATTAAAATTCTACCACAACAATAATTAATTCAAGCAAGTAATAAATAAAGAGAAGAAATAATTTGAACATGGGCCTTATTGCCCAAATTCATTCCATTGGGCTTTAGCCCACCTGTCCTATCTAATTTCAAATATGGACTTGGGCCCTTTCAACAAATAAAAAATCTTGCAAAAACCATTTTGGCCCCTTGGGCCTGTTAAAAAAAAATTGCTGAAGGGCCCTGGCCCATTCCTGAAAAAAGATCATAAAGGATATACAAAAAAGTATATATGTTGTATACAGTATATATTTGACCCATTTGGTACTCTCGGCAAGACACCAGTTGAATACATATGGTGTAAATAGGTACTATAAGCATATTATGTAGTCATATTCTCAAGTTATGGCACAAGGATTTTGATTTCATTCTTAACATATAATATATCAACTTATAGAATTTCTTTAATAAAAATATTGTAAATATTTCTTCAGTTAATTAGAAGCAAAAAAAATTAAAAATGAGGAATTCAAAATTGGATTAATTTCGGATGTAGTTACTGTTTTTAACTGATAAACAAAATGGGCACCTTTAAGGGAATTTAAAGTATATTAATTATAGAATGTAACCTCTTCAATGATCTCAATCCGTTTTAATGTAATTTTATTGATTTTTTATCTAAAAATAATCTATTCTTTATCTATCTTTCCAAAACGTTGTTTTCATTTTTTTTTTCCAGAAATTGGAATATATCAATAATTCGAAGTTTGTCATATTGTATCGTTTTTTTTTTGAAAAAAAACAATTAAAATTGAAAGTTGAAAAGTTCAGATTTGATTTTGGGGGATTGATGGAGAAATTGTGTCAATTTTAATTAAACATGGTGGCAAATGGAAATTCATCAAGTTAGTTTTTTTTTAATATTTTAGTAATGTGTCATTTTTTCCCCCATGTATATGCATATGTTAATTGATAGGATTTTTTTTGTGACAACATTAATTCAGTGTTTTACTAATACAAATATTAGTAATATTAAATGCATTTTAAGGTGTAATAAAACGAAGAACAAGAAAAGAAGAGGTAAATGTGATTAATGGTTAAAATTTTAAAATTTTAAGTTTTTTTAAGTTTGTAAATTTAGTAAATTTTTTATTTTGAAATATTAGAACAATATCTGACTTTTGTATTAATAATGTATACATTTTGTATTTTAATGTATATAAATAGTGTATAAATAAATATACGAAAATCAATGTTTATAGTTGTACGTAAGCTATTATTGATTTGTAATTATATATGAATTCTGTATAAAAATGAATTAACTGTATATTATTTTATTTAAATTGGATAATTGAGTATGAAATTGTTAGTTAGATGTATGTAGTTTTTAGTGGTGTAGTATGCAGTAGTATAAAAATTATTTATTTGTTGATAATTTTAAAATTCTGTTTTGTATCATCCAGTGACTTGTATATAAATTTTGTGTGTTTGTGTAATTAATTTTGTAGTAAACAATGTATAATGTGTATTAATATACTAGTGTATAAACAGGTGGTATTGTGTAATACCAACCACCTATGTATATAAAGGGTGGATTATTTTTGACAAACTGTAATGGAAAATGTGCTGGTAAAAAGTGTATGATTTGTGTATTAATTTATAAAATGTATAAGTGTGTAAGTAATTGTATAAAACAATTATTAATTATTATTAAAATTACAATGAGTTGTATAAACAGTGTAGTTAATTGTGTATTAATTGTGCTATGAAAGTGATGTATTATTTTTGTCGAAAGTGTATGATTGTGTGGTATAAAATGACTTGTATCTAAATTGTGTAGAAATGTGTGTAATTTGTATGAATGTAAATTTTAATTTTATATGGGATGCACTGAATGTAATTTAATGTTGTGTGAAACAGGGAGGAAATACGCTTCGACTTTGAAATGGAGGGCATCCTATACGATACTTCTATTTTATGATGGTTAGTTTAATTCTATAGTGAACTAGCTAAAACAGAGAAGAAAAATCTAAAATCTGTTGAGATTAAAGTATATAGTCCCCTACGAAAGTGTCCACCTATAAAAATTCATAATGATGTTGGGGTAGGTAAAGTTATCAAGATCAGATGAGGGTGATTTGGTGGATTTGGATTTTTTACAAAATATCCATTATGATAATTTGACAGATTGTGGGCAGTATAACAGAATGTAATAGAGTTATAGTTAAGTGATATAATACCAATTCTGATGTTAGATTATCACGAATACATAGATCTATACTCTACTCGTTTGATCGGAATGGATTAGAAGGAGTGGTCAACGATAATAGTTGAAGTAGTAATGAAAATTGTGTCCTTCTAATTTATTTGTAGCTGAAAATCGATTATATATTAAAGAAACCTTAAGGAGTTTGAGGGGATGTTGGACTTGTTGAGAAGTTCAGCTTTCGGGTGCACGTTTATGCCATCAAGTAAGTTTAAATATTTATTTTTTTGTTTGTTACAATGTTAGATATTGTAATGCTATATTTATTAAATTTTGATAACAGTTATCATTTGAATTGTATTTAAGAGTTGTTCTTGGGAGATTAGGGCATCAGTTGAATAAATCTAGTTTATTCAAAGTTCGAAGTATATTGCTCAGCATACATGTTGTGTTAGAGAAAGAGGTTTTGCGAGACGTCAAGGGATAACTGATGTTGTAGACTGTCGTGATAATGGAATATTATTATTGATCCATCAAGGATATACTCCAAAAATTGTAGCTGATGATCTGTTGAAATTCATGGTGATGATTCGTTGACATCACATTACCATGCATGGAGAGCTAAAGAAAAACAGCAGTAAGTAAATTGGTGCGAGGAGATCCAACAGGAATCTTAGGCCAAGGATACCTGTAATTTCGAATATATGATAAATTTAAACAGTTATTTATTTTGTTGTGTTAGTAACAGTTTCGTGTTTATTAGGTATGTAAAATATGTATTTCATTGTATGAATTGGGCTGTATTAAGGTTAATTTGGAAAAAATTGATAAAAATTTATACAGTAACAGTTATGTGTATTTTTTTATGTCTAAACGATGTATTTTTTATGTATGCATTGGCTGTTATGTTCAGGATTTTACATTTTGGAAGCAAAATATCATGATCGTTTTTTTGAAAATAAAAAAGGAATGAAGATGATACATTTTTAGGCATGTGTTGCTTTAGAAGAAGTGTATTAGGGGCTGGGAATATGTAGCCAATTGTGTAGTTGTTGATGGTTGACTGCCTTAAAATGTTAATAGGTGGTACAGTAACTGCAGCACATTGGATCGGGAGCGTAAAAATATAGCCTATATAATTTTCTAATTCTATAATATAATGAAAAAATATATGATGATATTATTGATTTGTGTGATATTTTTTAAAAAAAATAATGAGCAGCGTCATATACTTCCGTTGGCGTATGCGATTAGAGATTCTGAAATGATTTGCTCATGGACAGGTCTTTGAGCAATTAGAGAAGCATATGGAGTTAGAAAACATTATGTGTTTATTGTTAGCCTCCGAAGAAATGAAAACATATGGAAAGGGACAACAAAGGTATATCCTGAATCAGAACATATGCATTGCATATGGGCATTATCAGTCATATTTTTTTGAAGAATTCAATAAGAATAATGAAAGATTTGAAAAGAAGATGTTGTTCTTTCATTGGCAAAAGCTTATACAAAAATACACAGTTTGCAGGACATTATGGAAGAATAGATCAGATGATATGCGACATACGACCATACGGTTTGATATGGTATTAGCAAAATGGTAAGAGCTACTCGAATTGTAAGCGCACATGGACAGACTTCAAACATCGCGGAGTCATTGAATAATGTTAACAGTTAGCACGGAGGTTACCGTGATTTCACTCTGATTATGAGGGGTGGACAATTCAGAGGTGGGATTTCACAACATAATAGGATGGCGATTAAGACTACCATCTAATCTGACAAAAAAAAGATGATGTTGTATCTACAGAACGTATTAAGTTGTCGTGCAATATGAGGATTATTTTTCACTGTATTGTATTTTTAATTCATACTAATATTCAGCATGTACCAAAATATTTTTTTACAAAGGTGAAGATACCTTCAACTGTTGATCTGCATATGGTCGCGAAAGGAGCAAAGAAATACATAGTAATTAATTTGAACACAAGGATGTTGTAGTTGCGGAAGATTCAACATTTGAGGATACATTGTGGTCATGCCAATTGTGTTCTCCGGTACTACAGGAAGTAAGTTACATGAGCAGGATTCTGTTCTGCTTTTTATAGCACTCAAGAATTTCAAGATGCTTATTCCATTCCTGTCGAGCGATCCATGCGACTAGTACATGGGATATACCAAGTTATATTTCGATCCTAAAATTTGATGCAGCCTGCGTGCAAAAAAGGCAGCAGGCAGGAAGACCCAAAATTGAACGGTGGAAAGGATTCGCGATGTGAAATTCAAGAAGACAAAAAAGCAATGCCGTAGATGACAAGCAGGTTGGACCAGAATAGCGGGAAGAATTGTTCAAAGTATCTGTCAAAAACAATGATGGTGTAATGTTAAATTGTGTTTTTGAGGCATTCTATTGTTAATAAAATGTTTTTTATGATAATTACTATTCATTACAAATGTCATACAGTATTCATACATTTTCATACATTTCATACAAGTACTATACATACAATTTGTTTATGTTTGTAGTTGCAAAAAACTAATATTTTATAATCGTCAAATTCATTAATTTTTCATACAGGATTCATAACTGTAATATAATTACATAGTGTTGCTGTTTGTATTTGAAAAGTGTATAGTCTTCATGCCAAAACAAATGTATGGAATTTAATTTAAACATTACTTATGTACTATATTCACTTTTAATCTGACATTCATAATTCATATGATTTTAATACATGATTCATACAGTTTCATATATGTAAAGTGCTACAATTTAGTATAATCAATAATAACTTATAAAAACCATCAGTCGTCATAATAAAATACAAGCAGAAACAAATTGTAGTATATTACTGGTATGAAATAATGTATGCAGATGTGATCCACATTTATTAAGGTATATTGTATGAGATAATTTCTAAATTTTTCATCAGTATTCATACATAATATAATTAATATTATGTTTCTGTTGTATTTTGAAATGTATAGTATTCAAGCAAAACAAATTTCAACATTATATGTTACTATATATCACTTTCATTGACATCATAATTCATAGCCGATTTTCATTACATGATTCATTACAGTTGTTCATATATGTTAAATTCGGACACATTATAGTAATAAATCAGTAATAATTTATATAAACATCAGAGTATTCATAATAAATAATGGAAAAATACATAAATTGTTCATAGTTAAAAAAAAAGTCTTTCAAATTACATGTACTATGTGCCATGAAGATTTCGCTTCTGATAAGAATTTGAGAAGGATAATTGGTGTGTATACTTGTTATTTATGAGTCGAGGTCCACCCTTATCGCTAGCAACGTTCCATGTCACTCACTTTAACTGATTGCGCCTTCGTCATTCTTGATTTTCCATATGGCAGTAATGTAGAATTATCTTTGACGATGATATGTGAATCAATATCAAATATGGGATATCAGCAAACAAACATTGCTCATGTATTCGCAACTAGAGATGTGTATAAACCACAATCACTGTAAACAAATTGAAAAAAAAAAAATAGTAATGAATATATAGCAAATCTTCATTTAAAATGAATAAAAAATAATGTAAGAATGTACATACTTTGAACTTTCTTCTGTTGAGGAAAACATGTGTAACATTCTTGATACTTTAGAGGTTCAGGAGTGAGATTTTTGCTAATCCGGGAGATTATTCGATACAAAATCAAGCTTTTGCCAAAAACCCTGGTGCTCGTCAGAAATTAAAGAAATCATGGTTGCAAGCTTATCAAACGGCTTCTTTGACTTCCTTTTTGTGTATGTTTGGTATGAACAGATCCTGCCATCATCGAATCTATACATATAGACATCTACTTTTGATTCGGAATACAACAAGAAACCAAGGAATTTGTCATTGATGTTGATTGGGATGATCTACTTCATCAAACCATATACCACGAGTGTTAGAAAGCGCTTATATCCTCTAATGCATGTCCAACTATGGTCCGGTGTGATATGATCTCATGTCACATTGTGATTGTCTCCACTGTTTCTCCAATGTGATCAACACATTCATAAAACCAACAATCAACAGTACTTGTTAAGAAGGGACTGTTTGAGAGTATTTGATTCTTTCGGAGAGAATACATCTTGTATTAATATGCTGTTTTAATTAAAAACAAGAAATACATATCTTATCATCACTGTTCACACTGATTTCATACAGCAAATATACATACAGAAGAAAATATACATACAGAAACATACATATATCACTATTTCATACAGAAAGCATAATACAGAAAACATACATATATCACAGATTTCTTACAGAAAAATATACATACAGAAACATACATATATCCCTGCACGTACTGTAAGAGTGACTGTTGGGAGTATTTGCCTTCTTTCGGAGATAATAAAATTATTGTATTAAATGTTTTGTTTAACCAAAACAAAATACATATCTATTTCTTCATGTTCACAATATTTCACAAAGAAAATATACATACAGAAAAGATACATATATCACTTGCAAAATCAAAAACATAATAGTTTAGTGAAAAAAGGGTCTTACCCCGTCCTCCCAAGGTCTGCCGGTTGACTCATATGTGAAACAAATATTTCTCTCGATTTTGACAACGCCAAAGTCAATGAGGTGTGAAATGTGTTTTTAAACTTGGAATATGCTGCTTTTCTGTATATGTTAAAAAGTGTTATATTAATTTAGTAGTTTAGAAAATTAAAATAAAAATAATTTTATCATCGTACACAATTACCTGCAACGTTCTGCTCGACACATCTTTGAAAATCCTTTATTGAACTCCTCAATATTTCATCTGGTACATCAAACCCATGGTGATTTTTGAATGGATGTTGATTTGAAAGAATGTAGGAGGTACTTATTTGAACTGCTTTGTCTTTCCGACAATTTGATAAAGGAAAGATGTATTTACCCACATTCAGTTTCTTGTTCGCAACGATTTGGAGTCGTGGGGACAGTAAGATCGGATCAAGGCCAATTATTGTGGTCATGGTAAAATCAGGTAATCGTCAATGTTTGTGGTTTGATTTTGACGTTGTAGATTGCATAACATTTAAACAATCATCGTGTGATTTTTGCGAGCTGCCTATACATGAAAAAAGTTAAAATAAAAAAAATTTAAAATGTGAATTTATGTGATAAAAAAATATATGTCCAGCGTCGTTTGCAACTTGGACTTATTGTGGAATGTATCTGTCAGGCATAATCTGTGGATCGATTTGTGCAGCATGATGGTTGACGTTTTCCGAAAATGTAGTCATACACATGTAATACAAAAATCATCAGGTGAATCATACACACTTCTAATTACAACTTACAACATAACATATTGAAAATTATCATTACTATATACACATCGGATACAAAACATAATACAAGATAATCATACAACTTTCAAACAAACTTACAACAATCTTATACACAATATATTCAATACCAAATATACAAATAAAAACATCTAAAGTATTAACTTAATTATGGATATTACTATTCACCAGTATCAGAAAACTTGATACAAAAAATTATACACATGCATAACATTTTATACATTTTTATATTATACATTGAAGTATTACTGAATCATAACAATCCTACAGGGATATACAATTTCATACAGTTAATTAAAAAATTCATATAGTGAATCATACAGAAAAAAATACATGTTTCAGCAACTGATTTGTAATGTATGAAGAAAATCTGTAATTTCATACAGTGAATCAAACCACAATTCATACAATATTAATTACACAAATTATATATTAAATATGTATACCCAAATAACTATAAAAACAATAAAATAACAGAATTTATATTTTTTCAAACCAAAATTCATACGTAAAGTATACAAGATATATATACCTCTGGTGTTTTCAGGTATTGTTCTCCTCTTGACACGAATATCATTAATTATCATTTTGGTGGAGTTATCAACATACATCTCTGATAGCAGCCATGTGCTTGTGACCTTAGCGGTGAACATAAAAAAAATTTATACATGAATAGTTTATAAAAGTATTAATTAATTATATAAAAATAGTTGTCACTACAGTGATTTGAGTTCTTCAACTCTGCTTAACTGTAATTCAAAAAAAGAAGTAATTTGAGTATGCGTACTGGTAATTTCAAAAAAAATTATGTTTATTTAAATATTTCACTGTACCTCGCACTAACAGCTCTAAATTCTTGAAACTTTATGTTCATGTCAATAGCACGATTTTCCGATGTCTAGGTTTTCATTGAATCATAGTGGCTGTGGAATGATTGATAATGGTTTCGTCCATTAGATTTAGCTCTTCTTCCGAGCGACAATATTTCTGAATTTATGCATGCATCAAAAAAAAAGTAAATGTATAGAATTATATTGAATGTACTAACATTGTAGAGAAAAAATACCTTGATTTCATGGTGTTCTGAACAATTGCTCTTTCTTCAATAAAAAATGACGTCATTCGGTGACTTCAGTTCAGGATTTCGGTGTGCGATGAAACAAGGTACAACAAATGGGTTGTCAATGGATGACAACACTATAAACCATATCGCCAGTGCTATGTGAACCTGGCTGAATTGAATGACGAGGATTTTTTTTAAATTTTTATAGGCAAGCTTGAGTGTAAATTAAAACATCATTGCCCATGGGAAAGTAGCATACTGTCAGACTCTACAAATCCAAATACAATTTTGGAATTGTTGTCATTGAAGGGTTGAGTGCAGTCAGAAATGAAGAAATAACGTACAGGATCCGATTTTAGTTTATCATCTCTTCCAAAAAATTTTGCAATTTAAATTGTAATAAAAAATAAGACTTGGATACTTTATTAAAATCTCCAACTTTTAGGCAAGAGTTCTGTTTTGAAAGTGGATCTGATACAAAATAGAAAAACAGGTTTTTTTCCACCATTTAAACCAGTTATAGACAAACCTCTTTTAGTCCAAATGTACTCTTTACCATTTACTTTAATGACACACATGTCATCTAACATTTCACCCGCTCACCCATTTCTCAACTTGAAACAGTGTCTCCCACCATGTGACTATTGGATTTTCCTGTGAATGCCCAATTATTCATAAAATCCCCCCAGGGTTTCATTCGGAAATGTGAAACTTCTTTGCCCTCCCAAGGTACCACCTCGCAACACATTCATGTCCTACATGATAGCCCAGATGTGTTTGTGTTTTTCTCCTACAATAAATTGACCAATTAATACTTGGCTAATCCATTACACCTATTCATAACACAGTCATACAAAACTAATGCTATGTGATCATACACAATCCACAAACTTACAACTATATTGAAAACATACAGGTCATTATTCTTTGTATGCCAAAAAATCGGCGGGGTATGAGGACACATTCAACTACAACTTACACAATATGTTGAAACAAATAATTAATTCATGTACCCTGTATACAACAATATCGAACCGCGAACTTCTACGTTACTACATGTCTTCCAACACATCCTTCAAACGCATACCACTTATACAAACACCCTGCAGATCTGATACCACTTTTTTTACCAAAACAATACAATGACAAAAATACTTAACAAGTATAACTAAAGCGGGATTACCTAGTAAAATGTCCCCTCAAAAACTGCTACTAAACTGAATTGCATTCACCCTACATTTCATATTTTTGTTTTATATCATACCTATCACACCTCGTGAATCCCTCCTAAATCATTGTAAGGAATCAGAACACAATTGCATTCACCGTGATTCATAATAAAAACCTACTTTCTACTTGCCCGACTGTCTCACAACCAATCGTAGCATATTCCCATCTATCCCCGGAATTTCTACACAAATAACTTTTTTTTCCAACAACAAAAATGTATTTTTCAACCCTATTTTCATAAACCAAATAACAGAAAATAAAATAACAGAACATAAAAAAACACCCACTTCAAAAATCTAAACACTTTACCAACTTTGAAACACTTTTTTGACGAGCTTAATGGTTCTCTTCTTATTGCTAAATGGAGCTACGAAACTATCGATTTCCGCCCCCACAACAGTCCTGCATTTGGTCATTCTTGCGGCATATTTGCACCTTAATTACCACAAAACTCTTCCCACAAACTCAAATACAGACTCTGATGATTCCTCGATGTCTTTCCTTTCCTTTTCGTTTCTCTTTCTTTCGTCGTTACTCAGATTATCTTTTTTTTATTTTTTTTTCCCTTTTCTCTTCTTCGAATTCACTTTGGATGTTTTTTTTATGTTTGTTGATTCACTGCATCTAAGAATTTAATTTAAAGTATGAAGGTGAGTTGAGATTGTGTTGTGACTCCACCACCATTTTGACACACCACACCCAGAAGAGAGACACAAATAGACCACCCAAACAACTACTTGACCGTGCTATTCATCCATCTTCTCCGTTTGCTCGGGGTTCTTTATTGCCTCTTATAGACATCTGTCCGGCTGGTTTATCGCAAATTTGAAGATTTGAGTGCTAAAATGAAGATTGAATGCAACTATTTGAGAATTTTTGAAGAAGACGTTTTAAGAGAGATTGAAATTGTGAGAGAAATTAGGCGTGCGAAAAAATGGTGACAAGTTTTGATAGCGTGCCAGATGTAATGATTTGAAAAAGAGATGGGGAAGAACAAAAATTGGGGAATATAATTTATTTATTTTTTTAGATAACGTTTTACAGTTTTAGTTTTAAAATGTTAATGGTTTTATATTTATAAAATCCCTATAATTTGAGTTATCTTAAAACAGGAAAGGTAACTTATATATTTAATTTAATTACTTTAATTTACGAGTTTTGATTTTAAAAAAGGTAATTTAAATAATAAGTGTAATTAAACTACCATGTTTAAATATGGTATTGAATTATTTAAAATAATTAATATTATGTTAAAAAATTAATGAGAATAATATATTATTTATGATATGCTAAACTGATAATATATGTATAAGTAGTTTATTATTAAAACGTTTGGTTTTATAACTTAAAATCTTAAATGTGGTGTAGTGTTATTTTTATTACATTATTTCCGTTTTTTTCCCTGTATGCCCTGATATTTGTACCTGTATCATTTTAAAACTTACTTAACAGTGTATATCGTTCGCCCGATAATTCTACTAATGATATACGGACTTGCACCTACGTACGCCATTAATTGACTAATTCCAAAAGTTAGTTAAAATAACGTCCTGTCTGTTTCCTTGCCAATATCATATTTTTTAAAAGCAGTTATAGAGATAATTCAGTTCTATCTCTGTGTATACAGGCTGTAGATCTGCCGTGTTTTTCAACTTTCGGAGAGTGAAAACTCCTTTTCGGGAGTTAGTTGTAATTTCCCTTGTCGTCAATCAGAATTGAGTTGGGCCTCCAGTGGTTTTGGACCTGTATCACAGTTATCTATCGGGGGATAAATCAGATACACAGCTTCAAACAAGAATCGCCCAAGTGCCTGCAGTCCGCCACTTCAGAAGTTCTCCAATGCCTGTATTTCGGACTGTAAATGGGTCACGACCTCTAGGAATGGAAATGGGCTGGCATCAAGGACTTTTAACTTGGAGGGTATGCGAGAGAGAATGCTGGGTCTGGAAAGGGACTCGAATCGATTTCTGTCAATGTAAAGAAAACAAAGAAAGGAAAAGGAAAGATTAACATTTATCCAAAGCATTCAATATACGAAGAAAGACTGCCCACATAAAAACCAAACAATTGTAAAATAAACGAAGCAATATGTAATACCTTTGGCTTAGAAAGGAGGAAGAAAGATTCAACAGTGTTCATAGACTAATGCCCCATAAATACCAAACAATTGTAATAAAAAATAACAAATAGATTTCAAAAGGCTTGTTGATCTAAGACCACAAAATAATTAGCCATACCATCCTCAAGCTTAACAGAATCAGGAAGCAAAAATAAAAAAAATACAATAACATTGCATGGTCATAACAAACAAAATCCAGAGAAAAGCAAAAGCTTTAAATAACAAGAAACCCTGTAAAAACTACTGCAAACTTCTATCAAAATTTCTTTTGGTTCAATTCAAATACAAGACACGGCAATAGAAGAAACTTATTAAAGATATCAACCAAGCAAGAGAAACCCCCCAAACATTGACGCCAAGAACCCCAAACACTGCTTAGTTAACCTCACGAATACGAAACTCGAGCCAATGGGCCGATAACGACCAATATGCACCGCCTTTTATTAAAACGACCTCCACCATCAATGAATTCAGCTAATGCATAGATTACACTAGAATCACATTTGATATGAAAGAATTCTTACGAAACAAGACGATCAAAATGACTCAAAAACGGGAACACAAGTAAGGCATGGAAGAGAATTCTAAGGAAGGAAGGCACAAAGGAAACGCAGGAAAAAAGAAAGAGATAGACCAAATGGAAATGGGCTGTCCCCCGAGCAGTCGAGTTCATATTAATGACTCCAGATGACCCAAAAACCATACATTTAAATCATGAAGAGGAAAAATCATAACACTACACATTATTCATTCCAAGCTGAAAAACACAAAACGAAAAATGAGAAGAACATGAAGAACAAACGCCATGACTAAAACTTATTAACAAACCTGAAGATGAGGTGAATGAAACAAGAAAGAAAGAAGCATCAGGAAACATTACAAAGCACAAACAACTTAGAAAGGCTCAGCGAATAGACTCTGAAGAAACTAACAAGTAGTTTGTAACTACATCCGTATTCAAAAATTCATATCATTCATCATCACATGAGTCGTCAAAACATCAGAGAAGCCATTTCGAAACGAAAGAAAAAGAAGTTTACGAAGCAGGGGATTACATTTCGGAAGCAGCAAACTGGAAACAACAAGGAGATAATGACTCACCACCTTACGAAGACTCGAAACCCTGGCGAAGAAACGAAGTCTAGTCGAAGAACTTAGACTCAAACACGAACAATAGCAAACTCTTTCCGTCTATCAGTAGTTTAAAAGATTGGCGATGTTTTCTCGAGTTTCTTGATATTTCAATGATAAACAGAAAGAAATTTACTCCGGCAAACCCTTACAACGAAATCTCAACTAAAAATTTCCAACCCACTGTTCTCCTACAGCAAAACAGAAGAGAACCAAAAATATTTTTTAAAGATTTTTCTCAACCTAAAATCGCTAACCACAGACGGAATAGGAAGCACAAACAGAATAGGAAGCGGAACCTTTTTCCCGAAAAAATTTCCAATCAAAGTTCCAACCCAACCCTTTTTCTGGAGGAGAAAAAAGGGTTTATATAGAAGGGGAAAATTAGGGCTTCGTGTTTTGGGCGGGATCGACGAATTTCTTGGCCCATTTGAATTCAAAATTTTTATCATTTCCTCTTTGGGTCAAACCCCTTTTTCTGCAAATTCGACCCCATCCCGAAAGAGGAAGGGGAGAATGGATGGCAGGGATCACTCCAATCGTCCTTGAGGTGAGACGTGGATTGATCTCGCGTCCCCCAAGGACGAAAACGCGTCTGGCAAAGACGAAAACGCAGGTCTGCCATAGGAGAGAAATCCAGCCTGCCAGCTGCGATGCGTACTGGCAAAGGAGAGAGGAGTGTATGAGTGAGGGAGACGCGGGGTGGATTTTGGGAATTTTGTGAGTATCTCGTGAGAGGGTCGCGTATGGGGGGGGGATTTTTCCATTTTGGGGGTCTGTTTCTGGGTTTTTTTTGTTTTCCGGAAATGGCGGGGGGGGGGGGGGGGGGGGGAGAAGGAAAAAGCGGGGGATGGGGTCGCGTCTGTGGTATGGCGGGTTTGAGGGAGGGAAAAAAAAAGGAAAAGGGTTTGGGGTCGAGCGGGCGAAAGAGATTGGGGTGTGGGTCGGGGTGGGAAAATTTAACGGGGTTTGGGTTTGAAAGATGGCTGCTGACTATGAAGGGGCTTTGTTTAAAGAAACGTTTGGGCCTGGGTAATGGGAGGGAATTGGGTTGTTAATTAGGGGGTTGAGGGGGGAAGTGGGGGGGAAGGGGACTTGGAAGGGGGGAGGGGAATAATTTTGGGTAATGGAATAAAGCAACTTTGGTAGAAATTTATTAACTGTTATTTATTTTTAGTAATACTTATTTTGATTGGGAATGTAAAATAGCGGATCAAGATCGAATTGTGAGTAAAATAAACTAGATTAACAGAAATACTTCTAAATTAGAGATATATATATATATACATATATACATATATTATATATAGTTTGAATAATCAGAAGAAAATATTATAATTATAGACATAATTGAAGAATATAGATTTATCTTCAAGTTATGCTCAGTAAACCTGCATAAGTAAAGTTCATGCATTATCTCCTCTATTCGTAAAATTTATAAACCTAATAAAGTAAATTATTCGGAAAACTTACGCAGCTCGAGACTAATTTCTACCGGCGCGGCATCAAAACTTGGGTGTCAACACATATCATGCAGAATCTACCCGTCCCCAACAGCGCAGTGCAGGATTTTCAAAATTTGGAGCACTCTTTCCATGCTTGGTTGGGTCAGTCTCAAACTCCACCTCTCTTTTTTTTCCCCTCTCCGGCGGTTCTTCCACTCGCCAAGTATACGAACAAATACCAGTTCTTTTCTAGCCGCAGTCCCGTTTTTTTCTCCTACCCTTTCCGCTTTTGCGCTTTCGTAACTCTAGGCTCCTTTTTCCCCCTCGCCTTCTCTAACCTTTTGAGTTTAGTTTTAGTTCATAGGCCGTGTACGGGACCACCCAATTTCGTACTGCTGCTTCTAGCTAGAAATAACGTCCACCCTTCCTTTGCCTTCTTTTCCCTCGTCCTTCCCCCTCCTCGCCTCGCCCTTCATCATTGCCTCTTAGTTTATATTTCGGCACCTTTCTCCTTCCCTCTGTCTGTCCTTCTGTTCCTCCCCTTCCGTCTTGTCCCGCCTTCCCTGCTTGCCCTTTCCCCCCCTTGCTCCCTTTTTTGGGCCTCTTGGTTGGCTGCTTTCCAAACCCCAAACCTACCTTCTTGCCCGTTTTGCAACCGAAGAAGCCACAAATCCCCTACGCCCCCCCCCCCCCCCATCCGACACTAACAATAAAGAACCTGCCCTACCCTGCAATGCACAAACATCAAAAAAAAGTAGATGAACACAACCTGCCACACTCGTCCATGCCAATCGCCCCCCACCACCAATACCCCCCACACAGCATTCTACAACCCCGACAGACACGATTTTAATGACATCTGGTCCAACTAATGAAACATACTATGCACTCATGCAAGTCACTACCAACGATACTCTCAAAATATGCTCACATTGCGCTTACAAAGAGCTAACAAATACCCAAACCAAACTAACCGTATAACAGACCCGAAACACCCCCCACACCAACCACCCCCTGAGAAGGATAAAGTCATAAATGGCCACGACAAGCATCAAAACTATGTTTGCCGCCCACAACGCACATAGGTAAGATACCCCAAACACTTACACATTAAGTACTTGGGCATGCACCTCACTTTCATGCCCAGAGTAAGAAGGTAGTTAGTTATGGATCCACATGATATGTACACATATATCTCATACCCGACAAGGTATGAGATGACTTAGCTGATCGAACCGAGATTAGAATCCATGCACTCACATGGTGGTTTTGGATACACTATTAGACTCTCATAATGAACTAAAATATGATGAATGAGGTATATTTAAGGCAGCCAAAACAGCCTCATCTCTTAACCTTCATATGTTATGATTATGATTATGTTAGCTGCTTCTACTGATTTAATATGTACATTATGTTTCATTCCGCTATTTTACATTATGTACACAGACACGTGATCAGACTGCTCACTAGGTTCCATATCTGTCTATTAGTGAACCTCCCTTTATTTCTCAGACATAGTCTACATTTAGGAATTTATGTTTTCTTTTAAGGTATACTTGGGGACTTGTCCTGGTTACACTATTCAGTTATGTTTAGAGGCTTCATAGATAAACAAATAGTTACGTTACATTTTGACCTTCCTGTCCTTTGACAATTGTTTTAAATTTGTATGACTTATGTTTTCTTATGAAAGTTATCTCTTCAAATACTTTTAAATGTATTCTTCCACTCATGTTTTAGATGTATCCTCATATGTCTAATGCTATGTTATCGGTAGCTTGGACCAGCAAGGATATCGAGTGTCGGCCACGTTCAGGGTGTAAGATCAGAGCATGACAACCGGTTTACATCATCTAATAATTAGGGTGTATCTTTAGTATATCTGTATCAAACACATTGTAACTAGTGAAAGCCAGCCAGGTGCCCTAAGCTGAAACAGGAACCAATACGATAGAAAGGCTTTTGGAGATTACTTGGCACATCAGGATCATCTTAGATGATATTTTCACTTTCATGGAACAGTGCAATCAGTGTAGCCAAAATGAATTTATATACATACGAAATAGAGTTAAATTACAAACAACTTTCTGGTTTATTTACACCATAGGAAGTTCCAGCAGCATTCGAGCATAACGCCTGTGCTTGTTGATTTTTAAAGGTTATATTAACATCTTCCAGTCTAATCCCTTGGCAGGGATTTGCCTCACTACAAGCAAGTTTAAGCGCAACTTGGGATGTCGATGTTCCATGAATGTCTTGATATGTTACATCGCTTATCTTAACTCCTGATACCTGATAATTGAAAAGAACATACCACAGTTATAAAAGTTGCCTAATGCATATTATATTTCCAACTGAGTCGCACAATTATACCTGGCCAGGGCAATTCTTCTGATCAGGGTATTATTCTTGATCAATTAAGATTGGATATCTAGCATTCACCATCACGGAATTTTGAAACAGAACACCCTTCACAAATCCATTACTAGGCCTTGCCCATGTCTTTATTCTCAATCCATTTTGAGTACCTCTAAATGTAGTCGCCTTCACTGCTTCTTGCATACTCCACCCCAGACTTCCGATGCTGAAATAATAAACAAGAGTCGATGAGTACTTCTATACGCTGACATTATAGATGCATTGCATGAGTTTCTATCAATTTTACCTTATGCCATGGCCAGGGCCACAAGAGACATTTTCAATCCACAAATTCGACGTACCAGGGCCTATTGATATGCAGTCATCGCCGGTACCAATTACTGCTTTCAAAATGGTGACACCAGTAGAAGCTGCTATATGAATCCCATCTGTGTTTGGGCTGTTAGCTGAGGCTGAAATTTTCATGTTCTGCAGCTTAGCATTTTGGCATCCATCTATAACCATATGGAACATCTGGCTGTTTAATGAAGTCAATCCACTTATCACTATGTTGTTTGAATTGTAAAACGCAAGTGTCTGCAATATCCAGCGTTAGCAGTTTGGGGGTTCTAAATTTTAGGACAAAAGAGAAAAATAATGCAAAATATGCTTCTTTTTATTGTTTGAATAGTAAAACGCAAGTGTTGCAATACTCAGAGACGGAGCCAGCATTAGGAGTTTAAGACAAAAGAGAGGAATATTGCAAAACAATATGCTTCATTTAAAAAGGAAATATAGAAATTTTGATTGATAATGGGCTTCAAACCCACAAGACTAGTGTGAAAAGCATTTTCACTACCTTTCTTACCACTTGATCAATCTTTTGTTAGGGGTTTACAGATTAAAATACATATATATACGCTATAAGAAAAGTGTGTTTTACATGAGAATTTTTGTGGAGATTAGTATAAAATCCGTAAGAAACTTATTTTTCTGCAAATTTTCATACTAATCCTCATATAATTCACACTTTTATTGTAGTGATATATATATGAATGCAGATTCTACGAAAAAGGTAGTGAGTTCATCCAAACCCACAAACCTCCACCTACCTACGACATATCACACATTAGAATAAGATATGGCACATACCGTTGCACCATTAGGACAACTTTTGCCAGAGGTTTTACAAGTCCAAAGATTAGCACCTTGACCATCAAAAGTTCCACCAGATATTTTAAGTCCATTAACTCTCTCAAACTTTAGCCAATTTCCAGTATTGCCTATAACATTATAATTAGAGGGAGCCAATAAAGTACCATCAATCTTTATTGTAGTATCTTTGTTCTTGCAATTTTGTCCCCAAAATGCAGCATTAGCTAGTAAATACCTTCCTTGTGGTACATATATCGTGACGGACTTTGTGGAAGCACAAGCTGCACCCCATGCATTCAGGAATGCTTTCGTTGAATCCGTTTTTCCATCAGGTTTGGCTCCGTAGCTCTGAACATTGTATGTAATCTTCGTCCCCGATGATAAATGGAAGAGATACATGATAACTAGAACAAGAAGAGACATATGTTTCTTGGTGATTAGCATCATTTTTTCGATGGTTTAATAAGAGAAAAGAATATGAACTATCTTTGATTTATGAAGAATTAATAAAGGGTATAGTACATAATATTTATAGGGTTTTGGAGTTCATGCATTTGGTTTCCTTTGATAAGTTCCCTTTGTAAGTCAACTTTGTTTTTTAATACATATCTAGAATTTTCATTAAGGGAATACAATTTTTTTATTTATTGGAATGCTTTGTATTTGAGCTTGGAATTTTAAAGTAAGTTTTGGATCTTGTACACCAGTGAGTTACCCTCTAATCATATATTGGGTGGATTTGGTAAGTCTGAATGAATATCTTGATGATCTCTGCCCCCGGTTAATAGGTAGTTCTACCAATGTAAATATACATGTTAAAGTAATCTGAGTTTTTTAGGGGTGCCAAAAATGAATTCAAACATAGGTAACCCATCCAATCCGCCTAGAACTTTAAGAGTTGATCTCAAGATAATTTGAATTGGGTTCAATCTCAACCATTCAGGCCTAACCCATTCTAAGAGACCCCTCAGTTGAGCCTATTTCAATCTCCAATTTCAGTTCGTTCTTAAAACTCTTTACTAAGATATGTTCATATATTAAAGGTATGAGTTTTTATTTACTTAACATCTTTTAGTATTTATCAATTAATTTGTTATTTTTTAAAAGAAAAAAATTTGAGCTAAAATTCAAATTCTGATCATAAAAGTTATATATTACTATGTTGGATTCTTGAAATTAATTGGTCAAATTGGACGGGTCAAGACCCAACCCGTTTTTAGCCCATTTGAACCCAATCAATTTGAGCCAAAAGTACCCCCCCTCGCCCCCTCCCACCCCCCCCACACCCAAACCAACCAAAACCCCACCCCCAGATCCCCCCCAATTACCCTCCACAACCCTCACACCCCCCCAACGCTTCTATTTCAATCCATTTTGATATCTTCAATTTCAACCTAACACGCCCTTTTGACACCCGTAGAATTTTTATTTTCAATAGACTACTTAAGGATCAAATGCATACAACATTGTGAAATAATAATTGGTCTTCCGTATGATACGGTACAATAATTAGTACATACATGTTCTTTCATGTTCATTCATAATAAGCCTAATCATGAGAGCATATGAGCCTTTGACTTCAAATAGTAAATAAACTTTATTGAATTATAAGAGGTACTATTAAAATTTTAAAATAAAATTAATCAATGATATGCAACATTATTAAAAAAAATATAAGAACATTCCGTTATATATGAACATAATCAATACTTGGTCAGAATTTCCACATGGTGCAATTTAGTGATATGTAATCACCACACTTAGCGTGATTGCTAGTCTTATTTAAATAAAGGAAAAAGAGTTAATACAAGTATAGATCACATGGGGTAGAAAGTTCAGATATATGTAGTGCTAAAATATGCATATTGTTATAAAAGTAAACTCCTAATGATATAAGTATAAAGGAAAAAGATAAATATAGGAGAAAACTTTTTTTTTTATTCAAGTGTGTTATACATTGAGATTGATATCTCTATTTATAAGTAGAAAAATCACCTCAAAGACTACTTTGATGAATCTCAAATTAATAGATATATCGTTATCCCATAAATGTTCATATCACATTGGGATCATATATATCAAAGATAAGGATAAATCTTGAAAATACATATTTATCCATGATAAGGATAAGTTCATGAATAAATGGATCATCCACTTAGTTCAATGGATTTATAACACTTCCCTTTGGATGTCCATAAATTATGTGTCTCGTTAAAAAACTTACTAGGAAAAATGTTGTGGAAAAAAATTCTAGTGAAGGAAAAAGAGTATACATATCTTTAGATACACATTATTTGTTGCCTCATTAAAAACCTTGCCAGGAAAATCCAGTGGGACAAAATTGCCCAAGAAAAAAAGAATGCAACACGTATTATACTCCCCCTGATTAAAATATCACTTAATTTCTTGCGATGATGCCTCCGATCTTATACATCGGCTTCTTAAATATTGATATTGAAAGTGTCTTTGTGATCAAACCGCATTCACGAAGATGTTGCATTGTTGAGCTCATCATGATATATCATTTTCTGATTTCATGGATATGACGAGGTTTTGACCTTAGCCAAATATATCATTGAATATCATTATATTCGGCATGACCTCGTTGTTGCAAGTAAATTGCTTTTCATGCAACTTGTTTAGAACAATAATCATCTGGTGGACACTTTTATTTGCAGTTGATTATCTTCATATATTGTGATTGATATATTCTTTTCTAAAGAAAATTCACACATTTTCTGAATATGGTGTCTCATTGATCTCAACAAAACGCGCTCTCAATTTTCTTCATGGACAAATTTTATTTCTACATGGTTTGAAAAAGTTGTTACCGATGTTTGTTTCATTTATCACCAAGATATTATTGTGCCTCCACATGTAAACAAATAGCATATTTGAGATCGAGCTCTATTTGGATCATATAAATATTCTGCAGCTGCATAACCAATCAGTTCTTACATGAATTCCCAGGAATACACTAAATCCAAGTCTATGGTCCTTCGAAGATATTCAAGTAGGTGTTTAACACCATTTCAATGTCCTTTTGTTGGATAAGAACTAAATCTTGCCGGTAAATTTACTGCAAAACATATATTTGGTTGAGTACTTTTAGCAAGATGCATTAATGCCCTGATTGTACTAAGATATGAAGTTTCATCACCAAGAAGATTTTCATCATTCTTTTGAGTTTAAAATGGATCATCATTTATGTCAAACAATCTCATAATTATTGGGGTACTCAATGAATGTGATTTATCCAATAAGTCTTCCCACTACGTAGTCATCTTATGTTTCTTTTTCTTGCCGGACTGCCCTTCAATCTCCTCTTATTTAACCACTTGTCCCTCCTCTTCCACCTCTCAACTGCATCAAAATTTTTCTGTGTATGTTTGACTAATGGACAATATTTCATTTATCGAATTATCTATCTATAGGTCAAGGGGACAAAATTTCTGTCCTACCAAAACATTTCACCTTTTCAAAAAACTAACAACTTTGAGAGATCGTTGCAAGAGTGTAATAGTTCAAGTCATGCAACCATCACACTAGTATAACAATCAGATATTAACTTTTTCATAAAAATGCAAGGACAATTAGGGTCATTCTTTTTGTACCCTTTCCTTCCTTGATTATTTTAATCCATATAAAGATTCTTGAAACTTTATTAAAAAAGTTTCTTTCAAACTTTAATATGCTTCAGACACATTGATTACTCCAAGTATTTTCATATAACCTTCATTGTGTAGCTAGACATGACAATTATTCATTATATGCTTTCAAGTTTTCTGGATGTTGCCAAATCAAACAATCCTCATTGCATCCACCATAGGAGAAATATCTCCAACAATGTCAGGACTTTTGCCAAAAAACTTTATTCCCCAAGGCATAAGCAGAGAGTACATTGATATGTTAGGTTATACTATACCATAATAATTTATGGATTAATCATCTGCAGCCACCTCAAGTGTCCGCAAATTCATTAGAAAACCATCAAACTATACTTGTGCCAAGTAACACTTTAATTTGTTCAAAAGTCATTCCTATTAGCACAAAATGCTGACATGGCAAAAAACGTTTGTAGTCACTGTCCTTGAGCGCGTTTAATTTATTAAAAATAATATTTTTCTTTCTTTCTAATTTACCCTAAGTTATTTAAAAATTATTAATTAACAAAAAGAAGAAGGACAATTGTCCTCCCTTCCTCGTTCTATCTATTAGTCTTTCACCATTTTTATCTCTTTTTTTTTACACAGCACACACACTCCCTCCACCTTTCTTTCTCTCACCCTTATTGTTCTTTTATGTTTTTCTCTTTTTTCTTATATCGATTTTCGTCTCAAATATCTCGAAGAAGTTTCATTTACAATGATAAAAAAATATGAATAGATTTTTTTTTGACAAAAGTCTGTTAATTTTTTTCAATTCTAATAAAAGATGAAGACAATGAGTGAAAATTTTTAATGTTATCGAAATGAAAGAGAATGCATATTTAGCTTGAATATACAACAATGGTGTGTCATTGTAGCTCTATGGAAGAGAAGAAAGAGATGGAGCGACACCAACTCCATAGAAAATCAGAAATGGGTATTTCTGAAGAAGGAGGAGGGACTTTAATTAAAAATAGATTTTTTTTAATTTTTTAAAATACTTTATGAATTAATTATATAAAGGTTTAAAAAAAAATTAAATGTAATGCCACGTGTCATCATATTATTGGTAAAATTAATATGAATTCGCATTTGAGATACACACATTTTTATTTTTCAATTGATTGTCAGTTTGTGTCAAATATGTGTAGATTTTTTAAGGTTTAAGTGTTCAATAAGTACATTCCTTAGTTGAGGTGTTTAAGTGAAATATGAGGACAACTTTAAGTGGCTATGGATGACTTAGGCCTAATTTATTTGTACCCCTTTGACATTATACCTTGGTACATGGACTATCAATCTAAAACATCACTTTTCTAAGTGAAACAAAATATACTTGAACTATACATTTTATTTGGTCAATTATTTATATGTCCACATGCATTATATGACATACTTGAATTCAAGATCCTCGTCACAATTTATATTATTGAGCGCTACTTCATATTAAAGATATTGTCGATAGTTATTTGATATCGATTCCAATATGATATAACTTATCGAGATCTCTTCATTTTCATCAATTTAAGATACCAGAATCTTTTCTAAGGTTTTATGAAGTGTTATGTCGTGGTGCTCTTTTATAGCACTTGCCTCATTATTATAACCATATTTTGATCATTTTCTCCTCTCCTTCTTCAAAAAATTTTACATTTGGAACCAACTGGTCTATTACCCTTCAGGTGTATTATAGACTCTGTCATTCAAGGACTTTTTATTGGAGCATATGCAGCTGAATTTCAACATATGGTCAGTAAATTCATCTTACAATAGATTTGCAACATTATGAAAATGAATTATCACTTGAACATCAAGTTCACATTTTCGAGGATCTAGATAATTCATAATTAACCTCACACATAATATTCAACTGTCAATTATCTCTCCCCCTAATGTTAGAAAATCTAGCATTCATCCAAACCTTATTTGGGAATGCATCTTTGTGCGTGGGGGAGTAACTAAAATCATAATCGCACATTCAATATTTTAGATTAAAATTTTTTGGTTCCTGACCCTGAACCAATTTTGATAGGGGACCTTTGTTGGCTTGATGCATACAAGTGTTGCTAAATATTATATAAATTCATATCAGACCAAATTTCGTTTGGGGAGATTTGTTCTCATAATTAATGGTTTAGCTATAGTTGGAGGCGTACAATTTCTGCTAAACCAACCAGCATTATCAATATAATTTCATAGTTTGGAACTGTGCTATTAATTTAACAATTGAGCAAATAATCTTACAAACACCAATTTATAAGTTGACAACAAAGCACATGTAACCATCACATAGATGCATCTATCATATAGTTGCAAATGATCCACATGGCAGGTCAATAGGTGGCGGGTCAACAGGCCCATATTTACCTTTTTATTTGTTTCAAATAATTTCAGGGCATACAATCCCAACCTTAGTTGCTACAATGATAATTTTATCAAGATAACAATCAACACAAGAGAATTCTTGAAGAACCTTTTTTTTTTCATCATATAATCCACATGAATTCTCAATTACATTTGCATCACATTTAAATCAGAATGGTCAACTGGTCATGCCAACTATTCTTTATTTTAGTACACTTATAATTTACTTTTGAATGTGATTTCATCAGCATGCCCAAGTTTGTGCAACAAACAAGAGGGAAAAATTGGTATTGTTAGAATATGAGCGTCCACTACCAGTCAACGAATCAGGTCCCTTGACACAGCAAAAACAGTACAAAAGAGTAAACAATACAAAGAACACAACACAAACAGTTTACGTACAAACCTCCTTTCTCAAAGGAGTAAAACCACGATCTGTTGCACATGATTTACAACCGTCTTCACTAATTTCCTCAAGCAAAAGTGAAACCCAATTACAACCAATGTGAGAAAACGTTATTAATCTCAATATCAGGTAATTTACCTATTACTTGAAGAGCCTAAGCGGATACAACACCACCCACTAAACCACCACGCTCCGAATGATTTAGAATTTGCTAAGCGGCTACCACACCGCCCACTAAACCACCTAACTCTTGATGAATTAGAATTTGACTAAGCAACAAATCAATGCTGCCTACTAAATCAGTTAATCTTAACTGATTTTGACTTTTACAAACCCTAAACAAATATTTGAATCCTTTATAGATTAGGAACATATATACAATGTAAGCACGAAAGATATAATTGTAAGACAACTATATAGCTTGCAACTCTATCAGGTCCTTGTTACTGTTAGGATGACACTTCTTGAAGATGACCTTTGCTTTTTGAGTTTTTGGATTTTCTGAAATCCAAAACATTGTTTGCCAAACCTTGTGTTTGTGTTGTTAGAGAAGAGACTATATTCAAATGGACACCAACCCTTGGGACGAGGCTATTGGCTGAGAGTCTGCTGTCATGAAAAGTTGTATACTAACCCCTCAGAGTTGATAGCTTTTGACAGCTGTCGTGTCATCCTTTTCTCGTGCGTAGACTTCCCGGGACCAGGCCCCTTGCTGCGTTCTTTGATGCTTGAGTTCTTGACAAAGACTTGCTGCTCTCTCTATTTTTGAATAAATGAACTTAATATGTTGTTTGTCATGTTGAAGGTATCAAACATAAAGAGTTATTAACCGTTGGACAAACAACCTCTTCCCTTTTTATTGGTTCAGTACGTGGGGCCTCACCTACAACTAACAGGACAATTTTAAAACTATACACCATTATGTATCAAATGGAGAGAACTCTGTCAGGGACCAGGACCCAGCATTTGTGAGATAGTGAAACATACAATCTCGTCCGCTCTTCTTATTGGTGTAGGACAATGCTTACGACTGTACCCGATTTGTATCTGGATGACAGCACTTTGACAGGGACCAGGTCCCCGCATTTGTGAGGATCATCAAAACACCTTGAATATAACATTTTCCCCCTTTTTGATGATAGAAAACAAATATACCTCACCCTGAGTTTATCATTCATCTCACTATCAGCAGTTCCAATAATAAAGGTCCGGTTCCTTGTTAGATCGATAAGTTTGTTAAATCACCAAAACTTTATATCAAGTTCGAGCTAACATCTCAACTCAGATTCGAACTAACATTTTCTCCCTTTTGATGATAACATAGTATTCACCAGTTCCCTCTATCAACAAGAATTCTTGGGGTAAATGAAGTTTAATCATCCCTTAAGTTTGTCAAATCTTCAAAATATCAACGTAGCATTTCCCTCCCTTTTGAAGGTGACATACTTATTCACTAGTTACCCCTATCAACAAGAATTCTTGGGGTAACTAGAGTTGAATCGTACCGAAGATTGTCAACTCAACAAAACAACAACATAGCATTTTCCCTTTTTTGATGATGACAAACTTGTTCAATTTCTTCTTCCCCCTGTCGGCAGGTTCTGATCCTCTTCAAGTATCTTCTTCCCTCTGTCGGCAGGACCAGGTCCTCTTCAGGTAGCTAACATTTATTCCCCCTGTCGAAAAAATCATTTCCTCTTCAAGCAGCTAACATTGATTCCCCCCTATCAACATGATCTATATCTTCTTCCAGCAGTGATAACACCATTAATCTCATACTTCTTCAAGCAGTTATAACACCATTTATCTCATACCTTACCTTAACAACTTTCCCCCTTTTGACATCATAAAAAAGGGTTAAAGCAGTAAACCAAGTTGACAGAAATGCAGTTTAAGCAAATTCATGGCCAGTTGGGCAACACTAAGCATGAGTAAAAAGGCATAAAGTAATGAGACAAGTCAGTAGAAACCAGACATTTTTCATCCATAAACAAAAGATCAACCATCAAAGCATTGCAAATATGATTACAAATGGAAACAAGAACAATGTCCAAAAAGAGTAATGATGACTGTTAATAGAGATATAGGAAGAGAAGGATGACTTAGAGGCAAGGGATTGAAAGAATAGAATTAATAGAGCATATCCCTTAACATAAGATTTCAAGAATAGTGTCTCAACGTACAACATGTTGTGCAGCCCAACCTGTATGTTTAAACTTTTTCTAATTATTTATTTTTCTTTTGGACCCTAGTCCCTCTGATATGTTGTTTTAGAAGCTGGACCTTTAGACAACCCATTTAAGTATTCCAGTTAACACGAGCAACTGTCATAGCTTCCAACACTAGCCTAAGTTTCTCATAATAGAAAGATTGGTAACACAAACAAATCAAGGCCTCCGAGATGAATAAATCAACAATTGAAGAACCAAGAAGATATACTTTTTCTTTTTATTTTTTATACCTTCCTCTTCAGAAAACTTTGAGTTCTTAGAATATCAACTTTTCTCTTTTTGAACATCATCTTTTCCACTTCATTTTTTCATGGAGGACCAGCTCCCTCTTCACACTTAAAACATTTTCATCAGAGAATTCTTCAGCAAGAATAAAGGGGTTAAAAATTTGAAGTGTGTATGAAAAGAAGATAAAAGAAAATTTCGAAGCACCTTGATGTTTGGAAGGTAACTTGATTTTCTAGGGAATTAGAAAGAAATATGAAATATAAAGAAAGAGAAAATAAGGTATCATTTTGGCATTCAAAAGATGAGACAACAATCAGATTCCTGAAGGACAGACATGTGGCAATTGCAATAGTTCTCATGTATAATTCAAACTGCAATGTTAAGATTGCTAAATTTCGAGAAAGGACCAGGTCCCTCTCTGTAGTTTGAGTGTCATTGCCTAGATCTATCTTGACCTCCCTTTTCCTTCATCCCATTTTCCATGTGTGTATAACTAAAAAAGGTATGAAACTGAACTTGCTAAAACATACATAACCGAATAGCAAGGATACCTGCTCCCTTTTCATAGTCATGAAAGAGTTGATTGCTTCAGGCAGGATCTTTTCAAGAAGGTTTTAGCATTTCCATCATCATCTTGATTAATTCAGCCATATTTTTATGATCTTCAAGATATTTCCTGATCCACAAAAGTTGAACCCATCAAGCTGCACTTGTTACATTTATTGCCTCAGTTGATGAAAGAGCAATTAAATCTTGCCTTTTAATTCCACATGAGTGAAAGATCAGCATATAACATAATACACTCTTGAGGTACTCTTGCTATCTGTTTGATACCTAGGATAATCAACAACACCATGTACTACAAATCAAAGAGTCTCCCGATGGATAGAATAAGACCAAGTCCTCTATCTTTTTCAGATGACTTAAGATTTTCTCAACAGCCTTCAAAATATTTTCCTTTGTACATGAGTAGAGTCTTTGAACCCGATTGATCAACATCCAGCTTCAAGTTAGTGTCCAAGAAATTATGAATTGTCTAGGCACCCAAAATATGAAACTCTTTCAGCAGCTTCTTTGAACTAGTACCAGGTCCTTTCCAATGTTCAAACAATAATTAACCCCTGAATGTTGTGCTATCTTCTTCTCTGTAGCTAAGCTTCTATGAGAGTATTCGACTTGTCCATGCTTAGAGCTTCAGCGAAGATGTCATCCACTTGATCTTCCTTCTTACAAAACTTCATGATGACATTATCCCTCTTTATCATTGTCTTGACTTCAAATATGTTACGCCATTTGAATAGCTCATTAATGTGCTTCTCCGGAAAACCGAGGGTACTCTTTTAAGGTGTGCTAAATCTGTAGCTCTAAGAAATTTAATTCTTCCATTATGCTTATTTCAACACTCACTTTTAATGAGTGAAATAAAAATAAGCTCTTCACACAACACCTCAAAGATTGGATCAAAGATGACATCATCAATATGTACCTAAATAATCAACAATTCTTTTCATATTGAATTCAAAGAGAAGAGTTTTTGACGATTTTACCTCTCTTGAAGCCATTGTTGAGGAGCAACTTGGACAACCGTTCAGCTTGTTGGGGAACCGACTGTAAGAATTTGCTTCTTTCAAACTGAGCTTGATCAGCTTCTTCATTCTCACCTTCAAAATTCACATTATCAGTTTGAACTACATCATCTTTGTTCATCAATGTCTAGAGGACCGGGTACCTCATCAGGTTCATCATCTTCATCAGCTTCCTTGAGATTGCTCGAATCATGAAGAGAATGCTCTGCAGCAAGATCACTATTTATACCATCTCTCTGATTCTGAAGCACCCCTTCCATCTCAGAGTTTCTTTCTTTTGTAACTTCTCAATTCTTCTAGACTCGTAAAAAATTGCAGAAACATCTTTTTCAATGCACACATTTTATACACCGGATAAGCCTTGCTAGAGTAAGAGTATTCCAAACACACATTATTTTTGTCACAAAACATGTTACATTCATCACTTCACCTTGCGGAATCTTGAAAGATTAAAATCCTGCATATTTTACCTGAAGTATGGTCTGATCTGCTTCTCTTTAACATCATCGTCACAACCTTTGTCATTTGTAAATATCATTTTATGCAGACTGGGACCAGGTGCCTTAACACAGGTATGTGCAGCAAAACAACACTCATGAGCACGTCTCTAGAATCATACCTCAGCATTCATACCTTGAGCATTAAGTTCAGTCAGACTATCACAATGAGCAGTAAATAGATCAGCAATATACATGTTCTTGCATCTCTTTTCTATTAAAATCATCACCTGAGAGAGAAAGTTTGTGACAAACAGTTACTAATAAGATTTTAGCTTCATTTCATTCATCACAAATCTACACAAAAAATGTAGAATTATTGCCATTCGCCATAACAGACACCTCCACCTTGAAGTGCCTTGAGAGAGAGGAAGTTTTGTAACCTTCTTAGTCATGTGTTTTGAGAATCTACTATTTATAAACCAAAACTGACTACTTCCTCTCTTCTGCACAAGAATTACTTGTTAGACTTAGGAAACCACTTCAAACAGAGTTTCCAATAACTATCAAAAGACTTAACAAGAAACCTTCCTGTTCAAGGGGCAAAGTGTTCTTTCTAAAACGATAGCGAGGACCAGGTCCCTTACGCTCCATTTCCATATTACTGTCGGATCTGACAAATTTAGCACGAAGACCAGGTCCCCTTTCTTTCTTTTGTTGATTACTTTTAGATCGGGCAAACTTCACATGCCTTTCTTTAGCTCTTTTTTGCTGTTTGGAATAATTTGATGAACTTTCTTCAATTTTTTCCAAAATTGGACAATCTTTCTTAAGATTTCCATCTCGACCACAATTCTCACACAACAAATTGTCAAGATCAGGAACATTTTTGCTTCGAGGATTAAAGGAGGATTTTATCTTTTCACAGCCCAACCCTCTTCTACTGTTGTTGTTTTGACCAATCAAATTTGTAAGAATCTTAGAGGAATTGGTCCATTTGAGAGATTTTTCCAGTTACTCTTTTACAAGGACCAGGCTCCTCTCTCACTCAAGATTTCTTTGTAATGCAATTTGGGTCTTTATTTCAGCAATGTGCAGCTTATTCTCAAGCTCCATTTGCAAGCTGCAAGCTGCAAGCTGCTTGCCTCATTCTTTCCTTTAAAAGTTGTATTTTTTACTCCTTTCATCATTTTCTTCAGTTCTATATTTTCAGCTTCTATAACAAGCATTTGTCTTTTAATTACAGATATTTGGGCAACTAATCCAATTTTTTCATCTTGAGAGATATCTAGACTGCTGTTTATGGGATCCTTCTCACTTGTCAGCTCACTTATCAAATCATGCAATACAACTGCTAGCTTTCTCAACTTGCTAGTAGAAAAAGTATTCAAGTTTTGGTTGAAATAAGATAGATTTAACTTTTCATCAGCATCTTCCTCGTTTGACTTTGCCGTGAAATCGCTATCTGTGTGTTCAGAATCATCTGAATCACTTGAGGATTTTTCCCATGCAGCTATATCCCTTTTTATTTCTCTGAAAAAGACTTCTCTTCTGCTTATCTTGGAACATACCTGGTCCCCTTCTTTGTCTTTACCTTCTGCAGTCTTGACAAAATTTTCTTTCTTCAGACCAGTCTCATCAATCAGACCTGTCCTCATTTTTTTTTTAGAATTAGACACTTAATTTTTCTATGTATCTCATGAACTTGAAGAAGATCAAATAGTGCATTTAGAGTCGCCTCTTCAGGACCCTTTGTGTTATCAGCAGTCACAAAATCATTTGTCCAAGATCTAGGAAGAATTTCCATTATCTTAGAGACTTGGTTGACAATAGGAATAGGTTCTTCAAGGAACATGAGCACATCTCTGATGTTGGAGAATCTGGTGCACACTTCATGAATGAGTTCACCTTCATTCATAGTGAAACCTTCAAACTGAGTAGTAAAGAGATCTAGCTTAGATTTTCTTTTTTCCTCAGTGCCCTCATAAGTTGTTTTCAACATATCCCAAATGTCCTTGGCTGATTCACAAGATGAAATCAAATCATATTCATTTATACTAAGGCCGCACATCAGTAGCTTCCTTGCTTTGTGATTTTTCTGGACTAATAGTCTGTCAGAGTCATTCTATTGTATTCGAGATTTGGGAATGACTCTTGTGACCTCTCCATCTTTAACCTCCACAGTTGGAACATGAGGACCTTTACATATGACGCCCCATACTTCACTGTCCTCAGCCATAAGATAGTCTCTCATCTGAATCTTCCAATATTTATAAAACTGACCATCAAGAAGAGAAGGACTTGTGGGAGACTGATTTTTTTTATTATTATGTAGTGATGCCATTTCTCGCATGAACTTCTCTCTTGGTGTTAACCAGATAGAGAACACCCGCTCTGATACCACTTGTTAGAATATGTGTGTCCAATACCAGTCAACGGACTTGGTCCCTTGACACAATAAAAACAGTGCAGAAGAGTAAACAATACAAAGAACACAATACAAGAAGTTTACGTGGAAACCTCCTTTCTCAAGAGTGTAGAACCACGACCTATTACACAGGATTTACAACCGCCTTCACTAATCTTCTCAAGAAAAAGTGAAACCCGATTACAACCAATGTGAAAAAAAGTTATTAATCTCACTATTAAGGAATCTACCTATTACTTGAAGAGCCTAAGCAGATACAACACAGCCTACTAAACTACCACACTCCGGATGATTTAGAATTTGCTTAGCGGATACCACACAGCCCACTAAACCACCTAACTCTAAATGACTTAGAATTTGACTCAAAAACAAATCAATGTTGCCCACTAAATCAGTTAATCTTAAGTGATTTAGACTTTTACAAACCCCAAAAAAATATCTCAACCTTTATAGATTAGGAACAAATTTATAATGTAAGCACGAAAGATATAATCACAAGACAACTATACAACTTTTAGGTCTATCAGGTACTTGTTGCTGTTAGAATGAAACTTCTTGAAGATGGCCTTTACTTTTTGAGCTTTAGGATTTTCTGAAATCCAAAACTTTGTTTGCCAAACCTTGTGTTTGTGTTGTTGGAGAAGAGACTATATTCAAATGGACACAAACCCTTGGGACGAGGCTATTGGCTGAGAGCCTGGTGTCATGAAAAGCTGTGCACCAACCCCTCAGAGTTGGCAGCTTTTGATAGCTGTCTTTTCATCCTTTTCTCGTGCGTAGACTTTCCAGGACTAGGTCCACTGCTGCGTTCTTTGATGCTTGAGTTCTTGACAAAGACTTGCTGCTCTTTCTCTCTTCTTGAATGAATGAACTTAATATGTTATTTGTCATGTTGAAAGTATCAACCATAAAGAGTTATTAACCATTGGACAAACAACCTCTTCCATTCGTATTGGTTCTGTACACTGGCGCCTCACCTACCACTGACAAAACAATTTTACAGTTGTACACCATTATGTATCAGATGGAGAGAACTCTGCCACGAACCAGGTCCCTGCATTTGTGAGATACTGAAACATACAATCTCGTCCACTCTTCTTATTGGTATAGGACGCTGTACTTTTCACCTACCACCTAACATGACATATTTTGCTGGGTGAGAGCACTTTGACAAGGATGAGGTCCCCGCGTTTGTGAGGATCATCAAAACACCTTGAATATAACAGGTATTCTTTTACATAAATATTTATAACCCGCTTCAATTATAGTAATCTGAAGATGATAAATCTTTTCATAATTTATAGTCTCAATATTTCTTTTGAACTTATCCGAAACTTAAAAGTTTCTTTTGAGACTTACTGCTCGTTAGAGTTTGCAATTAATTTTGTGTACTATCACATATTCCATGACACCATTCATATGGTGAACATCTCCTCAAAGAGAAATTATATTTCTATTGTCATGGTCAAAATTATTAAGAGCAAGACATGTGTCTTGCTTTAGTTGTACCATAGGTACATAACAAATGAAAAATTTGTATTGCCACACAATAATATTTTTTTGATCATGACACAAACTTTATAGGCAAGAGTTTTCTTTCTTTTGCCTGTTTGGTAGTTCATAAATAAACATAACATAATATTTATGACGTATAAATGTACACGACCATTGACCATTTATGCCAAATAAAATTTCTTTCTTTCTCTCAAACCTTCCGTAGATTTGAGTTGTGGCACATATCAATTTTTCTCAAACCTCCCATAAAGGTGAGTTGTGACATATATCCAACCCATAATGATTGATTGAGCATTCATGATACTCATCACAAGTCACTTCTCTTCAAGGAATCGACTAATAATTTATATGTACTTCATTTGCATTATAAGAACATTGTCATCGCTTTTAAATTCATCATATTTCCATGACACACCTCAACATCACTTTGAAAGATCAAGTTTACCATCACTTTATCTTCTTATCTTTTGATGGAGGACTTATAAACTTGTCAAATTATTCGGTCGACAACATTTTTAAGTACAGTGACCTTTCATACCATTTTGATGATAAAAATTGAATTCACATTTTGAAGGACTATTTGGAGAACCCGTAGTTGTTCTTTCTTTTATAATTACCACAATGATGACTGTTATAATTTCATTCATTTACACCCCTTTTAAATATCGTTAATGATTTGTCATCTTTCAGACTAATTATTTACTGCTACCACATTCATACGATAGAATGAAGCAAGTCAACATGCAAATTTCAAAGTTATCATATGTTGCTTCCACATTCTTTTCAAGGAATGGAGCAAATTCAATATGATGAATTTCAAGATTTTTCATCAAAATATATTATTTTTGCCTTAGTCATCATTATGGTGCATTAGAACTTATATCCAACGTCTTATCCATATAAAGTCATCTTAGGTCATAAATCTATGAGATTGGACCCAATACCTTATCATTATGGTGCATCAAAACTCAAATTAATGTCTTACTCCCTTGGTGCGATAGAACTTGAATCTATCGTCTTATCTTCAAGTATTTTTCATTATGTGCATCCGAACTTTAAACGATGTCCTACCCTTCTGGTGAGATGAGACTTGAATTCATTGTCTTAACCTTCAATCAACGTCATATAAGTCAATACCAATAAAACTCATCCATGAGTATACTTCTTTATCCTTCAATTCTTTTCTGAAATGAAGAACTGTTAGTATAATCATAAACCATTGTATAAAATTGATAAAGTCAATATGTTCTACCTTTTCATATATCACATATATACTATAAATAAATGATTAGTATAAGAGGAACTTTTTAAAGTATAAATGTGTAACAAGAAAAATTAAATAGAACTTGTCCCTGCTCACAAGTGTTTCAACTACAACACTTTTGCGAAGTGCTACAACTTTTAGAGCATATTCGTGCTGATAACATGTTATAAAAGTAAACTCATAATGATAATGATATAAGTATAAAGGAAGAACATAAGAGAAGTAGATGTAGGAGGACTTTCTTCTTATTTAAGTGTGTCATACATTGAGAATGATACCTCTATTTATAAGTTTAAAAATCACCTGAAAAAGCCACTTTGAAGAATGTCAAATTAATAGATACATCATTATCCCACAAAGGTTCATATGACCTTAGTAATATACATATTCAAGATGTGGATAAATCTTGTGAATACATGTCCATCCATGATAATGATAAGTTCATGAATAAATGGATCATCCACTTAGTTCAATGGATTTAAGATGATTTTTCTTTTTAAAGTTAGCGGAAGTATGTGCACCTCAATCAGAAGGGCAAGTCCAATTCTGTGAAGGAAACAAAATAAATGATATCCTCAAATAAATCTTTTTACGATCGTTCATTTGTAGCTTCTAATTTTCTTTTCTTAGTGAATTGTGGAATTTTCTTCATTTGATCTTCGGTGTTAGCAATCAACTTTATAAGTTTGTTTAATTCATTTTTGGTAAAGTTTAGAATTCATTGACGATAAAAGTATGTTTGTTTAATTTATTGTTTTATAATGAATTAATAAGCTATTAAAAATGTCATTTTTAAAAGCTAACAACCATTTGTTTAAGTTTTATATTTATGATCATTTGAATGAATATTACATTTTTATTTCTTCTAATTATACTTTATCTTTTTGTTATTTTCAATGCGGTTCTTTTAGTTCTATGTGGAATGTAAAATTTACAGCTAAATGAAATAAAGGTTTTAACTACTTGTTATGTTTCTTCTCATTTTCATGTCTTAGCATATTTAAATTAATTAATGACGACAAGAAATTTTTCAGTAATTGAATATTAATTAGATAAATTAATTTTTATTTATGTTCACAACTCTCTCGTATATCATATCCATAACTTCTAGATTTTCAATTCTCATGTAACATTCCACAAATTTCAAATTAATGCTTGAACCTCTTTTTGTATGCATAGAGACCTAATTCGAGGATTTCTATTGTGTCTGATAGAGGTGCACATTTCTCCTCTCATTTTTGGAGTTATATGGAGGAGCATATGGGTACCAAGCATGGCGCAAAATGAAGATTGAACACGAAGGAAGTGTGCTGACATGGTCAATCCATCAATAATGACCCAAATGTTGTCAACACCCGTAGAAGTCCAAGGCAAACTTGCCACAAAGTCCATAGTGATGTGATCCACTTCCACTCCTGGATAATCTTCGAAACTCACCACCAGGTCTCAAATGATCGGCCTTCACCTGCTAGCAGCTTAGGCAACGCGACACATAGTCTGCAATAATCTCTCATCATGCCTGTCTGCCAATAATGCTACCTAAAATTGCGATAAATTTTAGTGGTGTGCCGAGATCTATAGAGTATCTAGAATCATGGGCCAAATAAAGAATCAGCTGGATCAAACCCCCAACTCTTTAATCACAAGTACGACTAACAAGTATAAAAAAACCATCTAAATCTAAAGTTGCTTGATCGAAATCAACCGCTAACACCCGATCTCTAAGCACCACCAAAGTCTCATCCTCAAAGTGAAGTCCATGGATCCGATCAAGAAAGGAATAATGAACTCCCATATAGGCTAAGACCACCTAGAATCTGAAATATCAAATCAAATCATCTGATTAGCTAAGTAATAGATGTCTAAAGCTAAAGGTCTCTCAAGAGTAGACAGGAATGCTACACTACCCATACTCACCACCTTTTGGTTCAAGGCATCTATCTGCTACCACATTTGTCTTTCCAGGATGATAGAGAATAGATAGGTCATAGTACTTAAGAATCTCAATCCGACAATGCTACCTAGAATTAAGGTCCCTCTAACTCGTAATATATTAAAGACTCATTTGAACAATGTAGATCTTACAACAAAATCCATACAGGTAGTGTCTCTAGATCTTAAGCCCAAAATCTACAATTACCAACTCAAATTCATGAGTAGAGTAGTTGCGCTCATGCATCTCAAGCTACCTCAACACCTAAGTAATAACCCAGTCCTACTGCATTATAATCTACAAATGTATTGAATGCTCTTTATACTTATGGTACCAGGTTTTAGAAAATTCTTTATTGTTTCTTATCGATTGTGGCCTAATTTCCATTTAAAAGAATCATATGTGTTATTTATTTTGGAATGCATGCCTTTTTTGGGTTTAAAATGTTTTTTCCATCATGACCTATACTTTTGGGTTATAACAAATTGGTAGCATAGTTAGATTCACCAATTCCATAAGTTAAACACTAGGGTGTGTAGTGTAGTCTTGCAGATCCGTATGTAAAATTCCATACTTATCTTCGAGAGGCTATAAGAAACCTAGTAAGAGAAAATTCTCTCCTTTGATTCCTTTCATGTGAATTATTCATATCAAGTTTTGCATACCTCTAAACTATTCTCTTTAAGCAGATGGCGAGGACTAGTGCCAATACCTCAGAGGGTTAGGCCGTACCTTTCTCCTAAGCCCCACTTCTTAGACACGACAAGGGACATAGTGGAGTTAGGGCTAATGTCGAGCAAGAGGGGAACCACCTACTCGAGGAAGAACTAGAGAGGCATCACCACACACCGTATATAACTATGATGATGTTATTGAGCTGCATACAAAAGAGACGGGACCATCCCATCCTCTCTTGGTTCCCAAAAATATTATAATGCATTAAACGGATTGATAAGTTATTTGCTAGATTAGATAGTTCCCCTAATTCTGGCTTGGTCGGTACTACTAGTTCTCCTATTATAGTTAGTGTGAATACTTTAGGGTCCTAGTATGAGATTTTTGACTCTTGATTACTCTTTAGTACCTTCTTGTCCGTTTTGAAATTTGCAGCTCCACCTGTTTCTACTAGTGCAGATATGCTAGTTGCCGAGCAGAAAAGTTTTGAGGGCTTTTTGGGACCTCCTAGATTTGACAATTCAGCTGGAGAGGAGGATTTTGACTTCTTGAGTGTGTTCCAATATAATTTGTTCAACATATGCATCTTAGAGGCTCATGGTAGGTCTTACACTTTTTATCAGTTTTCAAAAGTGGCCAAGGAGTGCTGGAGATTAGTTCTTGCTCATAGACGTGTTGGTTTTCTTGCTATGTTTAGGATAATATTACTAAGGTATTCCTTGAGAGGTTTGTTCCTTGTAGACTTAGAGATCAGCGCAGGGACAATTTCAATAGATTAAAGCATGACTGTTTATCAGCTTTTGAGTATGATCTCATTTCCCTTACTTGTGTCGTTTTGCCATATTGAGTATTCCCATAGAGTTTGAGTAGATTCATAAGTTAGTAAGGGGGTTCACCAATTTTCTTCAAGAGGCCATAGATTTTCTTGTGTTATCAACTGGTATGTTCTAGAGTATTATTGATGATTCCAGGATGATCGAGAGTATTCAACATTCTAGAAAGGGTAGTGGTACCAAAAGGTTTTATCACAAACAATTTAGTGGTTATTCATTCAGAGGTAGGGATTATTCATGTTAGGGCTCCGAGGGTTATCAGGGTAGACTAGTGCTGGTAGCTATTTAGAGTACATATGGTGTTAGAAAATCAATGTCTAGTTAGACTGGCTAGCGCACACGTAGTGGATCTTCAAGTCATAGAGGGTGCACACTCTTCTAGTTACCCTCAGAGGGGTTTAGTTCTCTATGGTTGATTTTTTGTGAGGAGTTTGAGAGCAAAAAAAAATTCCATAGACATTTCTCTTATTTTGTCTAGTCAGGATCATATGCTACTCATTCTACGACATCTACAATAGTGTGTTGTACTTCAATAAGTACTAGAGTTTATCCTGAGGTTACCAAGGGTGGAGCTCAGGTAGCTCTACGAAATTCTCTTAGACTAGTGGTGACCGTAGACATTTATATGTTATACTAGGTAGCTCCGAGGTGGAGAACTTAGATGCATTGATCACATGTACTATCCAGTCTTTCATTTTTCTTCTATAGTCTTATTTGATCCCTGGTCGACCTACTTTTTAGTGTATACTATTTTGTTGTGGGTATTGATCATGTGTGTGAGTCCTTTGTTGTTCCTATTGATTAACATCTCTACTATGGTAGACAATTCCTTGGTGGTGGATCGTATATATCGGGGGTATGTTATGGCATTTTCTAATAGTGAAACCCGAGCAGACCTAATTTTAATTAATCTTATCGATTTTGATGTGAATTTAAGCATGGATTGGTTATCTTCCCCTCCTACAATGTTATATTGGTATGCAAAGATATTGACTTTAGCGTACACCATTTTACCTCGATTGGTGTGGAAGGGTGATCCCAATGGAGTGATATTTTCTTTGTGCCCATCATATGATGGAAAAAGGATGTTTATCTTATTTGACGCATATTCATAATTTTACCAAAGGTCAATCTCTTTTAGAGACCATTACAGTGTGAGAGAGAGTTAATAGATATGTTTCGTACTTACTTACCAAGTGTTCCTCCTAACCATGAAGGAGGGGGGACAGAAAAAAGAGAATGACTGCGGTGCGTTAAGGTAACGTGTAGATAGGACGGCGTTGTAAAGTGTAATGGTTAGAGGTGGGGGCGGTGTAGAGATTGGAGTTTGAGTGACATAACTTTGTGATTGACTTGGATCTAGGAACCAAGACCATTTCTATCTCTCCTTACCGGATGGCTTCGGTGGAGTTGAAGGAATTGAAGGCTCAATTGGAGGACTTATTGAAAGTGTTATTAGTCCTAGTTTATCACTAAAGAGTGCATTGATCATATTTGTTAAGAAAAATAATGGTAGTATGAGGATGTTACCGATTATATATAGTTAAACAAGGCTACAGTCAATAATAAGTATCCTCTTCCCCACATCGATGATTTATTTGATCAACTTCAGCTTCAAAGTGCAGTTTTCTCTAAGATTGACTTGAGATCGGACTACCATCAATTGAGAGTTCATGATTCTGATATCCCCAAGACAACTTCCGAGACTAATTATGAGTTTGTAATCATGTCATTTATACTAACTAATAGCCAGACCACTTTTATGGAGTTGATGAACTGAGTATTTTTTCCTTATTTGGATTCTTTTGTGATTTTGTTATTTGATGATATCATACTTTAATGCAAGAATGAGATCGATCATGTTCGTCAATTGAGGACCGTACTCCAAAGATTGAGAGAGAAGAAGTTGTATGTAAATTCCTTAAGTGTGAGTTTTGACATGAGTGTGTCACTTTCTTGGGTCATGAAGTGACCATGAAAGATAGTATGGTTGATGCTTCCAACGTTGCGGTAGTTTGTGATAGGAAGAGACCTACTTACCATACAAAGATATAGAGTTCCATCGTGTTAGCGGGCTATAATTGTTAGTTCATTCAATGTTTCTCTTCAATCACTACTCCATTAACTAAGTACTTTCAGAAGCATTTGGTATTTTTGTGGACCGATGAGTGTGATGTGAGATTTCAAAAGCTCAATGATTTATTAAGATAGAAATTTATCTTAGCATTTCACTAGGAGGGATTTGTGGTCGTATTTGTGTTCTGGAGTTGGTGGTTGGGTGCGAATGATATTGGAGGATGCTTATTTTTCAAAATATTCTATTCACCCGAGGGCAGCAAAAATGTACCACAATTTGAAGAAACACTACTGGTCGTGTTGTATGAAAATAGATGTTTGCAGTTTGTGGCCAAGTGCTTGAACTGTTAACAACTGATGTATGAGCATCAGATACCGAGTGATACGAAGCATAGGATGCCCATACCTATGTGGAAGTGGAAGTTCATTACCATGAATATTATCACTGGGTGTATTTTATTCTATTTGGTTTATTGTGGATCAGACCAACTCGACTCATTTCACTTTCTTGAGGACTAACTATAATGCAGAGTAATTTTCTAGGGGAGTTAAATGGAGGAGAATATGGTTACCAAGATTGATAAATGTGCACAATTGATATTTCATTTTTAGTTTGTTATTTGTTCTTTGTTTTTTTGAATTCTTATCTGTGGCATGATAATCCGATTCTTCTCTAGTTTCTCACTATTATGTTGAAAGAATGCCAAAGTTCTAATACATACATATATATTACACATACATATAAGTATATATATATATATATAGTATATATGTATATATAACATACATATTATATGGATACATCATATATATACTGTATATATAAGAATATATAATATCTATAATTATCTCTATATCTCTCTCTCCTATATATACAGCCTCGCTCGCTAGATATATCTACCCACACTATCCGTCTCACACACCCCCCACCCCCCCCCCCCCCCCCCCCCCCCCACACCCCCATCTATCTCTCTTACCCCCACCCACCCCCCCCCCACCCCCCATCCCCTCCCGCCCCCCCCTGCACGCGCGCGCGCACACACACCCCAACGGAAGAACCCTAGGCCCTCCTATGATGCTCGTCACACACAAAAGTCAGTATTTTTATAAATTTATTTTATTTTTAATACTAGTCTTCCTCTTTCATGAAAAATTGTGAAATATATGAAAGATTATGACTTTTATGAAAAGTTGCAACTTTTATGAAAAATTATGATTTTAATGAAGTGTTGCGACTTCTATGAAAAGTTGCGACTTTAATGAAAAATTATGATTTTCATAAAAAGTTACGACTTTTATTGAATGTTGTGGCCTTCACAAACGGTTCAAACTTTTTCAAATAATTATAACTTTTCTGATAAGACGCAATAAATATTTGTTCGCATTATGCTTTATAGTATATAATAGAGGGATTTCTTCTCATTTTACAATAACAAGAATTCTGAAACTCTTGTTCTTCTTCACAATTAAATATTTGTGTACTTTGCTCATGTTGAGTGACTTACCAACACCATTGCTTATGTTACAGATCCTGATATGTATTTTTACAATCATTAAGTTATGCTTATGTTATTAAGGATAAATAAATGATAAGATGTAATAATTTTCATTTTCCATATAATGTTTTTAGTTATAATGCATGATAGCTTTTAAATATTATTTTTATTAATTTCGTAGGATTTTCTTTTAAATTTATTTATTTCCAAAATAAACATTTAATTTTCATGAAAAGTTGTTACTTTAATGAAAAGTTGTGAACTTTATGAAAATTTATGACCTCAATGAAGAGTTGCACCTTTTATGAAAAATTGTTACTTTTATGAAAGGTTGTGATCTTTCCGAAGGGTTGTAAATTTTCGAAGGAGTTGTGACCTGTTTGGTAAGGCATAATAAATATTTTTTCACACTACCCTATGTTCTCTATAAATAGAGAAATTTTCTGTCACTATAATTTGTAGGTTTTCCCCCCACTATAGGGTAGTCAAATTCAAACACATTAGTTATATTTTTTTGAAATTTGTTTAACTCCTGAAAGTTTTATTCCTCCAATTTCATTTAGTTTAATCTTTACTATAAGTGATAGTGATTCATGTAACTATTGCTATTTCTTTTTCCTATTTTGCTGACATTTTTTCTTAACTCGGTTAAAGTTTCAGCAAGGATAACTGAAAATTGATCTTCTCTTTTGTCCCTTTGTATAGGACTCTTCACTTAAACAAAGAAAATTAATATCAATTTCAATGCGACATTACTAATTTTTGACCTCTTAATGCACATTTCATAACACTACTAAAATTTTTAATGGTTGAATTCATTACATTAGGTTATTTAGTAAACAAATCTTTTATTTTTGCCACTATTATTTGTATGCTTTTTTTGAATTTAAATATTGAGCTTCTTATGAACTGTGTTTCATTCCTCAAAGTTTCTTCCTCCTATTTAGTTAAGCTTAATTTTTTAATATAAGTCATAGTGATTCATGTATCTATTGGAATTTCTTTTTGCTATTGTGGTGAATTTTTTTTTAAAAAAATAATGTTCAAAATTTGAGTGAGGGTGATTGAATATTTACCAAATATTTTGTCCCTTTCTATAGGTTTTCTTCGTATACTTTTTGGGATCACAGATTGAGGGTTTTGATATATTTGATAGCACACAAGAAATATCTGATAACTAATATGGAACCAATGATGAAGTTTGTTAAAAGAAAAAAATGGTTTCTCTCTTGCTTGCCACAATCAGTCTATTATTTTGATTGATTAATTTTTCTTAGGTACAAACATTTTTTTATGCCATTGCACTATTCCTAAGTTAACTAATTTGTCGTATTTATTCTTCTCTTATTTTGTGCATAATAAGAAATCATGTTTTCGTGAAATTAATAAATGTCTGAAATACACTATAGCAAAATAATTTTTATTGGCAATAAATATGCACGTTCATGAAGAATGTTACAGTCTTTACCGATATTAATTAATTATCATTAGATTTGATGTTGTTATAGACTTTAAGGACATTTATACAGAGTACCAATTGCTTATTGTACGACCCAAAACGATCCGCGAGTGGCACCCACACTTATCTTACTAGGTGAGCGAACCAACAATCTAAACCCTCAACGTTTTCATATAATAAATTTTGAATAGTAAATAAAATGCGGAAAGACCAAAACTATTAACGAATCAATTAAATAAGCTTCTAAAAGTATACATACTTTATCATCCCCAAATCTGGAAGTCATTTATCAAGAACATCTATCTCAAATTACTAAGTCTAAGAGTATTTAAGAACTAAAATAGTAGAAGATGGTCTATTCGAACTTCACAGACATCAAGACGTGAAGAAGAGAATCCATCCGAGTATGGAATAATAGCTCACCCTAAATTGACGGCTGAAGACTGGCTAGAGTTGAGGACGAGTCAAGTCAATGGTGCACTTGATGCCTCCACAAAACAACAAGACGGAAATAACAGTAGTGTCAGTAACAAGGAACACGTACTGGTAGGTATCATCGCCACTCAGAAATAGCAAGCAATATATACTTAATAATAATATAAAATCAACCCCCGTACTTAACAATTGACAATCAACAATTACAGTCCCTTGGCAACAAGCAACTACCGACCCCCCACACCTATGAGGACTCAAGGCCTCTTCCACAGTACCATACTCATTTGGTACATAGGTTTCTTCGAATTGAGTATATTACATGATCACCTTCTCTCTTATTCTTATCGTGTCGGAAGTGACACTCGATACCCCTAAATGCTACGTGTCAGAACGTGACAACTCTGATACCCTAATGCTACGTGGTCGACACGTGACACTCCGATCCATTATTCCTACCTGTGTCGAACGTGACACTCCGCTCCATTATTACACTACCGTGTCGTAACGTGACACTCCGACCATATTCCTACCTGTTGGTGGTCGGAACGGCTGACAACTAAAACACTCCGATCCTCTAATCACGTGTCGAAATGTGACCCCCGAATCCACTAATCTCATACTTTTTTTTCATCAAGTCTTCATTATTGCCGAGAAGTCATCTTAACAGAGAGGATTCAAGATTAAAATTCATCACCCAGTATCACCATTCTATCCACCACAATTAAACATTACCACATACAAACTCACCATCCAGCATATAAAGACTTACAATACCACCCAATACATTCAATCGCTATTAAGAGTTTACTATGAAATAGCTAACCATAAGCCTACCTCCACCGAGAATTCGTGATCGAGCAAGCTATCTCCCCCCAATGCCTGTTGCTTTTCCTCTCGTTCTCTCTTTCTCGCTCGTCTCTCCTCTCCCTCTGCTTCTTTTTATTTTTTTTCTTTTTCTTACAGATTCTTTTTCTTTTAACCCTAATTAAGCATATATTCATTTGATAAAAGTAACCCGATTATTATTTTAAGTTATCATCTCCTTTAAAAAAACCCCCAAGTCAATAAATTATTACTTACCCCACTAATGTCATAAGGTTTGTCAGAATATTCCAAAAAAACCCTTCAAACCTTTAGAAGAATCCGACCCAGTTGGGGTTTACGCAACTTTTTAACGGCCCGTCGTGTCTATGAGGTCCGTCCTGCAGGTCCGTCACCAAGTTCAGGAGAGTTAAATTCAGTAAGGGTTTTGACGGTCCGGTCGTATCTACGACGGTCCGTGCTGCAGTTCCGTCGGTGAAGTTCAGAGAGTCCGTTCTCAGTACCCAGAGTTTACGATTCAATTGTTTTTGTAACGATGACCCTACCGCTCGAGCGGTCCTCGTGACCATGACGGTACAATACATCGTCGCCTGATCCGTCGATCCCAGTCAGTTATTTTCCAAAATAATTCTAGTGCTTCGAACCGACTAAACAGGTTATTACAACTTGAAATACTATTTAATCTATTTAATTATCGTTAAAGATCATTTTTGGTGTAGTGATAATCTATTCTTTTGATAAAGTTTTTTTGATAAGCAAGTAATAGCTCTTTCTTTTGGCTTATTTCAATTAAATAGGTGAACTCTAAACTTGGATACAACCCGAAGGACTATCTTTTTGAAAAATATGTTAAGCAACATGCTTCTTGGTTGTTAGGAAAGTAATGTTGTCTTTATTATTATTTTTAAATTTTTGTAAGTTAATTGTCTCATAAAATTATACTGTGAGATTTTAATATGTTGAGTCAAATTTTTGGTTTAGAACATCCTTTGTGAACATTTTAAATATCACCTATTGCTTGCTTGATAATTTAATTAGTTTTTTTTGTAACTGCATAGCATACCCATAACAATAACTATATTTTAATCCAATAAGTTGGGGTCAGTGATATGAAACCTTAAAAGTAGTAATGACTATTTTGAGACAATGACAATAAATATTTATGATAATATATGTTTTAGGGTCATTTTTAGTATATATTTGATATGACATACAATAATAAAAAAGAGAGAGATTGATAGAGGTTCGCAAGAAAGGAGTCCAATATTTTCTATTTGAATGTAGTTAATTATGATCTTGTATGAACATGATGTTTCACTTTACTTTGAGTGTTGTTGTTCGACGTTTTTTGGTCTCTTTTTTTAACATATATTTTGCTCTTTATAACTACTTGAAATTAAAAAAAAATTCATTACTTTTGATTAACTATTTCTAATGAGATTTTCTTAGACTTATTTCATACACTTAGAATCACTCTATGACTCATAATATTTGTATAACAAAAATGAAAATTAAAAAATATAGCACTTTAAGATTTCTAAGGAACACTTTGCCTTAAGATACAATGTTCTTTAAAAGTGTAGTGTATGTATTGAAAATACGATTATTACCGAATGATCATATGTAATCTAAGTAAAATAGTTCTATCCCGTGCGAAGCGCGAGTGATTTTCCTAGTAAATATATAAAAGAGAGGCGTTGAATATTTCTTGTATATATTCCTCGATTCAGTACATGTATATATAGAAAAAAAATAACAAACTACCCAACTATCCTATATATTAGCTACCTCAACACAAAATATTAATAGTTGTACGTAAGTAACACTCACACACTACCAACTATCTCCTAATTCGTAGATACCTTATTTAACCAACTACTATTTACATGGAAGTAGAAAAAGAAAAGGAAAACATTAATTTACAGGTGGAAAGAAACAAAATTAAAACTAAAATAATGGCTCGTGTGTACTTTTTGTTCTCTGAAAAACATGATATTGTAGCATTTTTCATTCTTCTTTGGCACAAAATCATCCTCGAGCTGTTACATTGACGAGTCTCCAATAAGTTCAACACCCCCTCTCAAGTTGGACGGGGAGGAACAAACACCCAACTTGTTCAATAGAAAACAACGAGATGTACTAGGTAGGGGCTTAGTAAACAAATCTGTTATTTGAGATGAAGATGGAAGAAAATAAAGAGAAATCAGGCCATTGAGGTATTGTTGACGAACAAAGTGACAATCTAAGTCAACATGTTTCGTCCGCTCATGAAAAATAGGATTTTTAGCAATATGAATTGTATCTTTGCTTTATGAATGGAGAAATTGGTAATGAAGCAGACAGAGAAGGGTCGGAAAGAAGACGAACTAACCACGTCAACTCAACAATGATCCACCTCACCGATCTGTAATCACCTCAGAGTATTAAAGCGGAAAGAAAGGTTGTTCTTTCAATTTCCCTAAATAGGACTACAACCCGCCAAATTTTCATAAATTCACTTCCTGTCATACTATAATCTAAGCAAGTAGCCCAATCAGAATAACAAAAGTCTAGAAGAGTGAAAGAACAAGAGGAATTGAGAAAAATCCCCAAATCGGGATCCGAAACAGGATATCAAAGAACATGGTGTGCAGCCGAAAAAATGTGCTTGATGTGGTGACTGCATATTTGTTAACGTGTTGGACCGGAAAAGATATATCAATCCCTGTATGAGTTAAAAAATTTAATTGTGGAATAATCCGTGTATAAACAGAGGGATCTGGAAGAGGAGAATTCATATTTGCTTGCAATTTTAGAGTAGGATTCCATGGAGAAGTGACAGGCTTGAATCCAAGGCAATTATATTAAGATAATAATTCTAAAATTAATTTTCTTTGGTTGAGGATCAAACCGTGAGGTTCTCGAATGACTTCAATGTCCCAAAAATAGTGTGAATAACCTAAATCCTTGATCTTGAAATCTGAATCGAGGAAAGATTTCAATGTTTTTAATTCATTCATATCATGACATGTGAGGAAAATATCATTCACATATACAACTAATCTAGAAACAGAGCTACTGGTGTATTTGTAAAAATGTAAATAATCATTTAGTGAGTGCTGAAAACCTTTGAAACTCAATGCTGCAGCCAGCTTTGCGTACCACTGTCACGAGTCTTGTTTAAGGCCATATAAAATTTTCTTTAGGCGACAAACTTGAGTAGGATCAGAAACCTTCATACCTTCTGGAAGCTTCATATAAAATTTGTCGTCAAACTTGCCATGTAAAAATGCACTGTTTACATCTAATTGGTAAAGACCCCACTCTTTCTTAATAACAATTGCCAAAACACATCTTATAGTAGTAATCTTCACGACCAAACTAAAAGTTTTAGTAAAATTATCTCCTTCCTTTTGAACATCACCCCTAACAACTAATCGAGCTTTAAGTCTCTCCACAAAATTAGAGTTGAGTTTGACCTTATAAACCTATTTATTAGGAAAAGCCTTCTTTCCTTGGGGTAATGAGACAACTTTCCAAGTGTCATTAGTCATAAGAGCTTCTAATTCTCTTGTCATAGCCTTCTTTACATCGGAAAAAAATAGCGCGTGAAGAACTTGTACGTTTCTTTTCATTTGTGAACTAGAATTGAGGATTGTTTGATTAGACTTTAATAAGCATTACAAAAGAAAGAAACCTTTGGTAATGAAGGAATTAGGAGACGAAAAACAAGTATCAGAGTCACTAGAAAAATGTACACTACTATAAATGTGATCTTCTAAATATGCCAAGTCTTGATAGATCTAGTAGATTTTCTCAACGTAACAGGATTGATGGGAGGAATGCAATAAAAGATTGTGAAGGAAGAGTGGGTGTAGAAGGTACTTGGGAAAGTTAATCCTGAGTAAATGAAGTACTATGTGGAGGAGAAGATATAAAATGATAATTAGGATCAGGCATAACTACTGAATCTGTAAGAGGAAATATCTTCATAAAAAACAACATTCCTCAAAACAAAATATTTTTGAGAATGTAAGCTAAGTAACTTATACCCTTTTTGCCCAAAAGGATACCCAAGAAACATATAGGACTTAACTCTAGGATCCAATTTAGATCTACTAGGAGAAAGAGTGGAAGAAAAACCGAGACAACCCAAATATTTAGGGTTAGAGTAATTTGGAGGATGACCAAAGAGTTTTTCATATGATGTTTGAAAAGATAACAATTTTAAGGGGAATCTGTTGATTAAGTAAGTGGTTGTCGTTAGAAAATCTTTCCAAAATTTTGATGGAAGATGATACTGAAAAAGCAAAACTCTACAAGCTTCCAAAAGATGTTTGTGTTTTCTCTTAACTACACCATTTTGTTGAGGTGTAACAACACAAAAAGTTTGATGAATGATGTTTTGTGTAGACAAAAGATTAGAAGTTTCTAAGCATGAACCCAATTCCCAAGCATTATTAGACCTAATGACCTTAACCTTATTATTGAACTTTTGTTCTATCATTGCAAGGAAATATTTGAGAATAAAAAAGCATTTGTTTTAGTAGTTAATAAAAACGTCTAAGCTCCTCTACTAAAAAATTCACTATGGTTAAAAAATACCTATAACCATCGTAAGTAGGGATTTTATAAGGCCCCAAGTATCAATATGGTTAAATAAAAAGTTTGTTGAGAAAAAATATGACTATTAGGAAAATGAAGTTTGGATTGCTTTGCTAATGGACAAATAGAACAAGGAATAGAAAATATTCGAACAAACTGAAATAGGAATTTCATTGATATTCTGCCTATTATATAAAGGCATATGTCCCAACCATACATGCCATAGCTTTCTTTGAATAACAGAAAGATAAATACACGAAAAACTAGATTTATCATCCTTTAGGGAATCTAAACAAGAGCTAGACTTAAAACAAGAATTTACAAAATAAGAAGCAACTAGAAGCCTATTCTTCAAGATGTAGAGACCATTTTGGCTTTCACCAAGGAGCATTGGGATCTTCATTGATGGGTCCTGCATGAAACAATGAGAAGGTGTGAAGAATAATATTTTAGAAAGTTTTCTGTTCAACTTGTGTACAAAAAATAAATTGAAATGGAAACTAGGCACATATAACACATTATGAATGATTAAATTTGAGAATAGTTTGACAGATCATGAATGAGAAACCTTGACCTTTTGTGAATTAGGAAGTCTTATCGAAGTAATTCTAGGCAATGATTTAAGATTGATAAAAGAATATGTATTGTAACTCATATGTTTAGTTGCACCTGAGTTTATTATCCACGTCTTTTTAGTGAATGTTTTACCATCAATATTTGAACTTAGAGAGAAACAATTAGGGGTTAAAGTAATACCAACATAATTCATTGATGCTATGACATCATAATTGTTGGCTTGATCATTACTTTTCACCCGCTGAAGGATATGCGTGACCTGTGTTGAAGGAAGCTAATGGAACGTGTCAAAGGAACATGTTCAGTGGAACAGGTTCGGTGAAGCTGTTTGGCGAGATAGAGTTTGAGTTACCATCTAGACTAGACCCTACTAAATTCTAATTTATCATAAAAAAATTTATCCTTTGCAAACGCACTAAATTTATATATGACTAGGAATAAGGTGTAAATAAGATATTTGTGTGTATTTAGATTGCCTAGTGTAGCTAGTATAGGACTCTTCTATGATCCTAGTGTAGCTAGTATAAGACTCTTCTCCTATATAATGAGTGTGGTAAACTGAATCATTATCATTATCAATATGATCCTTGATTCTTCACATATATGTGAGAATTCTACATGGTATTACAGCAATAAAGCTTCTTCCACTTTTTAACTTATTAGATAAAAAAAAGACAAATTATCAAACCGCAATGACCCCTTCTACCAACACTCTTTCGACCTCTTAACTTCATCATCTTATTTCTTTGGGCTCCATTAGACTTAAGCCAACAAATTATATTATATGGAGGACACAAATGAATCAGTTGATTCAAGTGATGAGATTAACCTGTCTCATCACAGAAACACGTAAAGCAACCTGTTGACCTGTTCCTCTGACAAACTCCTAAAAAATCTGCAGCAGGTGAGAAGGATGCAGAAGACACCAACATTGTTGATGACTAGGAGGAGAATGATGTGTTACTAAGGAATTGGATGTCAGACACCTTGACATAAGAAAACATGTACCTGATCGTAGGCTGCTCAACTGCCAAGGAGATGTGGGAATTCTTGGAAGATGCATATCTTCAAGCAACAAAATATAAAGAGTTCCAGCTCAAACAAGAGCTCCAAATTGTGAAGCTAGGAGCCAAATTAATTTATGAATACATTAAGAAATTCAAAGGCATATGTGATGGTCTTGCAGCCATGCACAAACCTGTAGATGAGCATAGTAAAGTGATTAACTTTGCTAGAGGTCTAGGTCTTAAGAATAAGATTTTCAGGACCGTCATGTTAGCTAAGGCACCGTACTGTATACTTAATAAATTTGTTAATGCTCTTAGGGGTTTTTATATGATGGAGGATGAAGAAGAAGTGCATCAAAAAAACCATAACATGACATTGTCTGCCCAAAGTGGGAGGGGAAGAGGAAACTACTCTCAAACAAGAGGAAATAATAACTTTAATTCCAAACGAAAAAGGATTTAAGCCCGCTTGGCAGGGAACATGTTCCTCTAACAGCAGAAACGGAACTGGTCCTCAGAACAACCCTTCAAGTGGAAGTCATGGGAGAAAAAATTCTTATGCATGTCAAATTTGTGGCAGGAATAACAATACTGCTTTTAAGTGTTTTTGTAGGTGGATTACTCTTACCAAGTCGCAGATTAGCTACCACAAGCATTGGCTGCCAGTAATCTTCAAAAATAGATGAAACCTTGTATGTGGACTCAAGAGCAAGTAGTCGTATATCCTAACTGATCTTAAGCACTACAGTGGACCAGATAAAATTATTATTCGGAATGGATCGAAGTTAGACATAACACATGTTGGGAACACATCTAGATCAGGTCTAAAATTGAAGGAAGTTCTTTTATCGCCTAGGAATTATAAGAATTTACTCCTCAGCTTAGTAGCTTGCAAGGGATAAAAATGTTTGCACTCTTGAATTTATGACTAAACTTTGTTTTCAAGGACAAGAAGACAAGGACAACTGCTGGCTAGGAACTAAAATGAATGGACTCTATGCTTGGGGAAGATAAAATCTCTATGCTTTAACTGCTACACACGATTGGAACACGTCAGACAACATATGACATACTAGATTAGGACATTCTAGTTTGAAGTCTTTATAGTTTTTGAATTGTAATAGTTGCATCAATATTAATAGTTGGAATAAAATGCCTATTGTTTGTTCTAGTTGTTAGTTGGAAAAGAGTTGTAAACTTTCATTTGGCTTGAGAAATAAAATTGGGAAAGAATCTTTATGAAAAATCCATTATCCATTGTGACTTATGGGGACCTGCTCCTATTGAATATTCAAAACATATGAAATATTATGTCGTTTTTATCGATGATCACACGAGATATACATGAATTTATCCACTGAAAAAAATCAAAATTCTTTGAGGTATTTCTAAAATTTCAGAAAATGGTGGAAAAACAACAATTGTTTAAAAACTTGGATTTTCAGTGTGATGGAGGTGGTGAGTTATACACACAGCTTCATCAAACATTGGAAGATTTTTGTGTGGGGGGGGTAAGCCTTGTGAGACATATTTCATGTCCTCACACACCTGAACATACATAGTTGCAGAGAAAAAACATAGCTCATAGGCAATATTGTGGAGACAACTATAGCTCTAGACTCTCTTCAATGCTACCTACGTTTGTTACTATGGGTTGAGGCTTTCCTCACTGCAGTATTTCTTATAAATAGATTGCCTTCCTCAGTCCTAAAGATGTTGATTTTTTAAGTTGTATGGGGAACAACCTGATTACAATAGTCTAAAAGTGTTTGGGTGTAGATGTTTTTAATATATCAAGGGTAGCAACAAGTTCAGTCAAAGACTTACCCTTGTGTGTTCATAGGGTTTAGCAGCCTACACAAATGATATAAATGTTATCATCCATCTACAAGGAGACTTTACATATCCAGAGATGTTGTGTTTGATGAAAACAGATTACCCTATGTGTATCCAAATCAATCTCAAACAAACATTGATGTCTCACCTCACCTTGCTACTTTTGTTGAATCATTCTCTAAATTACAGGCACATGATGCTGATTCAAGGGAAGTACAGGCTGTCAGTACACACATTAATGGTGATAATGCTACATCTACTCCAATAATTGTTGATGATGACAGTTCTGCTGACCACTTAAGCGCAGGATTAGATGTTGAGGAACAAGTTGAATGTGATGCTGTAGATTTTAAATCTGCCAGTGACGCTGAGGAACAAGTTGCACTTACAGGTCCAGTCACTGAGCATGATCAAACAACTACTTCAGTTGATGTGCCTCTGGATCATGTACATGTGGACGATCAATCTGAAAATACTTTGGTTGATGTACCAGTTGAGGTACTTCATGCACCACAAGTGCATCATATGATCACTAGAGGCAAGGCGAAGGAACAACACTTATCACTTGTTGCTCACAACAGCAAAGATACTCTGAGGGAACCAAACACTATTAAGAAAGCACTTACGTAACTTCATTGGCTTGCAGCAATGCAGGAGGAAATCAAAGTGAAAGGTGTGGTGACAGTCAGTGCTTCCAATAATCTGCCCATCATAGAACTCATCCTTCAAAATCAAGAAAATAATTAAACTTACATGACTAGACCTTAAGCTATAGGATGAGACAATAATATTAAAATATAAAGTCCTTACCAAAAAAATAGAACATGTATCGTTATCACTTGTAGAAATTTCAATTGACTGATACATGACGCGATTCATTCGTGCAAAAATGACTTCTCTGCTGAATCTCCTGTTAACATTTACAGTATGATCTTGACGGGCCAACAAACCCTAAATTAAAGATCATAATTTGTACGAAGAAATCATTTCATAAAGAAATTATACAATTATTTGTCCATTATTTTATCGTAATTCATATTTTATATGTAAACATGAAAATTTTGAGTCATGGAATTTTGTACCTAAAATGTCACATACAACTTGTCATAAATCACTAAAAAGAAGTGAATGTTACTGATCAAATAAGCATAATTTGCTTGGCAAGGAAAAATTAACTAGGCATGAAGATTTAACAATTAACACAACAAAATCATTAAAAGCATAAGAGAACTCATATTTAAAAATAATTGCATATAAACATTAAAACATACATATAGTGTGATAATTCTAAGTTGGTAATTAAGTTAAGTCTGAGCATAAGAAAACTAATTATGTGAAGATTTCAATCATTTTATGATAAAAAAGAAAAATAAATCTAAAAAAGAGAAGAGGATTAAACTAACCATATGAAAATTGGTGGGATGTGGTGGAAATGGCATACGATTTGGTCCATGGTTCACATCCGCAAATCTTGAGGCATAATTTATCACGGCATAAGGCAAGCTCCATATATTATTCGCATTTGGTAGGACAGGAGCCATTGTATTTTTTAGCATTCCATTTGGAAATCAATAGGAAAAACGATGTCATGGAACAAAAGAAACATGATATATGTTTGTCCCATCAGAGGAATAATAATATTCCAAAAATAATTATTAGCAGGCCATTGAGACAGAATCCTGGTCTTACATAGTAAATTCTAGAACTAGGTGCAGCAGAGGTCATAGTTCGCAAAATAATATTTCTTGTACTAGTACGACGCATCATTGTAGTTAATTTTCTATTCTTTAAGAAGTACTTCTCCAAACAAATTATTGTAATGTTTCCTGAACCTGAAATCACAATGAAGCAGCAATTTTAATCCATATAAGGTAATGAAGTATCTTTTTCTTTTTTCTTTCATAAAAACTTTAAAGAAAAACGAAAAATAAATTGATTATCATTGGCTCTTTTTTCTTTCTTCATACACATTTGAAGGAAAGACCAAAAAAAAAAATTATGAAAAAATCAATAAGTGGACATACAATCACATAATTTAGAAAGAATATGAAAATAACTTTAATAAAAATCATCCAACTCTATAAAAGATATTTCCAATACCAAGAGATCTATGTGAAACACAAAAGTAAGTCTTTATTCAAATAAATTATTTATGAAATATAAATAAGTGCTCGAAATTTTTGAGAAATGAATATTTTAAATAAAATGAATATATCCTATGAAATATCTTAAGATACAATGTAGAAAAATATAACTTGATAACAATATTAGCTAGTATCGCATAAATGAAAGCACTATTACACTATATGGAAAAAATTTAGACCATGTTTATGTTCCAAATGTAAACTCTCACTGAACTTACTACACTTCATTAATTCTCAAAATCTACCTAAGAAAAATGAGTAAAACATCAAGACTTCTATTATTTTGGGTAGAGGAAAATTAAAAAATTTCAAAAGATGATTCTCAAAGGGTATGTAAATTGTTTTATTCTTAAATCGAATGTACAAGTTAAACAAACATACACAAGTACTCATATAGTCCATCAAACTAGGTTAAAATTCATATTAATCCAATTTGACTGACATTTATTAAAATGTCTACATGAGAATTCAATCAACAAAGCTTATCAAATAGAATTTCAAAAAAAAATTGCATAAAAAATTTAAATATAAAACAACGATCTGTATCTTAATTAAAATAAAACTAATTTAGAACATCACCAACAATAAAAAGAAATTGAATAGCATGAATTTATGTTAAAAAAGAAGAACTTAATTAAATGAAAAGATTAATCAAATGTCAAATTAGAAGGATTAACATTGGGAGTAGATCTTCAAACCCTAATTATTGAGGAGAACATATTGATCTGTGTGGGAGGAAGATCTTTCAGAATGTTACAATTATAGGAAGCAACAAAGTGGGGTATTGAGGAGGATGATCATTTGACAACAATAAAATTGACATCAATTTGATGCGCTGATACATTAATCTGATGCGTGAAAATGAGAAAATTTTGTGGATTTATAAAACTAATAGGGGATAATGATAACAAGAGAACTTACATGTGGAATTACTATCATTTTTCATAAAATTGAGGGATGGGGCTTTCCATTGATCGATACAATTGAGGTGATAACTTTTTTTTATCTACTAAATAATTTCATTTGAGACTATAAATAAATTTACATCTAGGATGAAGACGTAACTTGTAAATTTCTTGAAGTAAAGCGCAGAAGAGTGAAATATTTATATTATGAGTACTCCTATTTAAACATGACTATTGTTTAAACATGTTTTCTTTCTTTCATATTTGAGATTTTGGGAGCATTATTCACATGACTACTTCCCGAGAAAAATTTTAAGATTTTTTTGCATTATTTTTCTTGTTCTTAACTTCCTTTTATAACTAAACTTTCTCGAAATTAATTCTAGAATCTTTCAATCCAAACTCCACTACTATATTTCATTTGATTTATGGGTTAAAGATTAATTTCTTTTCAATCTTCTCTTCTCAATTGATATTATATGCATGTTTTGAAAATTTAATTATTAACAAATATTTTTTAAAAAAATTAAATATATTTAATACGTTCAAAACTATACACACTTGTACACTTAAAAACAATTTTTCACTAAAGTTTTCTTATGTAAATCCTTTTTTCCTGTATTATATATTATACATTATTAATCTTATTAGTAAACATATCATTGTATCACAAATGAAAACATCAATAACAAAGATCCAATAAGTGTTCTCCGCACTTCATAGACAATTTTCAAATTATACATATTGTAACCATATAATTTAAAAAGAAAATTCGCTACTTACAGTTTCCCCAATGGAACAAAGTACTTAAAATTTAGAATGACACACTATTTTAGATAGACCATATGCAAACACTAAATCGTCATGAAAATTCCCCAAAATGAACCTTGGAGGCCTTACTACAAATCTCTCAAAAGTAAAATCTTAACCCGATAAACGAAAGAAATATACTTGGCATAGATAGGTAATATGTGTGATACAAATATATAAAAAAGGCCCCCCAAATTAAATCGAGAATACAAAACTATATATAAGAACATCATACTTGGCATCATTTGGTACAATAGTGACTAAAACAAACAGCACTGCTTAATGACAATAAAAAAGACCAAACTGTACAAAAAACAAAAGGAAAAATGAAGAACTTAGGATGCAAAAATTTCACATGATCCTAAGTCTATAATTGTCACCGTAGAACCATACTAGCAAGGGTTGCTCATGAAAGACAATTCATCAGAAAACTGGAGAAGTGAAAAACATTAGACCCAAACACTGGGTAACAGTAATCATCGCAAAGAAGCCGATGAGATTAGATATATAGCAAATTACTGAACTAATAATTAGGTTGATAGAATCATATCTCATAGTTGAGAAAAGAAGACACCGCCTTTAATGGTTGCTTTAAGTAATCACTGAAAATCCTGCAGTGGATTATATGTTTATATCCGTCATGTGAATTAATTTAATCATAACTAAAAAAAAAAATTAATCAATGGATTAAATTTTTCAGAAGTTTGATTTAATTGATTGGTGTCGATAATCCTAACATGGAGATTTAAATAAGTTGTAACTGGAAAATTTGAAATTCAATAGAGTGTAGTTACAAATTTTTAGCGGTACAATTTGTGATTTATTATCATATGGTTAATTTATGCTTTTATAATTTAAATATTATAATTTGAAGCCTCTACTAATAAATTTGCGGTCCCTAGTATGCCCGATCAATTAATCGAGTTCAAAAAAGAGAAGGACTATTAGTATTTTTTTTAGTCTAGGAACAAATTATTTTTGACTTTTATTAGTTTAAAAGAGAAAAAACTTTTTATTTCACTAAAAGAAGAAAGAGGAAAATACTGGATTTCTTTTTTTCCTGAAAAGATGAAAGTAACAAATATTGTTTTTATTGATTATTAATGGATATTGATGGTTTTTAATAACCGTCTTAATAAAATTAATGCTATTTAGCAGTTCTTTATAAATATTGACTTTTGGATACCTTAATGGTGTCAAAATACACTTAATATTATTTAGTTGTTGTTGATAACGATTCATCATGCTTCTTGGATACCTTAACGGTGTCAAAACATACTTAATTGTATTTGATAGTTGTTGATGACTATTGATCATGATTGTTGAATACACTTAGTGGCTTTGTGACAATTAATGTAACAACCGGGGAGCACCCCTTAGAAGTTATAAGGTATAATCGACCTCCAAGAGGTCTCATACAATCCACACGTATAAATCACGCATACGGTACTCATAATAAGTACGAATTTAAAACTTTCTTCACAACCGAAGAATACTTTCATTAAATAGCAAGAGGAAGACTTTTAAAAACATTCTACCTTTACAATGTCTCATTAAACCATCTATCTAGAGTACAACATTTGGGACTAAGCCCATACAAGACGTGAAATAAAGACTAAAAGACATAAAAGGAACATGTCGGTCTTGTCCTCGAATCTATGAGGACTCACCAAAGCTTTATCATGAATCATTAGAATCCTATCCATCATCCATGGCATATCAAGACATCCAATCCCTACACTTTAGTGAAAAAAAACAAAAGATGGGGTTAACACATTTAATGCACTAAGTATAAAAGTCATGCAAAAACAATGAAAAAAGGAAAATTAGTATAGAAGCATGCTTTCATGACATTTTGATAAAAAAAAAAACCTTCATAATAAGAGTTTAACAGGCATAATAAAAGTTGACAATCGCATATAAGACAATACCCAAATAATCCACAAGATATGCCATAATCACTTAGAATCCAATTAAGCATTTAGATCTCCTAACAAAGGTTATCCTAAGACCCACCTAAGTAAGATATGAATCATATGCCCATACCACCCCTTCACACACACCTAGATAATCCTCAAAACTACCTAAAGTAAAGATATTCCTTCCCATCAAATACCATTTAGTTCCGTATTCATCAAGTACGCCTTTTTGATCATTAGACTTCTACCTAAGGTTTTACTCTAAAGACTCACCTAGGTAATTATGAGAGACCTGCTCATACAACACCTCTTCAATGCCACACTAGCAATCTTCAAGCAACCTGATAAGACCCTTTATCTTTCACATGATTTAACTAAATCACATTATTCTTTAAATCCTGTAATAGACAGTAATCAATTAGAGGGACTTCACACATATGGGTCTTGAAGAACCTAGGAAACTCACACTGGAATCTTCGTTGATATTCTGCATATTTGATAAAGCCATATACCCCAACCTTACATACCATAACTTGCTTTGAATAACAGAAAGAGAAAAACATGACAAACTAGATTTATCATCCTTTAGGGAATCTAAACTAGAGATAGACTTAAAATAGGAATTGACAAAATAAGGAGCAACTAGAAGCCTATTCTTCAAGATGTAGAGACCATTTTAGCTTGCAGCAAGGAGCATTGCTCTCTTTTGAAGGGTCCTGTATGAAACAATGAGGTGTGAATAATAATATATTAGAAAGTTACTTGTACAACTTGTGTATAGAAATAAAATGAAATGGAAACTAGGCACATACAACACATTATGAATGATTAAATCTGAGAATAGTTTGATAGATCCTGAATGAGAAACCTTAACTTTTTGTGAATTAGGAAGTCTTATCAAAGTGATTCTAGGAAATTATATAAGATTGACAAAAGAATTTGTATTGTAACTCGTATGTTCAGTTGCACAGTTTATCATCCACGTCTTTTTAGTGAACGTTTTACCATCAATATTTGAATTTAGAGAGAAATAATTATGGGTTGAAGTAATACTAACACAATTTACCGAGGCTATAACCATTTACCAATCCATGTTATTAAAACCAAAAATTACTGATTGTAATAAATTAGTAAGAAGCACGAAGTAACTAAATTTATCAATTTCAGTAAGCAAATGAACAGAAATTTATTCATAATAATTACTTAAAACACGTACCAGAAACTGAAAAATCTTTAGTTTGGAAGAAGATCAAGTCCACTGACCAACTCACAGTTGTCCCCCTTAAGGAAATTATTCCCCTCTATATCCGAGGTTGATTTGGAATATAACTCCCAGGGTAAATTGTTCATAAATCAGTAGAGTGTAATCCAAAACTCTACTGTCAGCGCATCAAATCCACAACAGTAAATAACAACGAAATGTTTTTAGAAGAAGAAGGAAGATTAAAAATTCATTGGACAATATTCTGAAAGACTGATTGGTATTTAAGGCAAAGACTATGTTCGAAAGGTTGCAAACCCTTTCAGAGTGACTCGACTATTAATTGAAATTTTTGCAACTTTTCAAATGGTATTGACTGCTCCTGAAAGTTTCCACCTTTCAAGAAACTGTCTTGGCGTAGCAATTTTAAATAAAACGAAAATTAATCCGAATCGGGTCGGGTTAACTAAAAATTTGAAAATATTACGGTTAACTTCTGTTATCAACTAATTAATTGAAAAAATTAATTGGGAATTTAATTAATTAAATAAATAATTAAAATAAATTTTGTCCAAGAAATAATCTATCGATCGATCATAAGACGAAGCCGAAGCCGAAGTGAGTGAGCGACGACGACGCGAGGGGGGTCCCTCTTTCCAACCCTTTTAACAATTAATAGGAGTGTTTATGTATTTAAACTCTCCTATTTTTATTTCCATTACCGATGAGGGACAATTGTCTTTTTCATTATAGCATAAGAGCACTTTTGAAGTTCCCAACTCTTCAAGTTCTTATCTTTTCACATTCCTTTCCTTTCCTTCTATTTCCCATCAATTCTTTCTACATACCAACAAATCCCCCACTTGAGGGAAATGGTTTAACAAGGAATGCAAACTGAAAATTGTGTACGTTACAAGCCAGGATTACTTGCAATCTGGATAAGTAGGTTTTCCCTTGGACTTTTTCGTCGGAACATATGTCGTATATACTCGGCAATCGTAGATGTTATATATTTGCCGTCAGATTTGTGTATACCTATCAACCATGTCACGCAATTAACCCTTTACTGTTTATGAATTCTTACGGTTATGTTCGTCTTTTTTCCAAAGCCATTAACACCTCCTTCTCCTGTTTCAGTAGTGTATAGAGAATCTGCTTTTTGACATAAAATTCTCTTTAAAAAAACCGCTTCCACTCACCCTCACATCAGGTGATTCTTCTTAACCGTGTTATCCCGTAGAATACACTATATTTTGGTCAAATCTACCAACCTTAGCAATCATTAAAAACTTTAGATTTATTACCTCATTAACGGCCTTAAAGTACTAACCGTTTTTCCTGCCATGGCTTCATCCATCGTGAGAATGGACTTGAGTTAATTGACAATGTCGAACGCGTCAGCCACAACTTTGTTTTTCTCCTTGATCCTAGCTCTTGGGATCACCATCTGCTAGTAGAGTTACCGTCATGCTGACTTGTCCTAAGCCGTAAACACCCATCCCTTAGATGATCTTTCAACCAACCACCGCCTCTCTCACTAGGACTTCCGTTAGTGGATCTGACACATTATCTTGACATTACATCGTCAATTGTGATAATTTCACTAAGAGCAAGTTGTCTTACGGTTTTAATGTCTCCGTCGTATATGATGAACCTTCCCGTTGTACATAACGCTCCCGTGCCCTACTATTGCTGCTTGACTATACAATATATTCACATTGATCCCAACATATATTTGGGACAAAATGGAATATCCTCTGTAGAAACTCCGGAGCCATTCCGGTCTTTTACCAGCCTTATCCAAAGCAATGAATTCAGATTTCCTGTTGTGGAGCGAGCAATACATTCTGTTTGGATGATTTTACAGATACTGCTTCCTTCCACCCAGTAATGAAAATTAACCAATATAAACCAACTCGTAGAGTTTACATCTTTGAACCGGAGATCCAATTTGCATCACTATATCCTTCAATCACAGCAGGATTTTATTATAATGCAAAACAATAATGTTTGTGTATATTTTAGATAACCCAACACACGTTCTAGCCATCCTTGAGTTTGTATTCGGATTATTAGTGTACCAACTCAGTTACTAATAGCCTGCTATATCTAATTGCTGCAATTCATAATATACATCAAACTTCCCAACACTCAGGCAGATTTCAATTGAGAGTCCCGCGTTTGCCTTCCTTCTTTTTAATTACAACTGAAATCAATTGGAGTTTTTGACACATTGAAATTAAGTATTTAACTTACCAATCTTTTTCAATATAATGAATTGAGATAATGCTAGTTATCTGGGGAGTTTTGATAATCCTGACCCCTAAGCTCAAAGCCAGCAACTCCTAAGTCTATCATATTGAAACTTGCTGACAACATTCGTTTAGTACATTTAATATCGTTCACTTTCTTTACTCATATTAACAATGTCATCAACATAAAATAAACATGGACTTCAGATTCAAAACATTTTTAATGTAAACACATTTATCACATTTGGGGGGGGGGGGGGGGGGGGGTTAATCTTTAATCCCTTTTGCCAACATTGTTTTGGTCAAATTTAGCATGCCCATTGTTTGGGTGCTTGCTTGAGTCCCATAAATGACTTCATCACAAGTCGGCACACTTTCTTTTCTTTACCGGAACTATACACACTTCAGTTGTTCCATGTAAATTTATTCCTCCAATTCTATCTCCATTTAAGAAGCTATCCGTTACATCCATTTTGTGGATTTTAAGATCAGGCAAACTGCTGCAGTTCTATTAACATCCCGAAGCGATGTTATCCTTGTTACAACCAGGAGTTAGTGTAAATTAAGTACAGACCGTTCCTTTTGTCTGTACCCTTTGACTGCCAGTCTAGCCCTATATTTGTCAATCGTTCATCAGGTTTTCATTTTCCCTTTTAACTGTCTACTTTATCCTAAAGGTTTATTTCCTGTAGAAGATCAGCCAATTCCCAAGTGTGTTGCTTAAAATTGATTCAATTTCACTGTTGACTGCTTCTTTCCAATAAGTTGACTCTGACGAAGACATAACTGCTTTAAAAATGTTTGAGGCTCATTTTCAATCAATAGTGCTATACAAAATCTGGTCCAAAGAATCAGATTTTCGTCGACGATACTACGCTAGATTCCTCATTAGTTAGAATATTTTCCATTGATTCTTCTCGTTGGTCTTTTAGGTCGTCTTTCACGTTGTTGACTCACTTTTCATTTTTATACGTATAATTTTTTTTAAAAAATCTGCATTATCTGAATTCAATTTCGTATTAACAGAATCTAAAGATTATCAGATGGTTTATGACGCCAACAATTGACCGGGAAGGCTTTTAGTATTCACACATACCCAATAAGACACAATTATTATTTTGTGGTCCAATTTTAAGAACCCTCTTGGTAAAAGGCCTCTAACTTTGGCTAAACACCCCCACAAATTTGAATATTTCAAGTTTAGTTTTCCTTCCTTTCCCACAAATACCATATGTAAGTTATCGTGTTTTTCGATGGGTTACTCTATTGATATTTGTATTAGATATAAGGATGTCTTTTCCCTTTCCCCAAAATTTTTCCGGTGACCAAATTTGATCATTAAAGGCCTTCAGAAATTTCTTATGTTCTGTTCTTCCGTTCTGTCCCAACCATTATTGACTGTGGTGTGTAATGTGGCAGTAAGTTTTGATGAATGATAACCATATTCAAACAATCTCCTGTCACAAGAGATTCATTTCTCCCACCCTATCACTCCGACTCATTTTTTATCTTTAGAAATCATTGGTTTTCCACTTCATTTTTGTAAATCTTAAATGCATCAAGTTTGTTTCAATCCTCACGATAAGGCAATATACATAACAAAATCGAGTCATTCATCATCATAAAGTTATAAAATACTTTTCCCAACCACGATATGGTGTTGACTTCACTCACTATATCTGTTGAATTTAAGTCTAATGATTTAGAATTTCTTTCTTTCAACGTACTTGTAGAATGTTTTAACAACTTACTTTCCACACAAATATTGCATTCGTGACTTTCGCATTTAAAATCAGGCAATACTTCTAGATTAACTAAACCAATTTTCGCACGGCTTTGGTAAATATTTGTCCCAAATGTGCATTCCCATAAATCACTTAACTCATATAGAAGTAAACGAAGCAGAATTTTTATTAATCTATCAACAACCATTACTTTAGTTTGAAAAGACCATTGATGTAGCCCTTTCCTATGAAATTTCATTCTTACTTTATTACAACACTGTATCACTAACTAGGACACACTTAAACCCGTTTTAACGATAGTTCATCAGAAACTAAATTCTTCCTAATGTAGGAGACATGCAGATAATTTTTTTCAAAAAGTCAACACCCCTTGCTAGATGATCCATTTTTCAACAATTACTTCCCAGTTCCGCAACTCCTTTTTGTTTGCGTGTTTTCCCATGAATAACTCTTCATTGTCGCAGTAGGAGTGACGTTGAAAAGACTTTTTTCGCATAGAAAATATTTATAAGTGGCACCTGAGTCGAGAAAACACTCGTTGGGATTTCCAACTAAGTTACACTCCGATACATTGCACACAAGTCATCTTCCTCTTTTCATCTTTTCCATCCACTATGGTTTGGTTGACGTTTTCCTTTGCCTTTGTTTTTGTCCTCTTGGAGCATTAAAATCAGAAGACCTATGCCCATCCTGCCAATTGTAACAGTTGCCTTTTGAATTTCTTCTTTGGCATGTTCTGACTTCTGCCCGTTGGAACTTCTTTCTCTTTTTGTCTTGGTAGGAGATTCTTCAAAATATTAACTCCACTCATTGTTTGCACTCTTACGCGACTTTCTTTGCGGCGTTTGTTATCTTCCTCAATCTTAAAGCAAGCCGAAACACAAATCTTCAAGATTAATTTCTTTACCTTGTGCTTAAATATTTCTTGAAATCGTTCCACGAAGGAGGCAACTTCGCGATGATTGCATCAACCTTGAAAAACTTCATTTCTACCCTATCTTCAGGCAATCAGATCATGGATACTAAGTTGAGTTCTTTGCACGTTGTGTCCAACAGTTTAAACATATACCTTTTTGTCAGTCCCTAAAAACTTTGCGACGACAAACTTTTTCAAGCATGCATCTATTCCGGTCTTATATTTCCTTCTCAAGTGCAATCCCAATACTCTTTGAAGTTGTTGATTGCACTATAGACATATATAGTCATCCTCTAAGAGACCTCAAATACAAATGTAGCCCTTACATGGAAGTCTGTTCTGTTTTCCCATTCTCAATAATCATCGAATTTTTTCTCTTCTGGCATATCTTTCAGCAGGAACTGAGTATCGTTACTTGTAAATTTTTGCAGACTCAAGAGTGGTAGACAGAAAAATACTTGTTGCTTGCCATCATTTGAAAATTCACAGTTTTGAATTTACCACGCCCGGTTTCTCCTGCTTGTGTACAAGAGTTTCGGGTTGTGCAGCAGCAAAACCACTGTAACCCATTTTCCAATCAGAATGAGAATCCGAAACTGAAACAATCTTTTATACATCTAAGTAAGAGCATAAACTATAATTGCAGACTTAGGAGTATAAACATCCACAAGATTTTTATCTCCACTAGAAACAACAGATTTAAGAACTTAATTTCCTTAAGATTTTTACCAATCTGTGTTTATTGAAACAGATATTACTGATTGTAATAAATTATTTAGAAGCAGAGTAACAGAATTTATCAATCAGTAAGAGATGAAACAAAAATTTATTCAACAAAATTCCTTTAAAACATGTACCAGAAAATGAAACCGATGTTGTAGTTTGAAGAAGATCAATGTCCACTGAAGTCATAGTGTTCCCTTAAGGAATCTATTTCTATCTGCCTCTAGTATTGGAGGTTTGATTTGAGTATATAACCTCCCAGGTAAATGATCTTAATATGTAGAGTTTTAGATACTTTAGAACTCTACTGTCATCGATCAATCCACAGCAGGAAAGTACACGAAGAAAACATTTGTTTAGAAGAAGAGGAAGATTAGAAAATTCGTTAAAAATATTTTGAAGACTGAATGTATTTATAGGGCAAGAAGAATATGTTTGAAAGGTTGCAGCAACCCTTTCAGAATTGACACAACCATTAATAAAGTTTGCAACCTTTCCAAATGGTATTGACTGTCGAAATTTGCAACCTTTCGGAATAGTCCTGGCGGGAATTTTAAATAAAACGGAAAATAATCTGAGTCGGGTCAGATTAACTAAAAAGTTGGCAACATTTCGGTTAACTTCTGTTATGAACTAATTAATTGAAAATATTATTTGTCCATTTAATTAATTAAATAAATAAATAAAATAAATTTGGCCAAAAAATAATCTCTCGATTGATCATAAGCCATAGCCGAAGCGAGCGACGACGACGATGGCGCGAGGGGGGTCCCTCTTTCTAACCCTTTTAACAATTAATATGAGTATATATGTATTTAAACTCTCCTATTATCCTTTCCATTACCGATGAGGGACAATTGCATTTTTCATTAAAGCATAAGAGGACTTTTGAAGTTCCCAACTCTTAAAGTTCTCAACTTTTAAAATTCCTCTCCTTCCCTCTATTTCCCATCAATTCTTCCTACATACCCAAAAATAACATCATAATTATTGGCTTGATCCTTAGTTTTAACCTGTTGAAGCATCTGCATGACCTGTGCCAATTTAACCTTTGTTTGTAGTTTCTCATGCTCCACTAATTCTGTCGCTAGCATAAAAAATCTCTCCAAAAAATCCACTCTAGTCCACAACATTATTCTAAACGACATTTAAAGCTCTTGACTTAGTAAATTTAAATCCTTGGATCTCCATCATCTTATAACATTTTCATGCTATGTCATGTGTTCTGCAATATCTTCAAACAAGATTAGACTTCTTGTTATCATAGTTTTTCCCCCCTTTTGTCCCCAAAAAGCAAGTAGATAATGATTTTTTGTCTGTGTAGCGATGAATGAAGAATATTCACCAGGAAATTTTGGGGTAATTCTGGACTCCTGTTTTGCTTCTCCTCTTGCAAATCAACAATGAATAAGCATTAGGAACATGAAGGGAACTGTGGTAATCATGAGTCTTTACCTCGAGGGCATAATAGAATCATTAAGTCCCATTAAAATCAACTAATTGTTCATTGGTTGGACTTAATGGTCTTTTCCCGTTGCTCTGAAGAACCAGCACAATTGCATGAAATGAAAACTCCAAAGTATTATGGTCATCCCAACGACGCTTTATCTTAGTGTAATAACGTCACAATATCATGTGAAACCTCAACCATGTCAATTAGTTCCTTTTGAAGCTGAAAAATGCTAGCACCTGACTTTGTCCTAACCGTCTTCTAATTCTGCGCCACGATTCTTTAAAACATGTGAAGAATATATAATACGTTCAGAAATTTCTCTTGAAAGAGATTTCAAATCCCAGGAAAATTATATGTTTTAATTGTCCGACCAAGCATTGTGCAGTCTATAGCACCAACATGTTCATGTACTTGATCCATGAATCAAAAAACCTGACTTATTTTTCACAGTCAGGCTACGAGCTGCCTCTCTTCCATCCCATCAAAGTTCTTTCCCGTCAAATTGTATTAACTACATACGGGAGAATTAGAAGAGAAGTAAACAATGGAGAGAGGTATTTATCAGATGAGTTGTTGCATTGGTTCAGCAAGTATGGGAACCTTGAGTCCTCAGAATATGTATTACTTATCTCCAATTGAGCAAATTACTTGATCAGGATAAAAAAGGAATATAAGAACTATTCTGCAATTTCATGGATCGGACACATTGAGAAAGTACCACCGTACAAAGAAGGTTATTGAATAACCCTCAACATAACTATTTTTTTGTATTTATACAGATATTGAGGATTCATAGACTTTAAAAGATTTAAAAGAAAAACTTGCCCAAGAGGCAAATATAAGAACCAAAAGTTCCAAGAAAAATACTATTATCATAATGGAGGACATTACAACCATTACATGCCATTAAGAAATAATTAGATAAACGGCCTCTGTTTCCTGTTAAATGAGAATTTATTTTTCCTTTTATCAATGTAAATACCATAAATGAAGGCTTTTAAATTCATAAGGAATTTTTGCATGAGCTTAAACTCCATCCATATGTCTTGTAACGCTTTCTCTTTCATTCAATTACATGTTAATCAACATGAACACAACACACGTTTTACCACCATTCACACACCACAAAACCCTTAATTTTCAATAACTTTGTAACCCTAAAAGGTCTAAGATCTTCCTAGACTCAGAATAAAATGTCCGCCTAAACAAGGGAAATTGATAGGTTAGCACTTTTAATAAACAAATAAACTACTAATAAGCACCATAAAATATATAGAGAGCGACGTAACATTATCACATGTGATCCACTTTCACTCTATTTTTAGGCATAGATGATTGTTCCAAGTGGTGCCGTGCAAAACTCATTCTAACTCACTAGTTCTATTTTGAGAAAAGTCAATTAGTGAGAAACAACATGTTAACTCTAATGTTTTTGTATCATCAAACAAAAGTTGTGTTTATAGCATAAGAAACTACACACCTCCTCCAGGATGCAAAGGGTACATCGAAAGTACATGTCGATCATAATATTTTAAACAACCCATTTCAGTACACAAAATGTTCAAAATATATTTGACAAGTTCACTATCAAATTGAAAATTCACATAACGAAAAAGTTCTAGCTTTGAATACTTAGACTGCCAATGCAGTCCTTCTGCAAATGGGGCATGAATTCACTTGCATGAGCGATTGATTGATGCAATTAAAGTGACAGGTGTGGAGACAGTCAGTGCTTCAAATAATCTGCCCATCAGAGAACTCATCCTACAAAATCAAGAAAACGATTAAACTTACACGACTAGACCTTATGCTATAGGAGGAGACAATCAAATTAAAATATAATCTCCTTACCAAACAAATAAAACATGAATCCTTATCACTTGTAGAAATTTCAATTGAATGATACACGACGCAATTCATACGTGCAAAAATGACTTCTCAGCTCAATTCCCTGTTAACATTTTCAGTCTGGTCTTGGCGTTCCAACAAACCCTAAATTAAAGATCATAATTTGTACGAAGAAATCATTTCATAAAGAAATTATACTATTATTACTTGTACATTACTTTATCATAAATCATATTTTTCATGTAAACATGAAAAATTTGAGTCATTAAATTTTTTACCTAAAATGTCACATATAACTTGTCATAAATCTCTAAAAAGAAGTATGTTACAGATCAAATATGCATAATTTGCATGGATAGGAAAAATTAACTAGACACGGAGATTTAAAAATTAACACAACCAAATCATTAAAAGAATAAGAACATTCATATTTAAAAGTAAATGCATCTAAACATTAAAACATACATATAGTGTGATAATTCTATGTTGGTAATTAAATTAATTATGAGAAAACTAATTATGTGAAGATTTCAATCAATTTATGTTTAAAAGGAAAAATAAATCTAAAAAAGAGAATAGGATTAAACTAACCATATGAAAATTGGTGGGATGTGACAGAAATGGCATACGATTTGGTCCATGGTTCACATCCGCAAAATTTGAGGCATAATTCATCACAACATAAGGCAAGCTCCATATATTATTCCCATTTGGTAGGACAGGAGCCGTTGTATTTGTTAGCATTCCATTCGGAATCCAATAGGAAAAATGATGTCTTGGTACAAAAGAAACATGATATATGTTTGTCCCAACAGAGGAATAATAATATTCCAAAATAATGAGTACCATACCATTTAGACGAAATCCTGGTCTTAGATGGTAAATTCTAGAACTAGGTGCAGCAGAGTTCATAAATCGCAAAATGATATTTCTTGTACTAGTACGACACCACATTGTAGTTAACTTTCTATTCTTTAAGAAGTACTTCTCCAAACAAATTATTATAATGTTTCCTAAACCTGAAATCACAATGAAGCAACAATTGTTATCCATATAATGTAATGAACTATCTTTTTCTTGTTTCTTTCATACTAACTTTAAAGAAACATGAAAAATAAGTTGATAATTATTGTTTTGCATAGAAAATATAGAATATACCTTTCATGTGCTCTGTGAGTTTAACATGACATACAATTACATCAATTTATATTTTTCCAAATTAGGCAAATATGTAATTTACATGAATCACACCAGTATAGGCAAGAGTGGGAGGGATGACAGAGCAAGATGGTGTGGGGTGCAAAGGCAAGAACATCCGAGCAAAGCAAGCTCGGCAGGGTATGATGAAAATCTCTCACCAGGATTGTCGATCATAAAAATACGTTTCAATTGATTATCATTGGCTCTTTTTTCATTCTTCATACATATTTGAAGGAAAGACCAAAAGAATAAAATATGAAAAAAATATTAAGTGGGCATAAAATTACATAATTTAGGAAGAATATGAAAATAACTTTATAAAAATCATCCAACTCTATAAAAGATATTTCCAATACCAAGAGATCTATGTGAAACACAAAAGTAAATCTTTATTTAAATAAATTATTTATGAAATATAAATAAATTCTCGAAATTTTTGAGATATGAATCTTTTAAATAAAATGCATATATCCTTTGAAATATGTTAAGATACATTGTGGAAAAATTTAACTAATCAACAGTAGCTAAAGATAGGATAAAGGAAGCACTATCAACACTATATGGAATAAATTTAATCCATGTTTTCTCTCCAAATGTAACACTATCACATGAACTTACTTCATTAATTCTCAAAATCTACCTAGGAAAAATGAGTAAAACATTAAGTTTTTCATTATTCTGGGAAGAGGAAAATTCAAAAATTTCATAAAGATGATTCTCAAAGGATATGTAAATTATTTCATTCTTAATTCCAATGTCAGTTTAACCAAACATACACAAGTACGCATATAGTCCATCAAACTCGTTTAAAATTTATATATAGCTAATTGAATGACCTTATTAATGTCTACATTGAGACTCAATCACAGAAGCTTTAGAAAAAAAAAAAAAGTGGAAAGAAATTTAAATATAATATAACGATCTGTATCTTAAATAAAATAAAACTAATGTAGAACATCACCAGCAATAAAATGAAATTGCAAAGCATAAATTTAAGTTTAAAAAAAAGAACTTAATTAAATTAAAAGATTAATCAAATGTCGAATTAGAAGGATTAACATTAGGAGTAGATCTTCAAACCCTAATTATTGAGGAGAACATATTGATCTGGGTGAGAGGCAGATCTGTCAGAATGTTACAATTGATAAGCACAAATGTGGGGGATGAGGAAGGATGGATCAATTTGAAAATCAATAAAGGTGACATTAATTTTATGCGCTCATATATTAATATGATGCGTGAAAATGAGAAATTTTGAAGATTCATAAAACTAATAGACGATAATGATAATAAGAGAACTTACCTGTGGGATTTCTAGCATTTTTTCATAAAATTAAGGGATGAGGCTTTCCATTGATCGATACAATTAAGGTGATAACTTTTTTTTATCTACTAAATAGTTTCATTTGTGACTATAAATAAATTTACATCTAGGATGAAGACATAACTTATAAATATCTTGTAGTAAGCGCAAAAGAGTGAAATATTTAAATTATGAGTACTCATTTTTTAAATATGAGTATTGTTTAAACTTGTTTTTCTTCTTTCGTATTTGAGATTTTGGGAGCATTATTCACATGAATAGCTCCACATGAAAATGTTAATAGTTTTTTTTGCATTATTTTGTTGTTCTTACTCCTTTTTATGGCTAAAACTTCTCGACATCAATTCATAGATCTTCATCCAAAACTCCACAATATTCATATGATTATGGTTAAAAGAATAGTTCCTTTTCCATCTTCTCTTTCTCAATTGATATTAGATGCATTTTTGAAAATTTAATTTTATAACAAATATTTTGAAAAAAAATTAAATATATTTAATCACTTTGTGCAAAACTATACAGAGTTGTTCACTTAAAATAAATTTTTACTAAAGTTTTCTTATATCAATCCTTTTTCCTTTATTATATATTATAGATTATAAATCTCTTGTTAATAAACAGAACATTATATCACAAATGAAAACATAAATAACAAAGATCTATTAAGTGTTCTCAGCACTTCACAAACAATTTTCAAAATATACTTATCATAATCATATAATTTAAAAAGAAAAGTCGTTACTTACAGTTTCCCCAATGGAACAAAGTAGCTTAAAATTAGAAGGACGCACTATTTAGACTAGGCAACACCTAAATCTCATGATCCAAAATGAACCTTGGAGGCTCTTACTATGAATCTCCAAAAGTAAAAATCTTAACGAGAAAAGAAATAAATATACTTGGCATACATATGTATAAGGTTATGCAAATATATAAAAAAGGCGCCAAAATTATCGAGAAATACAAAACTATATATAAGAAATAATCATTTACTTGGCATCATTTGTACAAGAGTGACTAAAAACAAACACAACTGCTAATCAAAATACAAAATACATAAATTGTACAAAAAAATGGAATAACAGGAAGTATTTAGGATGCCAAAAGTTCTCCATGATCTAAGTCTCGGAGAACTAATACTAAACGAGGGTGGCTCATTGAAGAATATGCATCAGAAATAATGGAGAAGTGAAACATAAGTACCCAAACACTGGGTAACAGTAATCATGCAAAAGAAGCCGATCGAGATTAGATAATAAAAAATTACATGAAATAATAATTAGTTTATAGAATCATATCTCATATTTGAGAAAGAAGACACCCCTTTATGGGTGCTTTTAAGTAATCACATGAAAAATCCTGCAGGTGGATTATATGTTTATATCCGTCATGTGTATTAATCTAAGAATAAATAACAAAGATTAAATTAATCAATGGATTAAATAATTCAGAAGTTTGATTTAATCGATTGGTATCGATAATCCTAACAAGGAGAGTTAAATAAATTGTAACTGAAAAAGTTGGAATACAATAGAGGAGTGTAGTTACAAATTTTTAGTGTTCTAATTTCTGATTTATTATCATTTGGTTAATTTATGATTTAATTGTTATAATTGGAAGCCTCTGCTAATAAATTTGCATTCCCAAGTATGCTTGATTGACTAATCGAGTTCAAAAAAGAGAACGGCTATTAGTATTTTTCTTAGTCTAGGAACAAATCAGTTTTGACTTTTATTAGTTTATAAAAGAAAAAACTTTTTATTTCCTTAAAAAAAGGAGGAAAATACTAGATTTCTTTGTTTCTTGAAAATATGCAAGTAACAAATATTGTTGTTATTGGTTATTAATGGATGTTGATGGTTTTTAATGACCGCCTTAATAAACTTAATGGTATTTAGTAGTTCTTGATAAATATTGATCATGACTTTTGGATACCTTAATGGTGTCAAAATACACTTAATGGTATTTAGTAGTTGTTGATAACTATTCATCATGCTTGTTGGATATCTTAACGGTGTCAAAACATACTTACTGGTATTTGATGGTTGTTGATGACTATTGATCATGGTTGTTGGATACACTTAGTAGCTATTTTGTTACAGTTAATGTATCGACCGCGAAGCACCCCTATGAAGTTATAAAGTATAATCTACCTCCAGGAGGTTTCATACAAGCCACACGTATCAATCATGCATACGATACTCAAAATAAATAGGAATTTAAAAATTTCTTCACAGACGAAGAATACTATCATTAAATAGCATGTAGAAGACTTTAAAAAAATTCTACCTTTACAATGTCTCATTAAACCATCTATAATTTAGAATACAATATTTTGGACTAAGCCCATACACGACGTGAAATAAAGACTAAAAGACATAAAAGGAACATGTGGGTCGTGTCTTCAAATCTATGAGGACTCACCAAAGATTTACCTTGAACCCTTAGAAACCTATCCATCATCCATGGCATATAAGGACTTCCAATCCCTACACTTTAGTCAAAAAATAAAATAAAAGACGGGGTTAACACATTTAATGCACTAAGTATAGAACTTATGCAAAAACCATTAATAAGGGAAAATTAGTATAGAAGCATGCTTTCATGAAATTTTGATAAAAAAAAACCTTCATAATAAGGTTTTAACAGACATAGCACAAGTCGATAATCGCACATAGCACAATACCCAAATAATCCATAAGATATGCCATAATTACTTAGAATTCAATTAAGCATTTAGATCCACTAATAAAGATTATCCTAAGACCTACCTAAGTAAGATATGAAGCGGCCACCCACACAACCCTTTCACACACACCTAGATGATCCTCAGAACTACTAAAGTAAGGATATTCCTGTCCATCAAATAACACGTAGTTCCATATTCATAAAGTAAACCTTTTGAATATTTATACTGTCTACCTAACGTTACTCTAAGACTCACCGTAATACATGAAGAGACCGCCCATACACCCACTTCAAGCATACCTAAGCAATCCTCAAAGCAAACCTAGATAATAACCTTTCTATTCAATATGATTTAACTAATTCAATAGTATTCTTTAAATCCGTTTATGAGACAAGTAATCAATTAGAGGACTTCACATAATGGTCTTGAAGGACCTAGGGAACTCACTCTAGCATCTTCGTTGATATTCTGCACATTTGATAAAGGCATATGCCCCAACCTTACATGCCATAAATCTCTTTTGAATAATAGAAAGAGAAATACATGACAAACTAGTTATATCATCCTTTAGGGAATCTAAACTAGAGATAGAATTAAAATAGGAATTGACAAAATAAGAAGCAACTAGAAGCCTATTCTTCAAGATGTATAGACCATTTTGGCTTTCACCAAGGAGCATTGGGCTCTTTTGAAGGGTCTTTTCATGAAATAAATGAGAAGGTGTGAAGAATAATATATTTGAAAGTTATCTGTACAACTTGTGTACAGAAAATATATTGAAATGGAAACTAGGCAGATACAACACATTACGAATGATTAAATTTGAGAATAGTTTGACAGATGTCGAATGAGAAACCTTAGCTGTTTGTGAATTAGGAAGTCTTATCAAAGTAATTCAAGGCAATGATATAAGAATTTGTATTGTAACTTATATGTTCAGTTGCACAATTTATTATCCACGTCTTTTTAGTGAACGTTTTACCATCAATATTTGAATTTAGAGAGAAATGATTATGGGTTAAAGTAATACCAACACAATTTACTGAGGCTATGACATCATAATTATTGGCTCGATCCTTAGTTTTAACTTGTTGAAGCATCTGCATGACTGTGCCAATAGCACCTGTGTTTGAAGTTTCTCATGCTCCACTGATTCTGCGCTAGTCATAAAAGAATCTCTAAAAATCCACTAGAAGTCACAACATTACTCTTAACAGACTATTAAAAGTCTCTTGACTTAGTAAATTTAAAATCAGTTGGATCTCCATGCATCTTATAACATTTTTCAATGCTATGTCATGTTTTCTTGCAATATCTTCACACACGATTAGACTTCTTGTTATCATAGTTCCCTTTTTGTCCCCTAAAATCAGTAGAAAATGACGTCTGTCCATTGCTAGCGATTAATGAAGAATATTCCCCAGGAAATTTTGGTGTATTTTGGACCTCCCTTTTTCTTCTCCTCTTGCATCAACAATGAATAAGCATTAGGAATAGAAGGGAGTGGTTAAATCAAGAGTATATTACCTCTAGGTGCATAATAAGAATCATTAAGTCCCATTAAAATCAAACTAATTGTTCATCTTGGGTGGACTTAATGGTCTTTTCCTTTGCTCTTGTAAGAACAAGCACAATAACATGGAATGAAGAAATCCATAGTATTATGTTCATCCCAAAGACGCTTCATCTTAGTGTAATAAGTCACAATATCATGTGAACCCTCAACAGGTCAATTAGTTCCTTTTGAAGCTGAAAAAGCTTAGCACCTGAACTTTGTCCTAACCTGGCTTCTAATTCTTTCAACGATTCTTTAACAGTGGAAGAATATATAGCAATTTCAGAAATTTCTCTTGAAAGAGATTTCAAAAGCGAGAAAATTACTATGTTAATTGGTCTCGACCAAGCATTGTGCAGGTCTATAGCAACAACATGTTCTTGAGTTGATCCATGAATAAAACCTGACTTATTTTTCACAGTCAAGGCTACAAGCATGCCTGTCTTCCATCCATCAAAATTCTTTCTGTCAAAAGTTGTATTAACTAACATACCAGGAGAATTAGAAGGAGAAGTAAAAAACGGATGAGAAGAATTTATGAGAAGAGTGGTTGCATTAGTTCCAGCAAGTATGGGAACTTGAGTCTCAGAAGAGGTATTTACATGATCTCCAATTGTAGCAAATTATTGATCAGGAATAAAAATGAATATAGAAATAGCGATTTAATGGATCGTGACACATTGAGAAAGTACCGTACAAAAGAAAATTATTGAATAAACCCTTCAAACATAACTATTTTTGGTATTAAAAGATATTGACGATTCAAGGGACATTTAAAGATTAAAAAAAAAAAGTTGCAAGAGGCAAAAATAGAAGAACAAAAATATCCAAAAAAATACCATTACCTTAAATGGAGGACATTACTATTACATTGCCATAAATAATTAGATGAAAACGGCCTTTGTTATCTGTTAATGAGAATTTCTTTTTCCTTTTTATCATTGTAAATAACATAAATGAAGGATTGTAAATTCATACTGAATTTTTGCATGAGCAGAACTCCATCCATATGGCTTGTAACGATTTCTCTTTCATTCATTTATCATTTGTTAATCAACATGAACACAAGGTTTTACCACCATTTGAACACACAACAAACCCTTAGTTTTGCATAACTTTGTAACCCATATAAGGTCTTAAAAGATATTCCTAGAATTAAAATATACCTAAACAAAGGGAAATTGAGAGGTTAGACAATTGTAATAAACAAAATAAACTACTATGGAGCACCATAAAATATATAGAACCGACGTAACATTATCGAATGTGATCCACTTTACCTCTATTTATGAGGCATAGAGATTGTTTCCAAGTGTCCGTGCAAACTCATTCTAACTCAACTAGTTCTATTTGAGGAAAAGTAATTAGTGAGAACAACATCTTATCTCTATGTTTGTATCATCAAACAAAAGTTGTGTTTATAGCATAAGAAACTACACACCTCCTCCAGGATGCAAAGGGTACATAAAAAATACATGTCGATCATAATATTTTAAACAACCCATTTCAGTAAACGAAATGTTCAAAATATATTTGACAAGTTCACTATCAAATTGACCACATAATGAAAAAGTTCTAGTTTGGAATACTTAGACTGCCAACGCAGTCCTTCTGCAAATGGGGCATGAATTCACTTGCATGAGCCATTGATTGATGCAATCAAAGTGCAAGGTGTGGTGACGGTCAGTACTTCGAATAATCTGCCCATCAGAGAACTCATCCTACAAAATCAAGAAAACAATTTAACTTATATGACTAGATCATAAGCTATAAGAGGAGACAATCCAATTTAAATATGAACTCCTTACCAAAAAAAATAGAACATGTATGATCATCAATTGTAGAAATTTCAATTGACTGATACATGACACGATTCATACGTGCAAAAATGACTTCTCTGCTCAATCTCCTGTTAACATTTCCAGTCTGTCTTGACGGGCCAACAAACCCTAAATTAAAGATCATAATTTCTACGAAGAAATCATTTCATAAAGAAATCATACTATTATTTGTACATTACTTTATCATAACTCATATTTTATCATGTAAACATGAAAAATTTGATTCATGAATTTTTGTACCTAAAATGTCACATACAACCTGTCATAAATCTCTAAAAAGAAGTGAACGGTACAAATCAAATATGTATAATTTACTTGGCAAGGAAAAATTAACTAGACATGGATATTTAATAATTAACACAACCAAATCATTAAAATCATAAGAACATTCATATATTAAAATAATTGCATCTAAACATTAAAACATATATAAAGTGTGATAATTTTAAGTTGGTAATTAAGTTAAGTATGAGTATGAGAAAACTATTTATGTGAAGATTTCAATCAATTTATGATTAAAAAGAAAAATAAATCTAAAAAAGAGAAGAACATTAAACTAGCCATATGAAAATTTGTGGGATGTGGTGGAAATGGCATACGATTTGGTCCATGGTTCACATCCGCAAATCTTGAGGCAAAGTTCATCACAGCATAAGGTAAGCTCCATATATTATTCGCATTTGGTAGGACAGGATCCATTGTATTTGTTAGCATTCCATTCGGAATCAAATAAGAAAAATGATGTCTTGGAACAAAAGAAACATGATATATGTTTGTCCCATCAGAGGAATAATAATATTCCAAAATAATGAGTACCATACCATTGTGACGGAATCCTGGTCTTAGATAGTAAGCTCTAGAACTAGGTGCAGCAGAGTTCATAGTTTGCAAAATGATATTTGTTGTACTAGAATGACACAACATTGTAGTTAAGATTCTATTTTTTAAGAATTACTTCTCCAAATGAATTATTGTAATGTTTCCTGAACCTGAAATCACAATGAAGCACCAATGTTAAAACATATAATGAAAGTTCTATTCCGAATAATGAAGTAAATTTTTCTTGTTTCTTTCATACTAACTTTAAAAAAACACAAAAAAATAAGTTGATAATTATTGTTTTACATAGAAAATATAAAATATAACTTTCATGTGCTCTGTGATTTTAACATAACGTGCAATTACATCAATTTATATATTTCCAAGTTAGGTAATTATGTAATTTACATAAATCACACCAGTATAGGCAAGGGTGGGAGGGATGACAGAGCAAGATGGCGTGTGTTGCAAAGGCAAGAACATCAGAGCAAAGCAATCTCGATAGGGTATGATGAAAATCTCTTAACAGGATTGTCGATAATAAAAATACGTTTCAATTGATGATCATTTGCTCTTTTTTCTTTCTTCATACATATTAGAAGGAAAGACCAAGAAATTAAAATATAAAAAAACCAATAAGTGGACATACAATCACATAATTTAGAAAAAATATGAAAATAACTTTAATAATAATCATCCAACTCTATGAAAGATATTTCCAATACCAAGAGATCTAATGTGAAACACAAAAGTAAATATGTATTCAAACAAATTATTTATGAAATATAAATAACTTCTCAAAATTTTTGAGAGACAAATTTTGAAAATAAAATGCATATATCCTTTGAAATATATTAAGATACATTGTAGAAAAATTTAACTTGATAATCAAGAGTAGCTAAAGATAGGATAAAGGAAGCACTGTTAACACTACATGGAATAAACTTAATCCATGTTTTATCTCCAAATGTAACACTATCACATGAACTTACTTCATTAATTCTCAAAATCTACCTAAGAAAAATGAGTAAAACATCAAGTTTTTTTATTTTTTGTGTAGAGGAAAATAAAAAAATTTCATAAAGAGTATTCTCAAAGGGTATGTAAATTATTTTAATCTTAAATTCAATGTACAAGTTAAACAAACATACACAAGTACTCATATAGTCCATCAAACTAGTTTAAAATTTATATATAGCTAATTTGAATGACATTTATTAAATGTCTACATGAGAATTCAATCAACAAAGCTTATCAAAAAAAATTTGCATAGAAAATTTAAATATAAAACAACGATCTGTATCTTAAATAAAATAAAACTAATGTAGAACATCACCAACAATAAAATGAAATTGCATAGCATGAATTTAAGTTAAAAAAAGAACTTAATTAAATGAAAAGATTATTCAAATGTCGAATTAGAAGGATTAACATTAGGAGTAGATCTTCAAACCCTAATTATTGAGTAGAACATATTGATCTGGGTGGGAGGCAGATCTGTCAGAATGTTACAATTGATAAGCACAAATGTGGGGAATGAGGAAGGATGGATCAATTTGAAAAATAATAAAATTGACATTAATTTGATGCGCTGATACATTAATATGATGCGTGAAAATGAGAAATTTTGTGAATTTATAAAACTAATAGGGGATAATGACAATAACAGAACTTACGTGTTGGATTTCTATCATTTTTTCATAAAATTAGGGATGTGGCTTTCCATTGATCGATACAATTGAGGTGTTAACTTTTTTTTTTATCTGCTAAATTTCATTTGACACTATAAATAAATTGACAACTAGGATGACGATTTAACTTATAAATATCTTGTAGTAAAGCACAAAAGAGTGAAATATTTAGATTATGAGTACTAATGTTTAAACATGAGTATTGATTAAACATGTTTTTCTTCCTTCATATTTGAGATTTTGGGAGTAATATTCACATGACTAGTTCCACATGAAAAATGCGAATAGTTTTTTTCATTATTTTCTTGTTCTTACTCCTTTGTATAAGTAAAACTTCTCGACATTAATTCATAATTCATAGATTTTCATCCAAAACTCCACTATATTCATTTGATTATGGTTAAGTTCCTTTTTAGTCTTCTCTTTCTCAATTGATATTAGATTCTTTTATGAATATTTAATTTTTAACAAATATTTCAAAAGAAAATAAATATATTTAATCACTTTGTGCAAAACTATACACACTTTTTCACTTAAAAACAATTTTTTCTCAAGTTTTCTTATGTCAATCCTTTTTCCTGTATTATATATTATAGCTTATCAGTCTCTTGTTAATAAACATAGCATTGTATCACAAATGAAAACATCAATAACAAAGATCCAATAAGTGTTATCATCACTTCACAGACAATTTTTAAAATATACATATTGTAATCATATAATTTTAAAAGAAAAGTCGCTACTTACAGTTTCCCCAATGTAACAAAGTACCTTAAAATTAGAAGGATGCACTATTTAGACATGGCAATACCTAAATTTTCATGATCCGAAATCAACCTTCGAGGCTCTTACTAAATATCTCAATAAGTAAAAATCTTAACGAGAAAAGAAATAAATATACTTGGCATAGATATGTATAACGTGATATAAATATATATAAAAAAGGCCCCAAAATTATCAAGAAAGAAAAAACTATATATAAGTACTAATCATTTACTTGGCATCATTGGTACAAGAGTGACTAAAAACAAACACAACTGCTAATCAAAATACAAAATACATAAACTGTACAAAGAAAAGGGAAAAATAGGCATAGGATGACAAAAGGTGTCCATGATCTAAGACTATGATGGTCACCGTAGAACTAATACTAAGAGAGGGTGGCTCATTGAAGAATATGCATCAGAAACAATTGAGAAGTGAAAGATGAGTACCCAAACACAGGTAATCCATGTACCATTGCAAATGCCTGATCGAGATTAGATAATAGCAAATTACATGAAATAATAATTAGTTGATAGAATCATATCTCAGATATGAGAAAGAAGACACCCCTTTATTGTTGCTTTTAAGTAATCACGTGAAAATCCCGAAGGTGGATTATATGTTTATATCCGTCATGTGAATTAATTTAAGTATAAATAAAAAAGATTAAATGAATCAATGGATTAACTTTTTCAGAAGTTTGATTTAATTAATTGGTGTCAATAATCCTAACATGCAGAGTTAAATAAGTTGTAACTAATAAAGTTTAAATACATTAGAGGAGTGTAGTTACAAATTTTTAGTGGTACAATTTGTGATTTATTATCATATGGTTAATTTATGCTTTTATGATTTGAATGTTTTATTGGAAGCCTCTGATAATAAATTTGCGGTCCCTAGTATGCCTCATTGACTAATCGAGTTCGAAAAAGAGAATTTTTTTTTTATTTCCTTAAAAGAAGGAGGAAAATACTAGATTTGTTTGTTTGCTGAAAAGATTAAAGCAACAAATATTGTTGTTATTGGTTATTAATGGATATTGATGGTTTTTAATGACCGTCTTAATACACTTAATTATATTTAGTAGTTCTTGATAAATATTGATCATGACTTTTGGATAACTTAATGGTGTCAAAATACAATTAATGGTATTTAGTAGTTGTTGATGACCATTAATCATGCTTGTTGGATACCTTAACGGTGTCAAAACATACTTAATGGTATTTGATGGTTGTTGATGACTATTGATCATGGTTGTTGGATACACTTAGTAGCTATTTTGTGACAATTAATGTAACAACGGGGTGCACCCTTTAGAAGTTACAAGGTAAATCGACCTCTAGGAGGTCTCATACAAGCCACATGTATCAATCATTGCATACGCTACTCAAAATAAGTAGGAATTTAAAACTTTCTTCACAGACGAAGAATACTTTCATTAAATAGCAAGCAGAAGACTTCTAAAAACATTCTACCTTTACAATGCCTCATTAAACCATCTATAATTTAGAATACAACATTTGGGACTAAGCCCATACAAGACGTGAAATAAACACTAAAAGACATAAAAGGAACATGTAAGTCTTGTCCTCGAATCTATGAGGACTCACCAAAGCTTTATCTTGAACCCTTAGAAACCTATCCATCATCCATGGCATATCAAGACTTCAAATCTCTACACTTTAGTCAAAAAGGCAAAAGAAGAGGTTAACACAGTTAATGCACTAAGTATAGAAGTAATGCAAAAAACATGAAAAAGGGAAAATTAGTATAGAAGCATGATTTCATCACATTTTGATTTAAAAAAAACCTTCATAATATGAATTTAACAGACATAATACAAGTCGACAATCGCATATAAGACAATACAAAAATAATCCACAAGATATACAAAAATCACTTAGATGCCAATTTAGCATTTACTCCCCTAATAGAGGTTATCCTAAGACCCACCTAAGTAATATATGAAGCGGTCTCCCGTACATCCCCTTCACACACACCTAGATTATCATCAAAACTACCTAAAGTAAGGATATTCCTTCCCATCAAATAACACTTAGTTCCGTATTCATCAAGTAAGCCTTTTGATTATTTAGACTCTCTATCTAAGCTTACTCTAAGACTCACCTCGGTAATACATTAAGAGACAACCCATACACCCTCTTCAAGCATACCTAAGCAATCCTAAAAGAAAACCTAGATAAGAACCTTTCTATTAAACATGATTTAACTAAATCAACATTATTCTTTAAATACATTTAAGAGAGAAGTAATCAATTAGAGGACTTCACATAATTGTTTTGTGGGACCTAGAGAACTCACTCTAGCATCTTCAAAGCCTAATCGTTCCATGTCTAGATAGTGTCCATTACACTACCTACACATTATAGAGACTATCTAATACTATAATGTATATCCCAAATGATGATGAGAATAGGCATTAACCGACATAGACCATATGATCTAGGTAGTGAATTCGGTGTCGTAAAGACCCCACACCGTGGAAGGTGTTCTACTTGCCAAGGGTTGTACTAGGACACATCCTATGTTTACACATGGTTAAGAGATATTAAGGGCTTCTTTGTAAACTAGTCTTATCTAAAGTAGAGCTACTAACACAAGCATATCCGCTCGGTGCTTTGCCTTTATTCTCATAGAGTAATTCCTTCCCTAGGTGTATTAGAGAAGGTACCACCACTATGTCCTACCAACTCATAAATACTTTTTCTTCCAAGGATGGGTCCACTAGGGTTTCCAACCAAGGTCTATTATGATAGCTCTTATGAATTCCATAGAGATGGTTTCATGTCATTCCAACCAACCTACCCCTTAGTCCATCATTTCTCTAATGAAGGGCCCCATTACAGTCTTCCACTTCAAGGCTTCTATTAAATACCTTATATTATTCAAGGTTCACATTCTTTACCTTTTTTATATATTCAAGGTTTTACATTTTTGACCTTCTTTTCATATTCAAGGTTTCACATTCTCTGATGGTTCTAGACTCATCAAGAAGGGGCTCCATGCTTAGGTCTACCGGTTCAAGACACACTCTAGAACACCTCATTTAATCATTTAAGAAAGGTCACCAACTTTAGGTCTACCGATCCTAGACTTTCATTCATCCGTACATTCATTCATGCGCATACATGACAAGGGTGCCTAAGCCAACCAAGTCAAGAGATCATTTTCACATAACTTTCATGAATCAAGAAGAGGGACCTAAGTCTACCAATCAAGACACATAATTTATCATATCATTTATTCAATATAATTCAAGTACCAAGTAGGGAAAACTAAGTCTACTAAGACAAGATACAACATCATTCTATAAGGACACTTCTTAGTCCTTCATTATGATGTAACACCTATTGGAAAAAAATCATCACATTATAGCACTCATTCAAGATCATATAGACGTCACATGAGCACCTTCACTTTATACATTCACATTATACAAGATCACATATATATCACACCATCCTTCACTTTATACATTCATCTAAGCCATAAAACCTTGCATATAGTCACATTACTTCATATTACAACTTCACATTATAACTTCACCTAAGACCTAACATGATACTGCTACAATGCACATAATAATGTCGACAAGGCAATGATCATAATAGAATAACAAGTAAACACCACCACCATTAGTGGACCATACCGATCAATAGCAATTTTATATCAATTCTACATTAACTAAGGAAATTAGATCAACTTACCTTCTTCGAATAGCTAAGATCACCATTCCTTACTATCACCAACAATTGACAATATAATAGTGTAATGACCCAAAGGTACCTCCTGGACGTTACTGACGTTTCATACCCCGACATGTCCTATACAAGCCTCTTGTATCAATCATCACATAATGTACTCTCGAAAATAAGCAAAAATCTAAAACTTTCTTCACACATGAAGAATAATTTCATTAATATGCAAGCGGAAGATTTTTAAAACCATCTACCTTTACAATGTCTCTTTTAGACCATCTAATACTTTGAATGTAAAACATAGGGACTAAGCCCATACAAGAATTAAAAGAAAGACTAAATACATAAAAAGAACATGTGGATCTTTCATCGAATCTAAGAGGACTCACCAATACTTCATATTCAAACCTGAGGAACCTATCCATCATCCATAGTATATCAAGACTTTGAATTTCCTAGTCAAAAAGGGAAAAGACGGGTTAGCACATTAAATTCACTAAATATGGAATCCATGGAAAAACCATGAAAAAGGGACATTTAGAATAGAAACATGCTTTCACGACATTTTAATAAAAACCTTCATCAAAGAGTTTAAGAGAAAAAAAAACAATCCAACATTCACATATAGAACATTTTAAAGTAACATCAATCACATAACCATATTCACGAAGAACCCTACCAAATCTTATCCAAAGACCCATCTAAGTAAGATATGAAGCGACCTCCCATACAACCCTTTCACACACACTTAGATGATCCTCAAGACTAGCTAAGTAAGGTTATTCCATTTAATCAGCTATAACATAATATCATATTCAGTAAGACAAGTATTTACATTATAGAGACTCTCTACCTAAGGTTACTCTAAGACATACCTAGGTAAAACATGAAGAGACCACCCATACACCCTCTTCAAGTCTACCTAAGCAATCTTCATTGCCACCCTAGATAAGAACCTTTCTTTACAATCTACTTCTTTAAGAGAATATACTTTCATTAAAACCATTTTGAAAGACAATCATACATTTAGAGGACTTCACATAGTGGTCTTGAAAAGACCTAGGGAACCCTCATCCTAGCATCTTCAAATCCTATTCATGTCATGTATAGATAACGTCCCATTCCACAACCTACACATTGTAGAACTTCTCCAATACTAGAATGCATACAAAATGATAGGAATAGACATTAAATGACATAGAACATACTAGATAGGCATAAAATCCGAAGTCTACCCTACTCCGAGGCAGGTGTTCTACTTGTTAAATGTAGAACTAGGACACATCCCATTTAGACACATGGTGAAGTAACATCAAGAGTTTATTTGTAATCTAGTCTAAACTTAAGAAGAGTCACTCTGCAAGCATATTCACTCTGTGCTAGCCATGTTCTCATAGAGTAAGTTCATCACAAGAAGCATATGAAAAAGTACAATATTTTAGTCTTACCAGAATCATAATACATGTATAAAGGATGGGTCCTCTACGGATGCCACTCAATGGTCATATGGATATATCAATGACTTTTTCATCAATGATTTCATGCCGTTACAATAAACCTATCTCTAAGTTCATCATTCACGCGAGAAGGATACTATTACAACTTTCAACTTCAAGGATATCATTACCTTCTTTCTATATTGAAGGTTCCAAGTCATTGACCTAATTCACATGTTCAAGGTCATATATAAATAACTCATACACATACATGACAAGGGTGTTTTAGTCTACCAAGTCAAGGGATCACATATTCGCATAGATTTCATGCATCAAGAAGAGGAACTTAGGTATACCAAATCAAGACACAACATTCATCATATCACTCATACAATGTCATTCAGTACCAAGTAGGGACACTAAGTCTACCACACAAGATACTCTATCAACACATATAGAAACTCATCATAGTCTATCCTAACCAGATATAATCATTCAAAGGAAAAAGTGCTTAAACCTCACATATGCACATACAACACTATCTCATAAGACACTAACTAGCCTTCTATCATTATATACCATTAGTTCATATAAGCCCTAGCATGATACCACTACAATTTACATAATAAAGTTGAGAAGGTCATGATCATCACATAAGTAACACATAAGCACCACCACCATAAGTGAACGTACCAATCAATAGAAATTTTATATCAATTCTAAACAATGTAGAGAGATCAAGTCAACTTACCACCTTCCCATATTCATTATCAACATTTTTAGCCTTTTTATCAATTCACTTCACAAAGGCTCTTACTAATAGTTTTATATACAATCCTAAACCAACAATCAAACCATATGAATGATACAACAATATACAATATGAATATCATCAAATCAATCAGCCAATATAAAATCTATCATAATATATTCAGAATTCAATAGCACAATACAATCTACACATAAATTCACTAATATCAGCCATGATAAATTCACCGACGTTATAGCTAAATTTATAGATTTTAGAAGACCATGTGTTCATGGAGATTTTCATTCAAAAACATTAGTTATACATCAATATCATCATATCTTATTGTTTGAAAATGTTTCATGCAAGAACCCATGACTTACAGTAGAATTTGGACTCATAAAATTTAAAATCTTTGAAATCACTTTGAAATTAGATATAAGGTGATAGATAGGCTTATCTATAGAACTCTTATACCTTACTAGAAGAAATCGAAAGTGAATTGAAGAAATCCATTGATGTCATGCCTAGATCTTACACCCTAGACGTGGCCGGCACCCAATAACTATTGCTCGTCTTGAGCGAGCCGTTGGCCTGACTTTCTTAAATCAGTGAAATACTTACCTTAAATCAATTATGAAATAAGAACATTTTAAAAAGAAATACTTAAAACATAGTAGTTTGGCGAAACGACACTTAAATTCTCTTAGAAAAGCATCTGCAATTTAAGGAAAAGACTCAACTGACTATCTGACTGTCTTTGAATCCTATAAACATACTATGATGAATGTTGGGAAAACCCCCACAAAATTACATAAAGAAAATACAGAAAGCGATAAAAGAGTCCTCCAAATGTAAGGAGGCTCACCACCGACTCTAAATGCTCAAACTGGATCAATGAAGCGATGCGTGCTGATCTTGATTACTTGCGTCTGCATCATGAAATGATGCGTGCCAACTGACATTCGTACATTGAATGTATAAGTATGTGAGTTGGAATGCTAAATAACAACTACTAAGCTTGAAAGGAGTAAGAATGAACTTACCTTGGCTCTGGTCAACTCATGAAGAAATACTTAATATTAAGCAGTAAAGACATATGCAGTATATATTAAGCTCGTAAAATAGTGTAAACACTTTGTTAATTAAAGATAATGCAATAATAAAATCAACTCTACTTATGTAAGAAAGTAATATAGTTTCTGTGGGAGATTCTCTAACCGATAACCATCATTGTGAGCCTAAGTGATGATTCAATGTTTAACCTCATTTTTCCAAGGACCATCCTATATCTTTCCATCAGAATAGGACCTTACTTAACTTAGTGAATCCATTAGCTTAACTTACGTGATAATCTAAAAGTATGACTTGTTATTACCCATAATGGCTACATGGTTTACATGGGAACTTAAGTTAATTATGAACTCTTATCCCCACAATGGTGCTTAACAATTTTTCCAAAATATACTTTAGCTCATAATTTTATAATAACTTCATTTCTTTGGGTTGAGATAATTTGCTCAACACTTTAGCTTTGCAAAATATCCTTTGGAATTAATGTTCCCCTTTCTTGTTAAAAACTCTTTTGTGAAGTTTTAGCTACACTCAAGTTAAATGTAAAAACATTTATAAACTTCCTAAGGAATACTTTACTTAACTTGAAACTTTTGATCTTGATTAACTATTTATACTTATTCCCCTTATACTTCTTTTGAAGAAACAACTTCAATTTTTACTCTTTCTTTAACTCAAAAGTTTAGCCTTAAAACGAAGTTAAAACGGTTAAATAAGACTCTTGGATGCTTTAAGAAACTTTACTCTAACTTAATTCATTGACTTATCTTAAACTTAACTCCTTGGCTTCTTTGACCTTGATCTTAACTTTCCTTGAATTAGATTATGGATTCAAGGATCATGAATTTCATGATGTTTAGATGTAATTTAGAGTGTTGGAATCAACCAGGATTTGTAGGTACATCACTTAGGAACTCGTACATAAAGATGGGGGAGAAATGGGAACTCCAGGTAATCCTACTGCTCTAAGAGGCGCGGGGCGCTATAGCATGATGGACAGAGGCTGTCCTAAGGGGCTCTGGCTGGTGCGGTGCTCCAGGCCTGTGAGACAAAGGTTGCCCTGAGGGGCTCTCACAGGCGCGGATCCCCAGGGCCTATCAGACATGTTTTTTATTTTCTTTTCCGATTTATAACTCTAAACCTCCCAAACCTTTATGGATCTTTCCCCTATAACTTAAGATCACTAATATACTCACTACCCAATAGTTCAGACTCATAGAACAGCCCGAAACACGAATCAAAAGCACTAAAGGTACATTACAACTCTACCAACAAGATTTCTACAATTGCTCATCAAGAACTTCACGACTTACCATTCAATCAATACAAAACATGATTAATTAAACATATTGATGTTTGGGTGAACAAACCCAACATAGAAAGATCTCACATACCTCGATATAGATTACCCTCAATGAAATTCCACTAGTGAAACCTTATCGTTCTTGAATAATTCCTGATCTTCCTCTTCTCTTATGTTTTCTCTCAAGCACTAAGCATATTCAACTTTTCTAAAACTGAATTAAGGCGTAGCTTTAATCCTAATAAACCCTTAAAATGAATTAGTCAATACTTGGGTGAAAATACTACTTCTCTTATTAAAATCCGGATTGAAATTTCCCTAGTCCAATAACCCAACTTCCAAAAGACATATTTCCCTCATACGACATTGAAAATTAGCAAACTCGGCACCGTTGGAAATCTCTTTCCAACCATATTAAAGAACTTAACTAAATGATTATTTTTGGTTTCTTAGATTATTCTTATTTATATAAAGTTACTGGATTTTACAAATTAAATCCATCATCCAAGCTTCATGTTGACCTTGAGCTTTCATGGAAGTTTTTTTTATTGGAGAAAACATTGGAGGGAAAGGGTTTTAATTTAGGTGTTAGGGTCCAAATGAGAGTTAAATCACTTTAGAACTCTTAAAATGCCCAAATACACCTAAAACAACCGCCCCTACTATTTAAAAGACCTGGGGTGAATTTCCCAAAACATCCCAAGCTAGGCCGAAGTTGCAGCAGTGTGCAGGTGCCAAACCTCGCCCATCAACAATGGTCCATCGCTTGGACAACGTCTCGTCAATGGAGTCTTCGTGGTTTTGGTATGAAACTTTCAAACTTGTAGGGTTGCAGGATCAATCTACGGACCAAGTTGACGAGCCTTCGTTTTATGGACTGGTCGTCGTTTGGTTTGTTGATTTAAACTATTTGGCAGTTCCAAGCCTTTGAGTTAGGGACCTCCTCTAGGGCCACTTGCGGGTCCTAGGAGAAGTCATACCTGGAAGTTAAACCTATAAACATGCAAATCTAGCTCTTAGGAACCTCACCTACCAATTTACACTAAATAACTCACGAAACATGCTAAGTCACACTAGAACATATGAAAGCACATAAGGGAATAGTCGTTGAACGTCTTGGTATTCCTTGACGTTTGACTTCAAACTCAACCGGAATGACTTCAAAACTCATAAACACATTAATTAGACTAGTTAACAACCCTTAGAGGAATTTTGAAGCTCTAGTTCAACCTAGTTAATTTTTAGGGTTTTTACATTCTCCCCCACTTGGGAACATTCGTCCTCGAATGACACTTCACATTTAAGGGATAGCAATCAAAGCAAACAATTCATATTCAAGCATACAAATCATAAATCAAACATATCTAGGAGAAATACCACTCCAAATAAAAGAAATCAAACCACATCATGCAATTCAAACAAATAAAACAACATATATCAACTCCTTATGCATCATTCTTTACCTTTCCTCATGCTTTTGGAGGAACTTCTTTATCCAAGTTACATCATGCTCATTTAAACATCATATTGCACATCATGAAAGTTCTCATCAAATCAAATTCATGCAACATTTTCAATAAGGCACATTTAAGTAATTTCCTCGTATAGGCTCAACATGAAACTTTCTTTATAGCAAATTAGTCATTCTCAACAAATCATCTTATATAAAAATTCAGGCATGCTCAACAAATCATCTCATCTAACAATTTAGGCATACTAATTATTCACCTCATAAATCAAATAGACAATCTACCCTAAATGAGCATTGACATGAGGAAATACCATGCATAAAAACTTATTTTCTCATTTAACAAGAATTCAATCAAAACATGCATATCATAAGGAGAATATTTGGAAAATCATTTTTCATAAAAGACTCCAACTTTAACCAAGTTACTTAAAACTCTTAGTTTTAGGATTGAATGAGAACATAAGGAAAATGTAAGGATATCTCACTCCCTTAATACTCACCATACTCCTCCACTTAGGAGAAACCCATCTAAGGTCTACATAAAGATTTTACAAGGATCTTCTTCAAGGAACCTTCAACTTTACTAGCACCATTCTCACCAACTCTCCAATTCACTGAAACTCTTGAAACATCAACATCAATTCTATGTCATCAACGGCTAAGACTCTCTAAAGTCTCATCATCTAGACACAACATCCCCTTAGGAGAAACACAACTTTAATCTTTCAAACATCACCTCCTTCCTTTCTAAGGTCGGATCTAAACAATTTCAAACCATATCGACTATCAAACCTCTACCTTTCTAACATCATTTTTCATCACTTATTTAAACAATATTCCCCTTCATAAGGTAACTCAACCAACCTAAGGTCATCAACAAAACCTTACATATACCATCTAACAAGTGTCACACTATCTTTTTCTCTCCCTCACCTCAAAATTCTCAAAGGCCACACTCTAAGGACCATCATAGAAGGAACAAGGGAAAGACATCATATAACAAAGCTCTTAATCAAGATTAGAAGAATGAAAAAGTGAAACTTTTCTAGATGCCAATAGCCTTTTATTCATAATGTGGTGCGCTTTACATTATGAATAATACTCTACTAGATGCGGTTTATGAGATTATCTAAGACACTCCCAAACATTATGCTCTGGTACCTACTTTGTAATGACCTAAAGGTAACCCTTTGACATTAGCGGTGTATGAAACCCCGAGAAGACCCACCCAAGACTCTCGTATCAATCATTACATAATATTCTCGAAAATAAATGGGAATTTAAGACTTTTTTCACACATAAAGAATAATTTCATTAGAACACAAGCAGAAGAATTTGAAAATCATCTACCTTTAGACTATCTAATTTAAACCATCTAATACTTGAAATGTACAACATTGGGACTAAGGACCTAAAAGACTTAAAACAAAGACTAAAGACATAAAAGGAACATGTGGGTCTTGTCCTCAAATCTATGAGGACTCACCAATACTTCATCTTCAACCATTAGAAACCTATCCATCATTCATGACATATCAAGACTTCCAATTCTCCACAATTTAGTAAAAAAGGGAAAAGAAGGGCTTAGAATATTGAATGCACTCAGTATGGAAGCTATGCAAAAACCATGAAAAAGGACATTTAGTATAGAGATAGGTGATACACACAAATTACACCTTTCTAAAGAAGTATATGCAGTTGTAATAAAGTAAAGAACCCAACTAGTAGGTTGATATCTATCCTACAAGGAAAATGGTCTAGACTTAACTTTAATTCAAGATTACATCTATTTAGCCAATGACTTTCCGAAAGCAAGTAAATAAAGTGTTTTTTTTATGAAACAAATTTCTTAAACAATCTAAATTAACAAGTAGATGAAAGTATATGTTGACATTTTATCAAGTTGTGAGACTAACTAGGGTGTATGTTCTCCCAACATATTCATAACGCCGTATTCCTAGCAATAGAAACTCTCTCCTAGTGTTTTGCATGTAAAGTTGAAAGTTATGTATCTATAAATCCTTGGTATGACATCTAGAGAATTTCACCCCATATCTTGGTCCGGCTACATATGTATAAGCTATTAACCCTTACCTTTACCTCATATTAGACATCATAATCGATGTATGTCTTATTTATTACTTTACACCAATCGATACTAGCCTATAAGATAGTATCACACTAAATCTATGTTGATAATTATTTTCCTATTCCTACCTTTTTTTTCCAGTAGGTAGAAACATGGCGAGTTCTAACGCGTTTACTCGTTAAAAAGACTTCTAAGTGAAAGAATTATCAATACATGCGAAAACATTATTCGAAAATTGCTTAGTTTCTAGGATTACTTTGTAAATTACCCATGGTTCCCACAATCCTAGTTATAGATTTACTTACCCATGTTATCAAGATCACAATTCATAATATTGAATAAAGAAATCATTAAATTACTTAACAATAAGAAGAAACCCAGAAATGCAACTTGAAATTGCAAGAAAATAACTTCAAAGAAAATCCAAAAATTGATTAATTGCCCAATGTTTGCAACTAACAATCTCCAACATAAAATAGAACAATAATAATAGTAGTAACCCCAAAAATGAGGTTTTAATCCCCTATTTATAGAAAACACAGTCCTAAAGCAAAAGGAATTGAGATACGGAAAGTTTCATCTAAAAACCTGACTTTAATCAACGACCTCACTTGACAGACCGTCGATCAATAGACAGTCCGTCGACTGCCTTCGTCAGTACATACTTGGAATTATTTTTCTTCACCGGATAACACCTTTTTTGAATCAAACGATGGATCAGTAGTACAGTCCGTCGATCCATATATGGTCTGTCGGTACTCCTCCGTCGTTCCTTAGTTAGAGTCTTATAAAGTTAGGTACTAGAACCTTCTCTGAACCAATTGATGGTTCACCAGTAAAGTCCATCTATCAATTGAGGATTGTCATTTTTTCCCGTGGTTCCATACTTTGTTAGATTTCACTGATATTCTCCCTTAGCCTTGAACTGCCATCAACGGGCACCATCTACGGTCCTTCAATGAGTCAACTGACTGTAGATGGACTTCGTAGGTTGCAATCTGCAACATTTTGTAGCTGCACTATGCATTTTCAACCTGGAAATCTTTCCTGCAAAACAACAACTACTAAAAAAAAGCTCTAGACTCACAAAAATCTTAAGCAAAATTCATTAAAAAGACCGTGTGACCACGGTACATTAACACCCTTAACTTAAATTTGTTGTTTGTCCTCAAGTGACGCATAATGACTCAAAACAACATTTGTACAAATGTATTTGCTTTTAAGCTCTAGCTATCACATGACTATCAACCCCAATCTTTCTTTGATTGAGTATAGCCTCACTCTCTTATGTTCAACAATCTCACTCATGTGGATCAAATCATGCCACAAACTCACCATGCCCATATACCTCTAACATTCCGATATAGCAACTGGTGCCCTCACTTCAAAAGAAATCCTCAATTTTCACAAAGTGATTATGAATTTGGGTGCAAGGATCTTTGTTCAAAACTCATGCTTAAGAACAAATTCACATATAGTTAGTATTCTTCGCCATAGGCTTGCCTTTATTTTAACTGATCAGGCTCACCATACTAGACTTTAGGATCACGGTAGGCCTTTCATGGCTTGTAACGTAGTCTCTGGGTCAGGTGTGGTACATTTTGATACTTTTCAGTGACTTTTTTGACCTTCTTGGCATTACTACTAAGTTCCCTACCTCTTTTGATTACCTCTTTGTACCCTATTTTTCTTTTCCTTTCTTCTTTGCTTTGCTCTCTTTTTGGATGCGACTTTCACTTATTTGCATCTTTTTCTATTAAATTTCTTTTCTTTCTTTGTCTTTTATTTTTCTTTTCTTTTTCAATCAATTGATAACTTCTCAAAATAACATCTTTTGCTCACTTAGGCTTTTCTTTTCAACATCCAACTCTTTTCATACCCATTTTTCGGTTCTCACTCATAATAGCCACCCTCATCTCATTATTATTACATGAGTCGAGGTGCACAATACCCAAAGTCTGGTAAGGGACAAGAGGAGGTCACTTACTGCATTAGCCAACCTCAACTTAGGCTTTTGGCCTAAGTGAAGGTAAGCATGTCCAAGAAGGGACTCGGGTCATAAACATTACACTGGGAAGGGGAGTTGGTGTAAAAAAATTGAGTCTATTACAGGTTCAAATTATTTGGATCAAAAGGGAAAAATTCTTTTATCTGGTTATCCTCTTTTAGGCTAGATATTGGCTATTTTGAACAAGGGCCTATAGTAACTCCCTTGCTTCAACACATATTCCCTTCACAGGAATAACCAATAACGTTCTAGTTAGGTACCAATTGTTGAACATTCAAATCTCCTCACACTCTCTTAGCACATCTGAACACTATCAGAGTATCAACTTTCCCAGATTAGGTGTTAGTTGAAGGTTATGTAATGGGTGCCTAACTATGTCATGGTTAGAGATAACACATTAAACTTATTTTCACCTATCAGTGCAAGCACTATCCAGAACGAGTTATCATTTTGTTAGCCATCATGTATCATTTTTCATGCTTTTATACTTGTACAGACTACGACATGCCAATTCAACAGAAAAGTAAATTTTCCTTTCAAGAAAAAGAACATAGGCAAGAAAAACGCAAAAGAGGATTGTGAGTTAGCTTACTCATACTTCACCCTATAACTCACTTTCCATTTATCCCATCCCCATAATTTTTTTGCAATTGTCCCCAATGAAAACCTGAAGCACACAATGCTGAAGAACTATCAACATGTAGGTGGGTCAATTTTCCAAGAACCCACAAGATCAACACTTCGATCACCCTCACTAATGCCCACTGTAACCTCCGCACCATTAGTAGTTCTCCTATCTTCAACCACCGGTACATAAATAGATGCCCTAACATTCATCTCCAGTGCCCTCATGTGATGTTACTCATCATCTACCAAGGAAGCCTACCTAGCCCGCTCCAACTCTTTTCGCTCTCTTTTTAGTACGAACCTCATCACTAACCTAAGTGGTGTGTCTAGAATGGTGCCTCATCATACACACGGCTGCTCAGTTGGTAGCTCAACATGGACATTTAACAAAGCATCAAGCACCGAGTTCTCTGCAAACTCTGGGGGAGCAGTCTCTGGGCAGTCGCTCTCATATCCAAAATGGAATCGACGTCGTCTCACATACTTGCCAACTCAGTCTTGATATCAGTGAGGTCGTTGTGGGGGGTGGCCATACTAGAACCCATAGCTAAAACGCAGCAAGGCATTTGTGGACTGCCTAAATTTGCTGCTCGGCTAGATTGGCCACCCGCTTCTCCATATGGTCCTCAACTTCAACAATGTATTTCTACATCCAAGGTTGTATATAGTTGAGCAAGGTGGCCATTTGGGCCTCTATCTTCTGGACCCGAGCCAGTGGGACTAGTGCTGCAGACGGGAGCGTGGACCGAGATGAGCTAGGGTCCCTGCTCGTTGTATGCGAAAAAGAAGCTGGAGTGGGATCACCATGATCTGGTGCATCAGGGTTAGTCCTTGGACTCGCTCCACAGTGTCCACCAAATTATCTCTTAATAGAGGCATCTCAATCTTGGGCCTCTGTGCGGTGCTGCTATGTTGTCCTCATCTCTGATGTGGCCTATATCAATTGTTTCCGCGGGATTACGAATAGTATCACAGTGCCAGATTGTCACACCGACGTTCCTGCACAGTTTAAAAATAAGACATGCAAAAGGGTAAGTGGTAGAGGTTTTGAAGGCCATCTCATAAATCACCAATGTCAGCTTCCGTGCAAGGTTTATATCCAGTCTTTCTAGAAGAGCCGCTACTAGTAACGTGCTATCCTATGTGACAATATTATCAGCTAACGTGGGCGATAACCTATGTCGGACACGCACCCAGAAGAACAAAGCTACAAAAGTAAGGGATGCCTTCTTAATCATCCCTGGAGAATCTATCACCCAATCTGCCATCTTACCATCGGTCGGTCTTCATATATAAAGCCTACCATTTCTTTGTCAACTCACGATGGGTAATACTCCGACCGAACTCTCCATTCTATACAACCTTCCACCTCTAGTAAAACATTGCAATATTGTGCATCACCTTTGGGCCAGTGATGGGGTAGTATAAGAAATGACGAATGGCAGAATTAGATATATCAACCCGACAACCCTGGAATAATGTGTAGGTGAGAGGGTACTATTTTGTAGGTCGTGCACGCCTGTCTAGGGATTCTATTAGAGTGGCTGTGTACAACACATAGAACTCCCGGACTATCTCCCCACTGTAGGTGACAAAATCCCAAAGACATCTAGACAAATTTGTTCAAATTGAATAGCATGTGCACCTCTGTGACTGGGTGCAAACCCTCCTTGAGGACTCGATGCTCCACTGTAACCAGCCGGGTCATCACCCCCTTTTCGTTCAACATTTTAGCATCTCAGTACACCTAGTATTGACCCTTGACACACCACCTCTTTAGTTCGTCAGCAAGTGGTGCGGGGTCATCAGCTCAGGGTGCGGGTGCAAGCTCTGAACTTGTAGCCTCATTAGACGAGGCTTGCTGGTGGTGGCCCTATGACCTAGTGGCACTCTAAGAGGGGGAACCGGAAGAAGCTACCGCTTTTGACCTAGAGGATTGGGCCGACCCTAAAGAGGAGGAAGACTCGGACACGGATGTTGAACCCACTTCAGAACTAGAGGTAGCCCCGAATAGTGAACCGGTCAGTGTGCGCTACTCATCTGACTGGAAGGCAGTGACTATGCCGGAAGTCACATTCCAGGAGGTACCCATAGTGACCCTAGGTGCTGCAGTAGGTGTTGTGGAACCTGGTGGAACATATATCAGTCTTTCTCATTGTTGGAATCTACGATCATCTGATGAGACAGGGAATCGAATTTGATATGCCCATCTTGGAATAGACAATATACTTCGTGGGAGCCATTGATACCTATAGAATAGTGGTTAGTCTTAATTTAGCCTACATGCGTACTAGAAAATTAATTGGGCAAAGAAAACTAGTGAATTAGAAACACAGACTGTTGTTGCAGGGTCAAGTCGACGGGCATCAATGACGATCCGTCTGTCATGTACATCATCCGACACATAGAATTATTTAGGAGAGGATAGAAGAGGATGATTTTCTTATGGAAATGACGGGCGTGCAGAATGGACCATCATTCAATTGAAGGACTGTAGTCCACTTTCGTCGTCTAACAGTTAGATTTATTTTTGACACTAAAGAAAAACAAGTTTTCTGAAGGAAACAACGAAGGTAAAGAACGGTCCGTTGATCAATCGGCGGATCGTAGTCCACTTCTGTCGTTATAGACTTGGGAATTTCCAGGGTGATTTAGTCGACGGACACCATCGACGGGCCGTTGATCGATCTACGCTCTGTAGACGGGGTCTCATACTGTTGGCTTGAGACATAATTCAAGACTTTTAAAGGTTCCAACTTTTAGTTCCTTGGGTGACTCCTTTTTGACATAAACAAGTTAGGGACATGCATTTTTAACATAGTAGAGACGAGTTCTTCATTCTTAGAGTTCTTACTGCAATAAATATCCACATAATTCAATCACAATAAATAAACCTAATTTAGAATTTCAGACATACAATGACAACCATGTTTATATAGACTTAATATACTACACAACCACATTCTATCACTCTGAGGGGCATAACTACACAATTATTATTAAGCAATTTCACCAAGCATAGTCCCAAGGTCAAGACCCACTTCCAGATTCTGATTTTCAAGTATGAACGAGAATTACAAGTCCTAAGAGAGATCACTATACCTTTTAGAGAAGTGGTGTGGTTGTGAAAGACTTGAAAAAGGTAGCCCACACGCCCAAACTCAATCACCGGCCGATGAAGAATGAAATGACAAAATTTGGAAGAGATGGGAAGTTGGGGAAATAAAGATTCTGATTAAGGAGTGATTTGAGACATTGGGTGGATGATTATGGTTTGAATAGGAAGGAAATCAAGGAGTTAAAATGGTCATGGAAGGGAATTTAGAAGAATTAGAAGAGGAAATGAATTTGAAAGGGTATGACTTTTAATAATATCGATAGGGTTGGGTCGGGTCGGGTCACTGACAAATATGGACCTACGAGACACCGTCGACGTTCCGTTGACTGGGATCATCGATCAGTTCAAGACTTAGAAAATTTTTGAAACATATCTGGGATCTACGGACACCATCGACGGTCCGTTGATGGGGTCCGTAGACTTCTGCTCTAGACCATTTTGTACAGATTGTTCCTTTTGCTCCCTGCATATGTCAAACCTTGGCCATTCTTTTTATATTTTCTGGAATCTTTTGTGACATGGACCCTATATTAATCTCTAGCCAACACTAACACAAATAGAAATGGAATAATGAGACAAAAACAAAATAAAAAGAATGACTATTTCTATAATGAAAAAAAAAACCTATTGTTGTCTAGAGGATACATCTTGGGTTTCCTCCTAAGAAGTACTTGATTTAATGTAGCGACATGATGCAGACCCCTTGATTACTCAGACTTCATCAATAAGGTAGGCCTAAACCATTTCATGCACACTCTCCTCCATAGATATTATCCTTTCCCGTTGACTGTGAACTTTGCGCCTTCCTTATTCTTCATCTTAACCGCTTCATGTGGGAAACCTTTAGTGATGAGGAATGGCCCTGGACACTTGGACTTGAGTTTGCCCAAAAACAAGTGTAGCCTAGAATTGAATAGAAACACCAATTCACCAGCTGCAAATTCTCTCTTTTCAATCCTTTGGTCGTGATACTTATTCATATTCTCTTTGTATATGGATGAACTTTCATAGTCCTTTAGGCGAAACTCATCTAGCTCATTCATTCCATTTAGTCGTTGTTCTGCCGCTTCAGTCGAATCCACATTGTCTTATGCTCTAGCTCGACCGACAAATGACAAACCTTCCCATATACAAGTTGGTACAGAGACATACCTATGAGAATCTTGTATGCAGTTTGGTAGGCCCAAGAGCATCATCAAGCCTCCTTGACCAATCCTTTATATTAGCATTCACCGTTTCCGCCAGAATTTGCTTTATTTCATGATTGGACACCTCATGTGGATGGTAAGGAGTAGCCAAATTATGGCGAACACCATATTTCTCTAATTTCCCTTTAAATAATTTATTATAGAAGTGTGAGCCACCATTTCTAATAATGGCCCTAGGTATGCCAAATCTGGAAAAGATGTTCTTTTTCAAGAATGCGGTGACACTCTTTCCTTCATTTTTAGGAAGCGCAATTAATTTAACCCATTTTGACACGTAGTTAACCACCACAAGAATATACTTCATCCTATAAGAACTCACAAACGATCCCATAAAGTCAATGCCACATACATCATATAGCTCAATCACTAGAATATGATTCAAGGGGAGTTCTTGTGTCTTCGAAATTCCTCCATATCGTTGGCACCGATCAGATGATTTGGTGAAATCGTGAATATCTTGGTGAATGGTTGGCCAATATCACCTACATTGAAAGATATTATGCTCAGTATGGATACCACTATGGTGCCCACCAACAGATGAGGAGTGATATGCATTTAAAATAATCAACATCTCGACCTTAGGTACACAACGACGAATTATCCCATCCGCGCAACTCCGATATAAGTAAGGCTCATCCCAAAAGAACTTTTTCACATCATGCGTGAACTTTTTTCCTCTGGTGGAAAGTCAAGTCTGATAGAACTCCCTCACTTGCGAGATAATTCACAAAATCATCGAACCATGGGATCAAATCTTGAGAAGCGGCCAGTACATGTTCATCATCATCAATTTCAGCCTTTTCTCCTAATTCATGCATAGATTCATCCTCTAATCTAGACCAGTGGTCGGAAACTTGATTCTCAATCCCCTTTCTATCTTTTACCTTGAAATAAAACTCTTGCAGCAATAGGATCTATCTGATCAACCTTTGCTTAACATCCTTCTTCACCATCAAGTATCTCAAGGCAGAATGATTGGTATGCACTATGACCCTCATTCCATGCAAATAGGAGCGAAATTTCTCGAATGCAAATACCACTGCAGAAGCTCATGTTCAGTTACATTGTAGTTCTTTTGAGGTTCATTCAAAGCTTTACTCGCATAGTAGATGCGGTGAAGTATTATATCCCTTCTATATCTCAATACCACAACAAGTGTAACCCCACTTGCATCATACATCACTTTAAATGACTCTCTCTAATCTGGTGAAATAATAAGGGGTGCAGACACAAACTTCTCTTTCAAATCTACAAATTCCTTCAAGAAGGATTCATGGAAATAAAGTTTATATTCCTTGCCGAGCATTTCGACAAAGGATGCACAATTTTAAAAAAAAAAACGTAATAAACCTCCTATAAAAACCAGCATGCCCAAGAAAACTTCTCATACCCTTGACAGAGATATGTGGAGAAAGCTTCTCTGTTACTTCTTCTTTAGCTCGATCAACCTCTATCCCTTTTTCGGAGATGTGATGGCCCAACACAAAGCCTTATTTTACCATAAGTGACATTTTCCCCAACTTAGCATAAAATTAAAAAACCTCACATCTTTGAGTACCTCAACCAAATTACCCAAATATCGATAGGAGTCTGCTACTACAGAAAAATCATCCATGAACACCTCAATAGTGTCCACCACCATATTAGAGAATATCGACATCTTACAACACTGGAAGGTTACATAACCCAAACGACATTCTTTTGAATGCAAAAGTCCCATAGAGGCAAGTGAAGGTGGTGTTTTCTTGGTCTTCTAGAGTGATAGAGATCTGATTGTAACCCAAATAGCCATCAAGAAAGTAATACCAACCTTTGCGTGCAAGTTATTTTAGCATTTGATTCATAAAATGCATGGAGAAATGGTCCTTTTCTGTCCACGCATTCAACTTTCGGTAGTGCATGCAAAATCTCAATTCGGTCATTGGTCGCATTGGAACAAAATCGTTCCTCTCGTTAGCTACCACTTTCATCCCACCCTTTTTATGTACGCATTGAACAGGATACATCCAAATGTTTTCCGCAATATAGATGACCCCAACAACAAACCACTTGATGATCTCCTTTTTCACTACGTCTTGCATAGGCTGATTCAACCTTATTTGTTGCTCAATACTCAATTTTTGATTGGGAATGATTTATTTTATGGGAACAAACACCGCGAGGGATCCTAATAATGTTCGCAATAGTCCAACCAATGGTCTCATTTGAACCTCTTCAATATTGTAACTAAGCACTCTACCTATTGTTCAATCAAATCCAGTACAACTATTACTGGTAAAGTGTCACTTCTACCCAAGAACACATACCTCAGATGAGGTGGTAGCGCCTTAAGCTCTAATTTAGGGGCCTTCTCAATACATGGTTTTACAGGTGGAGACTCACGATTCTTCATGTCCAACTTTAATTTTCTTCAGCTTTGACCGATATTCATTTCGTTCAAGTGTAGCCACCAAAGACCCGTAATTTTCAATACCATCAATGTCAAAATTTATGATAACTGTGGCTAGCAACTCGACACCTAGTCGATCTTCAATTTTCACCTTACTCTAAACCCTCTAGGATATAACAGATATTAATTGGAGCTCATCACTCTACTTCATTGACCTACATATATTGAAAGTTGCTTCTTCATTGTTCAACCTAAATTTCATTTTTCCCTTTTCCATGTTGACTAAAGCATGCCTAGTGGCAAGGAATGGTCTTTCTAAAATGATGGGGATCTCAAATTCAACCTCACAGTCAAGAATCTAAAAATTAGTCGGAAATATGAATGACTCAACTTTCACAAGCACATCATTGAGTATACCAATGTGCCTCTTCAAAGTTTGATCGGCCATCAGTAACCGCATCGTAGTAGGTTTTGGGTCACCCAAACCTAACTTATTATAAATGGACAGAGGAATAAGATTCATGCTCGCACCAAGATCATATAGTGCCTTAGCTAAGTGTAGCAACCCTATCGTACATGGAATAATGAAGGCACCCAAATCTTCTTTCATCTTCACAAGATACCTTGTAGCAATAACACTACAATGTTGCATTCTGTCATCATCTTCAAAGCTCACAGATCTCTTCTTAGTCACTATGTCCTTCATAAACATAGCATGATTGGGCATTTGTTCCAAAGCTTCTACGAAAGGGACATTGATGAAAAATTGTTTCAACATAGTGATAAATCATCGGTATTTTCAATCTTCAGTCTTCTTAACTAATCTTTGAGGACATGGTGGTGGTGGTCTAGGAATCGAGACCACTTTCTGAGATACCTCTGATTCTTTCACCGTTTTGTCCACCAATTTTCCACTTGTTTCTACTACCTCTTTGTGTTTTCTCATGTCACCTTCTTCTATAAACGACATAGGTGGATCTATGATTTACTTACCCCGTCGAGTCGTGAATTCCATGAAATTCCCATCGTTTTTAGGATTCTAGATAGTGTTGCTAGAATGAGTGTCTGGTTCATGTGGGTTCACAGTAGTAGACAAATGAGTCATCTATAACTCAAGGTGTTTAATCGATACCGCATGTGCATCCACCTTTTGTCCAACGTTATCTAAGTCACCTTTCATCTCCTTGATATTCTTTTCACTAGCATCAAACCTCCTCATCATATTTTGCAGCATATCCTCAACTCGCGCCATACTACCTCCACCGCCCCTAGGAGAAACTTATCAATTTTTAGGGGGAACATAGGGTCCACTCCGATCATTTCTGCTACCATAGGTGTTAAACTTATAGCTTATAATGGATCCACAATTAAAAAAAGAGTGAGAAAGGTAGAGAAAACTTTTAAGGCTCTGTTTGTTGCGAAATGGTTTACTAAAAAAAGGAATCAATTATGAGGAAACATTTCGATGATAGTCGTGCTTGTATCAAGGATTCTCTTATTCATTGTTGCTCATTATAATTATGAGATTTGACAAACGGATGTCGAAAAAATTTTATTAATATTATATTCTTCATGAGTGCATTTATATGGTACAATCATAAGTTCTCATAAATAGTAAAATTAAAAGATCCATTTATGGCAAGTATCTCAGGAAAACAACATTTATTTTGATGATTCAATTAAATTCTTTTTGATCAACTTGAAAGTAAATCATTCATCTATAAGAAATAAGAGGGAGAAAAATAACATTTTTGATTTTATACGTAGACATCTTGCTCATAAAAAATTATTTGAGCATGTTAAATTTATTAAGGAGTGGTTGTCTTCACGTTTTCATATGAATGATCACTGGGGAGAAGTGGCTCATATCCTTGAGATTAAGCTTTTGCGGTATCACAAACAAAGGACTTTAGGCTTATCTCAAACACTTTATACTGCCAAGATTCTTCCGAGGTTTATCATGCATAATTCAAAAAAAAAAAATCTTTCTTTCTGACATGAAATCAATTTATCAACTGATCAGTCACCCAAAACGACCTACGATATAGTGAGGATGAAGGAGGTCCCTTACGCTTACACTACAGGGAGACTCATCAATGTTATGTTATGCACTAGATTGGGTATCTGCTTTGTTGTAGGGATGATTAAAAGATTTAAGTCTACTTTGGACTGCAGTCAAGCATATTATCAAGTACCTTAAATGGACTAGGGGTTATATTCTTGGTTTCCACCCTAGCAATCTTGTACCTATCGGATATACAAATCATATTTCCATATAGAGATTCTAAGAAACTGACTCGGGATATGTATTTACTTCGGGAGGTAGAGCCATAATTTGGAGGAGCATAAAAAAATCATGTGTTGTTAAGTCCGCCATAACAGCTGAAAAATATAACTGCCGCTGAATCAACTAAAGAGGTTGTTTGGCTCAAAATATTTTTAAAGAGCTTGGACTAGTTCCTAATATTGAAGCATAAATTACACTCTATTGTGATAATATTCCTACAGTTGCCAATTCAAAAGATTCACAAATTCATAAAAGGAGTAAGAAGATTGAGAGGAAATATCACTTGATTCGTGATATAACTCAAAGGGGTTATGTAAGAGTTTTGAAGATTGAATTGAAGAACAATTTGTAGGATCCATTTACCAAATGCTTACCTTTGATGTTTTTTGATAAGCATGTGGATGAAATGGGTGTTATAGTTGTACATGCATGGTTATAAGTCTAAGTACAAGATTGATGGAATATATTATTAACCATATGGTTGAGTTATAATATTTATTTTAATCCTATATAAAGGCTTTATGTTTTATGTAAACTATAACAATAAACTCTTTGTTTGAATAGATCATCGTGTTTATATGTGTGTCCAACACTTCTATAGTAGACGATTTATTTTACTCATACACGGAAAATTAAAATGGATGGTTTTTATAAGTTATAACTTAAACGTTCGCAATCAAAGATGAAGTTGGAAAATATCTTGATGGTTGTAACGCAAGATTAAATGTAATTCAATCTTAATTATGAGAATGGTAAATTTCCCAACTTTTTGTGTTTGTATATTTTGCATGTATTGGACGGACCCAAATTGAGATATGTATGTAGGTTCTAAATTTCAATAAATAATATCTCTAGTCCATTACATGAGCTTATACTCTTAATCTTTATGTACTTATTATATGATCTGTTAGTTTGTTGTGTTATTTTTATCTATTAAAAGGTGAGACTCTATGATAAGTCAAAATATTTCTAATTGATTGAATAATAATAAATTACATTCACAAAATAATATTTAGTTTATAGAATCATATTTTGGATATGAGAAAGAAGAAACCCTTTCTGGTTGCTTATAAGTAGTCACATGAAAAACCTGCAAGTAGATTATATATATATGTATATCTGTCACGTGAACTAATTTAAGCATAAAGACAAATGATTAAATTAATATTTAACTCTGCATGTTAGAATTACCGATGCCAATCAATTAAATAAAATTCCTACAAAATATTAATCCATTGATTAATTCCTACAAACTAATTTAAGCATAAAGACAAATGATTAAATTAATCAATGGATTAATATTTTGTAGGAATTTGATTTAATTGATTGGCATCGGTAATTCTAACATGCAGAGTTAAATAAGTTGTAACAAAAAAATTGAAATTAAATAGAGGAGTGCATTTAAAAATTTTAGTGGTACAATATGTGTTTTATTATGGTATTGTTAATTCATGTATTTATGAATTAATTATTACAATTGGAATCCCTCTGCTAATAAATTTGTGTTCTCTATTATGCTTGATTAATTAATCGAGTTCAGGAAAAAAATTATTGTTAGTATTTTTTTCTCAGTGTAGGAACATATTGTTTTTTACTTTAATTTTATAGCTAAAAGAGAAAGAAACTTTGTATTTCCTTAAAAGAAGAAAGAGAATAATGATGGGTTTCTTAAAAGATGAAAGAAACAAATATTGTTGTTATTGTTCATTAATGGATATTTATGGTGTTTAAATACCTTTTTTGTTGATTGACTATCTAAATACACTTAATGATATTTAGTGGTTGTTGGTAACTATTGATCATGATTGTTGGATACCTTAACAGTGTCAAAATGTACTAAATGATATCTAGTGATTGTAAATAACTATTGATCATGGTCATTGAATACCTTTACGGTGTCAAAGTATACTTAATGATATTTAACGGTTGTTGATGACTATTAATCATGGTTGTTTATACACTTAAAAGTATCTAAGTACATTTAAAGACAATTAATTACTAGAAACATTTCATCTTTCAAACTGTTCCCTTCTCTTGAAAAATATAAGTAGGGGTGGCGGTTCTTATGGAAATATCATCCTTTTTTTTATAGTGATTTTCTTGTCCACATAAGACTTGATTTAGAGAGTTTTTTAGGAATTAGTAGAAGGCTGCAATCCCGGAATTCCAATTCTTGAAGGAGTTGTGTGAAAACTTCAAAAGGGTAGAGTTTCAGTTATTCAGCTTACATTATAATGCTATTAAGTTTGCTTGTGATCTTGAATAAATCTTGCTTTGTTCGTATTCTAAGAGTAATCACAACCAAAGAGATAAAACGATATGTTGTAATTCAATATGACCAACGCATAAAAGTAGAAACTACTGGTCATATCATCCATTACACTTGACAACTGATGGTCATACTTTCCTCGAGGAGTAGACCTTTTTTTTATCCGAACTCCTTATAAAATTAAGTATTTTCCTCCAAAATTGAAGCGTCTAAAGTGAAATTGATATGTTTTAAGTATTTATCTTTTTAAGACACAAAATCTACAAAATGTGTCATTTTCCCTTAAACTTTCAAGTTCATCTAAAGTAAATATTGTAATCAACTTCCTCGAAATTCAAATAAATGGAATTTTTGAAAAAATCATTTAAGTGTATTAAATATGTTTAATATAAGCATTATTAGACATTAAAGAATTCATTTCATCTTTAATCGTCACTTCTAAAAAGCAACATCTTTTGAAGACATAGTGCTGGAGTACTGACACCCTGATTTTTCTAAGGACTAGGTACATTTAGTTTTTTCCTTTGCAGATTACAAAGGAATAAGTTTATTCATTCTATTTCTTTGAAGATTACAATAGTTATGTTATATAAAGTAAATAAACTAATTACACAATATTTTATCGTAGAAAACCCTAACTCACAAAGATTAGAAATCATGATCTACACCTCTGGAGGGTTTAACTCAACTTCATTAACATGTGAGCCTCAACTAAAGATTACAAACCTATGTAACCTAAGGAATTATAAACTCTAATTCCTAGACGCCAACAACAAACTAGATCATCGACCCCATTTCAAGTTACCAATTCAAATAACAAATCTTGCAATCCTAGGAACTAACTCTAATTCCTAAACACCAACACAAACCCCTCAAGGTTTATAGTCCCATGTCTTTCAGTCGTCCCAACTTGAGGACGATATTCCTATTCCAGTTTATACTTCACTAGATCTAGAAAGAATTAAAGACACAACTCAATAAAAACTCAATACAAGAATACTTGACTTAAGAACTATAAAAGATAAGCCTATGATTTAGTTCTTCAATAATTCTTGTTTCCTTGTGTAGACCGCACTTCGTAATAAGGAATCACTCAAATATGACTTCCTCTATTTGATTGTCTTCTGCTTGTAACTCTCTGTTTAAGTGTGCAATATTTTCCTATGATAATATTGCTTTATTTATAGATGACAACTTATCAAATTCTTGTTCAACTCCAAATAGAATGTACTGTATCCGCAAAAACCTTGCTCGACTTGGATTTGATTTATTTTTTTCTTGAATCTTTATTCATGTCATTCTACTTGCTTTTTTGCTTATGTTTCCTACTTTCTTTATGCTTCCTACTTCGCTTAGGATTTCTTTATAAAAGGAAACCTTTTTGCACTATTTCTTGTAAAAAAAGACAACCCTTCCACTTCTTTATAACTTATGATTAACGTGGTTGAGGTTCTCCTTGTCCCAGTCGGATTCGGTCTAAAAGTTCTTCAAGAAGCATGTATGCATAACCTATTCGTTTCATCTATTCCTCTATTTGTCAATTATCAAAATCTTTCCCGTTCTAACACATGGATTCTTTAAATATTCGAGGATCTTCTTTTATAGTAAACAATATTAACATTTGATTACACACATTAGTTCTATCTCCCTCCACCTAAAAAAATATAGACTTTGAGGGGACAAAAATCAGGATGAAGAGTTTTTTTTTCTTTTTACTCTTTGACTTCTTGGCTATAGATAAGTATTGTCACTTTTCCTTGTATTATAAGAATTTGAGACATTTTTTGTCATCAAGACTACTTTGACTTGCTTTAGTCAACTTTTCCGCATTGATGTCATTCAAAAAATTATTTTGTAAAAATTCACCATGAATAGATTATACAACAACATTAGGCTCTCGATCAAGTAACCTATATTCTTTCGAATATTGTGTATATATACTACATACATATTTTTTATTCCTCGAAGACCCAACTTTGTTTGTTGATGTTTAATAACTCTATATATGCACCCTCAGACTTTTACATGAGAGGTATTTGATTTTCTACCAATCAGAGTTTATAAGAGGAAACATGTATATTTTTTTAAAGTACTCTACATAATATATGACAATGAGTATATAGAGCTTTACCCCCACAAATTGTGAGGTAAGTGAGAATGTAACAACATAGAGTTAATCTACTAGAGATCTATCTTCGCTTCAGCAATCCATTTCGCTGAGGTTTCAAGGAACACTAGTTCGATGATGATTCCTTGATCTTCACAAACCTGCCGGAAACTTCATATAAACTTCAAACCTGTCGGAAACGTCATATAAAATTCTTCGTCCAACTCACCACGTACATCTAATTAGTAAAGAGACCACACTCTTTCTTAATAGAAATTTTCAAAACACAGCTTATAATAATAATTTTCATGAATGGAATTAAACTTTTAGTAATATCAACCCCTTCCTTTTGAACATCACCCCTAACAACTAACCGAGCTTTAAGTCGTTCCACAGTACTATTAGAGTTGAGTTTGACCTTTAATCCTTTATTGGTAAAACTTCTTTTCCTTGTGGTAATGAACACCTTCCTCCCAGTTGATTAGTGGAAAATCTCTAATTTCACTTGTCATAACCTTGGCCAATCCCCTTTTTTAAAAATAAAATGGTTTGGGAAAAACATGTTGCTTCTTTTATTTGTGAAAGAGAATTGATATATTGTTGATTATACATGGATAAATCATTAAAAGAAAATAATGTGGAGGAATTAGGATAATAAAAAAAAGTATCAAATTTAATATAAAAATATACACTATTGCAAATGTGATCTTCTAAATATGCCGAAGTCTTGATAGATCAAATAGATTTTCTCAAGGTAACAGGATTGATAGGAGGGATGGAATCGAAGATTGTGAAGGAAGAGAATGTAGAACGTACTTAAGAAAGTTGATCCATAGGAAATGAAGTACTATGTGGAGGAGAAGATATAAATTATAATCAGGATCGGGTATAACTAGTAAATCTGTAAGAGGAAAACAGAAATAATTTGTTGGATAGAAGAATAGGTATATATCCGCATTAAAAACCACATTCCTTGAAACAAAATATTTTTGAGAATGTAAGCTAAGTAACTTGAACCTTTTTGCCCAAGAGGATACCCAAGAAACACACAGGGCTCAACTCTACGATCCAATTTAGATCTACAAGAAGAAAGTGTGGAAGTAAAACCAAGACAACCAAAACATTTAAGGTTGGAGTAATTTGGTGGATGACTGAAGGGTTTCTTATATGGTGTTTGAAAATATAATAGTTTTGTCGGGCATATATTGATTAAGTAAGTAGATGTTGTTAGACAATCCACCCAAAATTTTGATAGAAGAAGAGACAGAAAAAGCAAAGCTCTACAAACTTTCAAAAGATGCCTATGTATTCTCTCAACTACACCATTTAGTTGAGGCCAACACAAGAAGTTTGATGAATGATGTCTTGTGTAGATAAAAAATTAGAAGTTTTTAAACATGAATGCAATTCCCAAGAATTATCAGACCTAATGACCTTAACCTTTTTGTTGAACTATCGTTCTATCATTGCAAGGAAAGATTTGAAAATAGGAAAGGCATTAATTTTAGTAATTAATAAAAACGTCCAAGTTCCTCTACTTAAAACTCCACTATGGTCAAAAAAATACCTATAACCAGCGTAATAAGTAGGGGATTCATGAGGCCCCCAAGTATCAATATTGATTAAATCAAAAATTTGTTGAGACGAAATATGACTAATAGGAAAAAGAAATTTGGATTGCTTTGCTAGGAAAAATAGAACAAGGAATAGAAAATTTCGAATAAACTGAAATAAGAATTTCATTGATATTCTCCATATTTGATAAAGACATATGCCCCAACCATACATGTCATAACTTGCTTTGAATAACAGAAAGAGAAATACATGACAAACTAGATTTATCATCCTCTAGGGAATCTAAATTAGAGCTAGACTTAAAATAGGAATCTATAAAATAAAAAGCAACTGGAATCCTATTCTTCAAGATGTAGAGACCATCTTGGCTTTCACCAAGGAGCATTTGGCTCTTCATTGAAGGGTCCTGCATTAAAAATGAGAAGGTGTGAAGAATAATGTATTAGAAAGTTGTTTGTACATCTTATATACAGAAAATAAATTCAAATGGAAACTAGATACATATAAAACATTATGAATTATTAAATTTGAGAAAAGGTTGACAGATCTCGAATGAGAAATCTTCACCTTTAGTGAATTGGATTCTACACAGAAATTCTCCTGCAATATTTAAGATTGATAAAAAAAATTTGTATACTAACTCATATATTCAGTTGCACCTAAGTTTACTATCCACGTCTTTTTAGTTCACGCGATTTACCATCAATATTTGAATTTAGAGAGAAATGATTAAGGTTATAATCACGAAAGACACCAACACAATTAGAGGGCTTAGACATCATAATGTATTGTCTTGAGCCATAGTTTTTACCTGTTGAAACATCTTTCATGACATGTGCCCCAATTGCAATCTGTGGAGAAGTTGTCTCATGCTCTCTGAATTCTGCACTAGTCCTAAAAGATCTCCTGAAAATTCATAGAAGTCATAGCAATTACTTTTAATTTAACCAGACTTTTGAGTCCTTGACTAGTAATTAAACCAACTGAACTCCAATGCATCTTATAACATTTTTCAATGCTATGTCATGTTTTATTGCAATATCTTCAAACAAGATTAGAATTATTGTTATCATAGTTTCCCTTTTGTCCCCTAAAATTAGTAGAAAATGATCTTTGTCCATTGTCAACGATGAATGAAGAAGATTCACCATGAAATTTTGGTGTATTCTTGACCTCCCTTTGCTTCTCCTCTTGCATCAACAATGCATAAGCATTTGGGATAGAAGGGAGTGGTGAAATCATGAGTATATTACCTCTAGGTGCATAATAAGAATCATTAAGTCCCATTAAAATCGAACTAATCATTCATCTTGCCTTGATTAATGGTCTTTTCGTTTGCTCTGCAAGAACAAGCACAATCGCATTGAATGAAGAAATCCAACGCATTCAGTTCATCCCAAAGACACTTCATCTTAGTGTAATAAGTCATAATATCAATTAGACCTTAACAGGTCAATTAGTTTCATTTGAAGCTGAAAAAGCTTAACACCAAAATTTCTCCAAAATTGGCTTCTAGTTCTGCCCAAAAATCTTTAACAATGGAAGATTATATAACGCTTTCAGAAATTTGTCTAGAAAGAGACTTCAAAAGAATGAAAATTACAACGTTGTTTGCTCTCGACCAAGCATTGTCCAGGTTTGTACCAACAGCATGTTCATGAGTTGATTCATCAATAAAACTTGACTTATTTTCCACAGGCAAGGCTATGACCATGCCTCTCTTCCATCCATCAAAACTCTTTCCTTCAAAAGTTATATTAACTACCAACATACCGTGAGAATCAGAACGAGAAGTAATAAACAGATGAGAAGAATTTATAAAAGAAGGGTTTGCATTAGTTCCGTGCAAGAATGGAACTTGAGTCTCAGGAAGAGGTATTTACAAATGATCTCCAAAGGTATCAAATTATTGATCAGGAATAAAAATTAAAACCGAGAACAATTAATGGATCGTTACTGATAGAGAAAGTACCGTACAAAAGAAATTTATTATACACCCTTCAAACATACTATTGTTGGGAATTAAAATAAGGATATTGAGGATTCACAGGGACATTTAAAAAAAAGATTTTTTTTTTAAAAAAAAAAGTTGCCAAAAGGCAAAAATAAAAGAAAAAGAATTTCCAAAAAAAAGACCATTACCTTGAATGGAGGACATTACCATTACATTGTCATTAATAATAGATGAAAACGGCCTTTGTTATCTTCTAATGAGAATTTCTTTTTTCCTTTTTTTATAAGTGAGAGTAACGTAAATGAAGGATTTAAAATTCGTAATGAATTTTGCATGAGCAGAACTCCATCCATATGTCTTGTAACGATTTCTTTTTCATTCAATTATCATTTGTTAATCAACATTGACACAAGGTTTTACCACCATTTCAACACACAACAAACCTTTAATTTTGCATATTACTAACTTTGTAACTCATATAAAGGCTTAAAAGATCTTCCTAGAATTAAAATGTACCCAAACAGAGGGAAATTGAGAGGTAACACAATTGTAATAAACAAAATAAACTACTATGGTGCACCATAAAATATATAGCAACAACGTAACATTACCGAATGTGGTCCATTTTACCTCTATCTTATGAGGAAGAGAGATTGTTTCCAAATGGCCATGCAAACTCATTCTATCTCAACTAGTTATATTTGAGGAAAACTAATTAGTGAGCACAACATGTTAACTCTATGTTTGTATCATCAAACAAATTTGTATTTATAGCATAAGAAACTACAAACCTCCTCCAAGATGCAAAGGGTACATCGAAAACACATGTCGATCATAATATTTTAAACAACCCATTTCATTACACAAAATGCTCAAAATATATTTGTGTAAAGGGTCGTATCTCTGTCAGGGGGTGCAAATTGACAATCACATAATGAAGTTTTAGTTTGGAATATTAGACTCCAATTGCAGTCCTTTCTGCAAATGTGGGGCATGAATTCCACTTGCCTGAGCCATTGATTGATTCAATCCCAAGTGAAAGTTGTGGTTACAGTCAGTGCTTCCAATAATCTGACCGACAAAACTCAGAGTAAATAATCCTACAACATCAAGAAAACAATTAAACTTCATGACTAACCTTAAGCTATAGATGAGACAATCAAATTAACATTAAAAGTCCTTACCAACAATAGAACATGTATCTCCTCATCACTTGTACATTTCGGTTAACTGATACAGACACGATTCAATACGTGCAAGAAAATGATTCTTTCTCTGCTCAAGCCCCTATTCTACATTTTCCAGTCTGATCCTTGGACGAGCCAACAACCCTAAATTAAGATCATATTTTGTACGAAAAAATTATTTCCATAAGAAAAAAAAATATACCATTATTTGTCCTTTATTTTATCATAAATCATATTTTTCATGTAAACATTTAAACTTTGAGTCATGAAATTTGTACCTAAAATTTCACATACAATTTGTCATAATCTCTAGAAAGAAGTATATGTTACAAATCAAATATGGATAATTTTATTGGCAAGGAAAGAATAACTAGACATGGAGATTTATCAATTAACACAACCAAATCATTATAAGTATAAGTGCATTCAACAATAAAAATAATTGCATCTAAACATTAAAACATACTTTAAGTGTGATGTGATATTCTACAAGTTGGTATTATCAAGTTGAGTAAATGAGAAAAACTAATAATTGAAGATTTCATCAATACTTTATGAATTATAAAAGAAAGTAAAGCTAAAAAGAGAAGAAGATTAAACTAACCATATGAACATTGGCGGGATGTGGGGGAAATGGCATAAGATTTTGTCCATGGTTCACATCAGCAAATCTTGAGGCATAATTCATCACAGCATAAGGCAAGCTCCATATATTATTCGCATTTGGTAGGGCAGAAGTCATTGTATTTGTTATTATTCCATTAGGAATCCAATAAGAAAAATGATTTCTTTGAACAATAGAAACATGATATATGTTTGTTCCATTAGCCAAAACAATAGTTAAGCTCCCATTAGAGGAATAGTAATACTCCAAAACAATGAGTACCATACCATTGAGACGGAATCGTGGTCTTACATAGTAAATTCTAGAACTATGTGCAGCAGAGGTCATATTTCGCAAAATGATATTCCTTGTACTAGTACGATGCGGCATTGTACTTTTCTTTAAGAAGTACTTCTCTGAACAAATTATTGTAATGTTTCCTGAACCTGAAATCACAATGAAGCAACAATGTTAATCCATATAATGAAAGTTTTATTCCAAATAATGAAGCACCTTTTTTTGCTTCTTTCATACTAACTTTAAAGAAACATGAAAAATAAGCTGATAATTATTGATTTACAAAGAAAGTATAGAATATACACTTTCAGTGCTGAAAGAGAAATAAGAAAGGGGTGGAGTAAGTGAGGTGAGGAGTGAGAAAGGGTAATTGAGGGGAAGCAGGGTTGGATTTAGTAGGAATGGTTGTTGGGTGGGAGCGATGGGATACTGGGGAGAAAATTGGTGGGGAGTGTTGAGGCGTAGGACTTGTATGGGGGTAATGGGAGTAGGGTAATGTGGGGGGGTCCGTAATGGGTGAGTGTGTAGATGGAGTGGGGGGTTATTAGAGGGGGTGTGGTGGGGATTTCTGTAGGAAGTGGTGATGATTTGGGTGGATACGTGTGAGGGGGGTGTGGAGTAGATAGGGAGGCGGGGTTGAATGTAGTGGAATTATGGTGGGGAGAGCTTGTTGTGAAGGGGGGGGTACGGGGGGGTATGACGGGAGGCGCCCGAGTTGGTGGAGGGGAAGGGGAGAAAGAGAGCGATTGAGGGGTAACTGGCGTGGATGTGAGGTGATGGTTTCTTGGGGGGTGGGGGGCGGTTGGATGTCGGATTATTTTAGGGTAAATGGTTGGATTGTGGAGCATACTAGGAGGGTGTGTAGGTGGAATTGGGAGGGAGGTTGGGACGTGGTTTTAGGTTAGGGTGAAGTTGGAATAGTGTTAGGGGAAGGGGAAAGGAAGTATGTCTGCGGGGGGGGGGGGCAGTTGTGAGTGGAGGATGTTGGAAGTAGATGGGAATAGCGGCGTTGTGTTAGGGGGCGTTGATGGAGGATGGTTGGGGACGGATAGGAACAGGCAGGGGGGCGTCTGTGTAGGTGTCGGGGGAGAAAGGTGATGGTGTTGGTTAGTGACGATAGTTGTACCGTGAGGATCATACTCAGGATTTTTATTGAGGGCGGAGTTAATGGATTGTGAGGTTTCGTCTGTTGGAGGTTCTGGGGTGGGAATTGTTATGGTGTGGGTGTTGGGTTGGATGGTGTGGTGGTAGAGGCGGGGCGGTCATAGAATTGGTGGTGGAGGATTGTGGGGGTTATGTAGCGTGTGGGTGAGGTTATTGGGGGGGGGGTGTGTAGGGGCAAGGTGTGAACAATGGATAGAGAAGGTTTGTGGGGTGTTAAAGGTGGTGAGTGGGGATCTTCCTCGTGTGGACGTTGCGGGGGGGGGTTGAAGTTGGAGGTGTGGGTGGGTGGGAGGGAGAGCGAGGGCGTTATTACTATTTTGCGCTCTGGCCACTTCCCCTGTGATATCGCTACTCGGACCTTTCTATGTCTGTCTTTCCGGAATAAGGTATTAGTTTCCGTTGTGCTGTTCTGTCCGGTTTGGTATCGCTATTGTTTGGCCCTGATTGCCGCCCCCTCTTTCTAGGTTGTTCTTCTCACATAAAAATACGTTTCAAGTGATTATCATTGACTCTTTTCTTTTTTCTTCATACACATTTGAAGGAAAGACCAAAAAAGCTGAATTATGAAAAATCAATAAGTGGATATACAATCAAATACATTTAGAAAGAATATGAAAAGAACATTAACAAAATATCATCCAACTCTATAAAAGATGTTTTCTATACCGAGAGATCTATGTGAAACATAGAGATTGTAACCCACTCAAAATATTCGAAAGAATGGGTCATTTAAATAAAATGCATTTCCTTTGAAATATGTTAAGATTCAGTGTCAAAAAATTTAACTTGACAATCAAGAATAGCTAAAGATAGCATAAAGGAAGCGCTATTAACACTATATGGAATAAAGTTAACCCATGTTTTATCCTCAAAAGTAACACTATCACATGAACTTACTTCATTAATTCTCAAAATCTACCTAAGAAAAATGAGTAAACAATCAAGTTTTTTATTCTTTTGGGTATAGGAAAATTCTAAACTTTATAAAGATGATTTTCAAAGTGTCTATAAATTATTTTATTCTTAAATTCAATGTACAAGTTAAACAAACATACATAGAGTACTCATATAGTCCATCAAACTAGTTTATAATTCAGATATAGCTAATTTGAGTAACATTTATTAAATGTCTACATGAGAATTCAATCAAGAAATCTTATCAAATAGAATTTCAAATTAAATTAATGTAGCATATCACCAACAATAAAAAAATTGCATAGCATGAATGTGGTCAAATTTAAGTAAAAAAAACAAACTTACCTTAATGAAAATATTAATGAAATGATGAATTAGAAGGACTAACATTAGGAGTAGATCTTCAAACCCTAATTACATAGGAGTAAAGACTGATCTGTGGGAGGTGAATTTTGTCATAGTGCTTACAATTGATGAACATATATGTGAATGATGGATCAATTTGAAAATCAATAAAATTGAGGGATGGGGAATCCCATTGATCGATACAATTGAGGTGATAACTTTTTTTATCTGCTATATGATTTCATTTAAGACTATAGAAAAATTTACAACTAGGATGAAGATGTAATTAATAAATATATTGCACTAGAGGACAAAAGAGTGTAATATTTAGATTATCCTAATTTAGAAATATTAAGATAAACATGTTTTTCTTCTTTCATATTTGAGTTTTTGGAGCATTTTTCACATGACTACTTCCACATGAAAAATGCTAAGAGTTTTTTGAATTATTTTCTTGTTCTTATCTCCTTTTTATCACTAAAACTTCTCGACATTAATTCATAGATATTCATCCAAAACTCCACTATATTCAATTGATTCTGGTTAAAAGATTAGTTCCTTTTTAGTCTTCTCTTTGTTGATTAATATCATATGCATTTTTGAAATTTTAATTTTGAACAAATATTTTTAAAAAATCAAATATATTTAATCACTTGGTGCAAAAGTATACAAAATTTTTTTACTCAAGTTTTTCTTATGTCAATCTTTTTTCTTATACTATGTATCATAGCTTAGCAATTTATAATTGGTAAACATAGGATAGTGTCACCAATGAAAACATCAATAACAAAGATCCAATAAGTGTTTTCAACACTACACAGACAATTTTCAAAATAGACTTTGTAATATACAATTTAAAAAAGAAAAATCTCTACTTTAAAATTTCCCATGGAACAAAGTAACACCGTCAAAAAAGAAGGCTGCAATTTAGACTCAGGCAACGACGCCTCAATCAATATTCATGATCCAAAAATCTCTCCAAGTAAAATCTTAAGGAAGAAATAAATATACTTAAACAGAACTACAGAGAAGAAATAACTAGTAGACAAGGGGACATAATATAGCTATGTATAAGGCGATACAAATATATAAAAAAAGGCCTTAAAATTATCAAGAAAGACAAAACTATATATAGGATATAATCTTTTACTTGGCATCATTTGTACAAGAGTGACTAAAAAAAAGGACTATATACAACAGAATTGTTAATCAAAATACAAAATAGAAAATACATAAACTGTGCAAAAAAGGAAAAAGCAGCAAGTCTTAGGATGCCAAAAGTTTCCCATGATCCAAGTCTACGATGGTCACAAGAGAATCAATGTTAAGCGAGGGTGGATCATTGAAGAATATGCATCAGAAAATGATGGAGAAGTGAAGCATGCGTAGGCAAATACTAGTTCCAGTAAGCATGCATCAGAAGCCGGCGAGCTCAAAAATACCATAGATATAGAATAAAAATTATGATAGTTCTAACACTATGATTAATTAATTAAAAGAAAATAAAATTCCCTCGTGATAGTGAGCACACACAACCAAATACAAGGTAATTGTTGGGATATACTATTAACCATATGATTGAGTTATTGTATTGATTCTAATCCTTTATATTCTTTACGCTTTATGTTAATTATTACAATAAACTCTTTGTTTGAATAGATCATTGTGTTCATGTATGTTAATTACTTATATAGTACACGATTTGAATGGGTGGGGAAAGGGCGGTAGATAGGAGAATTTAGGTCCTGACCTGGAGAGGTGTTTGGATTAGTTGTATGGAGGAAGGTGTGTATAGAGAGGAAGGTGCTGGGATATGTTGATCTTTGGAGTAAGGAAATGTAAAGTGGGGGTTGGTGGTGTTAAAAGACGGGGGTGAGGTGATAGGGGAATTCTGTCTGGTGGTGGGAAGGACGGGTTTGCTGTTGTATATGTGGTTAGAATTTCTGTATGGCTTGTTTAACTTATAGACGAAAGATTACAATTGTCGGTTCTTATAAGTTATAAATTAAATGTCCGCAATCAAAGGAGAAGTTGGACAAACATCTTGATCATTGTAATACAAAATTAAATATAACTCATCCTAAATTCTGGAAATGGTAAAATTACAACTTCTTGTGTTAGTACATTATGCATGTATTGAATGGACCAAATTGAGATATGTATTTAGATTCAAAATTTCAATGAATCATATGTCCAGTCTATTACATGAGCTTATACTCTTATTCTTGATGTAGTTATTATGATCTGTGTAGTTTGCTTTATTCTTTTAAGGGATAATGCTCAAGTACTTCCTCAACCTATGCCCGAAATCTCAGAGACACACTTATACTATACTAAGGTTCTATTACCCCCTGAACTTATTTTATTAATAATTTTTTTACCCCTTTTTAGCCTACGTGGCGCTATCTGATGGACCCAACGATGGTTTACTTTTTTTTTCAAACTAGTGTCACGTATGCTAAAAAAAGGTACAAAATTACTTATAAAATAAGTTCAGGGGGATAATAGGACCTTTGTATAGTATAAGTGTGTCTCTAGGATTTCGGATATAGGTTGAGGGGGTACTTGTGCATTTTCCCTTCTTTTAATCTAGTAAAAAGTGAGACTATATGATGAGTCGAAATATTTCTATTGGATTGGATAATAGCAAATTACATTTGTGAAATAATAATTAGTTGACAGAACCATATCTTAGATATATATGAGAAAGAAGACACCCCTTTATGGTTGCTTCTAAGTAGTCAGTTGAAAATCCTGCAGGTGGATTATAAGTGTATGTCTGTCACATGAATTTATTTAAACATAGAGAATAAACATTAAATTAATAAATAGATTTAATTTTCTAGAAATTTGATTCAACCATTGGTCTAGGTAATTCTAACATGGGGAGTTAAATAAGTTGTAATGGAAAAAAATTAAAATTATATAGAGGAGTGTAGTTACAGATTTTTTGTTGTATAATATGTGATTGATTATGATATTGTTAATTCATGCTTTTATGGATTAAATATTATAATTGGAAGCCTCTGCTAATAATGTTGTGGTCCTTTTTATGCCTGATTAATTAATCGAGCTCGGAAAAGAAAAGGACTTTTTATATTTTTGTTCATTTTAGAAACAATTCATTTTTTATTTTTATTAGTTTAAAAGAGATAAAAACTTTTTTATTTCCTTAATAGAAGAAATATGAAAATACTAGATTTCTTTGTTTCCTTAAAAGATGAAAGTAGCTAATATTGTTGTTATTAGTTATTAATATATGTTGATGGTGTTTAAATACCTTTGGTGTTTAATGATTGTCTTAATACACTTAATGATATTTAGTGATTGTTGATAACTACTTATCATGAATTTTAGATATCTTAACTGTGTCAAAATATACTTAATGATATTTAGTGGTTGTTAATAACTACTGATCATGTTTGTTAGATATCTTAATGGTATCAAAACACACTTAATAGTATTTAATGGTTATTGATGACTATTGATAATGATGTTTGGATACACTTAATCGATGTTTTATGACTATTAATAATGAATATTGAAATATTTCATTTTCAAACTTCTCCCTTCTGTGAAAAAGTATAAATAGGGGTGGTGATTCTCAAGTAAAGACTCCTTTTTTTTCCTCAAAATTTTCTTCCCCACATAAAGACTTGATTGAGAGAGTTTGTAAGAAATTAGTAGAAGGTTGCAATCTCAGAGTCTCAGTTCTTGAACGAGTTGTGTGAAAACTTCAAAAGGTTAAAGTTTCACAAGTTATTCAGTTTACATTATTATGCTATTATATTTGTCTGTGAAATAGAATAATGCTTTCACCATGCATATACTAACAATTGATATCAGAGACTTCTTACCTATAACCATGCATATACTAACAATTGGTATCAGAGACTTCTTACCTATAACTTATAATGTAATAAGAGTCCATAATGCTTTCCCTTTTGTCCCCTAAAATTAGTAGAAAATGATCTTTGCCTGAAGAAGATTCACTATGAAATTTTGGTGTATTCTAAACCTTCCTTTTCTTCTCCTCTTGCATCAACAATGCATAAGCATTAGGGATAGAAGGGAGTGGTAAAATCATGAGTATATTACCTCTAAGTTCATAATAAGAATCATTAAGTCCAATTAAAATCGAACTAATCTTTCATCTTGCTTGGATTTAATGGTCTTTTCTTTTTCTCTGCAAGAACAAGCGCAATTGCATGTAATGAGGAAATCCAAAGCATTCAGTTCATCCCAAAGAAGCTTCATCTTAGTGTAAGAAGTCACAATATCAGATAAGCCCTCAATTGGTCAATTAGTTCCTTTGAAGCTTAAAAATCTTAGAACCTGAACTTTGTCAAAACCTGGCCTCTAATTCTGCCCACAAATCTTTAACAGTGCAAGATTATATAACACTTTCAGAAATTTCTCTAGAAAGAGAGTTCAAAAGCCAGAAAATTACCATGTTGTTTGCTCTCGACCAAGCATTCTGCAGGTTTGTACAAACAACACGTTCATGAGTTGATCCATCAATAAACCATGAATTATTTTTCACAGTCAAGGCTATGAGCATGCCTCTCTTTAATCCACCAAAACACTTTCCGTCACAACATATCCGGAGAATCAGAAGGAGAAGTAAAAAATGGATGAGAAGAACTTATGAGAAGAGAGGTTTCATTAGTTCCAGCAAGAATGGGAACTTGAGTCTCATAAGAGGTCTTTACATGATCTCCAATTGTAGAAAATTATTGATCAGGAGTAAATATGAAAATAGAAGCAGCGATTTAATGGATCGACATATAGAGAAAGTATTGTACAAAAGAAAATTATTGAATAAACCCTTCAAACATAATTATTTTTGGTATTATAAGATATTGAGGATTCAAGGAACATTTAAAGATTTTTTTAAAAACAATGTTTCCAAAACGAAAAAATAAGATAAAAGGAGCAAAAATTACAAAAAAAAAAAAGACCATTACCTTAAATGGAGGACATTACCATTAATAATGAGAATTTCATTTTCCTTTTTTTATAAGTATAAATAACATAAATGAAGGATTTAAAATTGATAATGTATTTTTGCATGAGCAGAACTCCATCCGTATGTCTTGTAACGATTTCTCTTTCATTCAATTATCATTTGTTGATCAACATGAATACAAGGTTTTACCACCACTTCAACACAGAACCAACCTTTAATTTTGCATGTTACTCACTTTTTAACTCGTATAAGGTCTTAAAAGATCTTCCTAGAATTTAAATGTGCCTAAACAAAGAGAAATTGAGAGGTTAGACAATTGTATTAAACAAAATAAACTACTATGGAGTACCATAAAATATATAGCAACAATTTAACATTATCAACTATGATCCATTTTACCTCTATCTTATGATGCAGAGAGATTGTTTCAAAGTGGTCCTGCAAACTCATTCTATCTCAACTAGTTCTATTTGAGAAAAAATAGTTAGTGAGCACAACATGTTAACTCTATGTTTGTATCATCAAACAGAAGTTGTGTTTATAGCATAAGAAATTACACAAATCCTCCAGGAAGCAAAAGGTACATCGAAAACATATATGGATCATAATATTTTAAACAAACCATTTAAGTACACAAAATGCCCAAAATATATTTGACAAGTTCACTATCAAACTGACAATGCACATAATGAAAAAGTTCTAGTTTGGAATATTTAGACTGCCAATTCAGTCCTTCTGCAAATGGGGCATGAATTCACTTGCATTAGTCATTGATTGATGCAATCACATTGAAAGGTGTGGTGATAGTCAGTGCTTCCAATAATATGCCCATCAGAGAAATAATCCTACAAAATCAAGAAAACAATTTAACTTACATGACTAGACCTTAAGCTATACAAGGAGACAATCAAATTAAAATATAAAGTCCTTACCAAACAAATAGAACATGTATCCTCATCACTTGTAGAAATTTTGGTTAACTCATACATGAAGCGATTCATACGGGAAAAAAGGACTTCTCTGATCAATCCCCTATTAACATTTCCAGTCTGATCTTGACGGGCCAACAAACCCTAAATAAAAGATCATAGTTTGTAAGAAGAAATTATTTCATAAAGAAAAAAAATTATACTATTATTTGTCTATTATTTTATCATAACTCAAATAATTCATGAAAACATTTAAACTCTGAGTCATGAAATTTGTACCTAAAATGTCACATACGACTTGTCATAATCTCTAAAAATAAGTAAATGTTACAAATCAAATATGCATGATTCGGTTGGCAAGGAAAAATTAACTAGTCATGGAGATTTATCAGTTAACACAACCAAATCATTAAAAGTATAAGTGCATTTAACAATAAAAAGTTATTGCATCTAAACATTAAAACATACTTAGTGTGTGTGATAGTTCTAAGTTGGTAAATAAATGAAGTATCAGTATGAGAAAACTAATAATAGCTTATCAATCTCTTGTTAATAAACATAGCATTGTATACAAATGAAAACAACAATAACAAAGATCCATAAATTGTTCTCAGCACTTCACACACAATTTTCAAAAAATACATATTCTAATCATATGAATAAAAAAGAAGTCACTACTTACAGTTTCATCAATGGAACAAAGTACCTTACAATTAGAAGGTTGCACCATTTAGACCAGGCAACACCTAAATCACCATGATCCAAAATCAACCTTTGGGGCTCTTACTACAAATCTCCAAAAGTAAAAATCTTAAAGAGAAAATAAATAAATATACTTGGCATATCTATGTGTAAGGCAATACAAATATATAAGAAAAGGCCCCAAAATTATCGAGAAAGACAAAACTATATATAAGAACTAATCTTTTACTTGGTGATACAAGAGTGACCTAAAAAAAAAGAATTTCAAAAAAAAAAGAAGGGAAAAACAGCAAGTCTAAGGATGCCAAAAATTCTCCATGATCTAAGTCTACAATGGTCACCGGAGAAAAAATACTAAGAGAGGGTGCTCATTGAAGAATATGCATCAGAAAATGATGGAGAAGTGAAGCATGAGTACCCAAACAGTGGATACCAGTAACCATGCAAAAGCAGCCGATCAATATTGGATAATAGCAAACTACATGAAATAATAATTAGTTGATAAAGTTATCTCATATATGAGAAAGAAGACACCCCTTTATGGTTGCTTTTAAGTAATCACGTGAAAATCCCGCAAGTGGATTATATGTGTATATCCATCACGTGAATTAATTTAATCATAAATAAAAAAGATTAAATTAATCAATGGATTATATTTTTCAGAAGTTTGATCTAATTGATTGGTGTCGATAATTCTAACATGGAGAGTTAAAAAAGTTGTAACAGCAAAAAGTTGAAATTCAATAGAGGAGTGTAGTTAAAATGTTTTAGTGGTACAATTAATGATTTTTTTATCATATTGTTAATTTATTCTTTTATGATTTAAATATTATAATTTGAAGTCTCTGGTAATAAATTTGCGATCCCTAGTATGCCTGATTGATTAATCGAGTTCGAAAAAGAGAAGTACTATTAGTATTTTTTTTTTTAGTCTATCAATAAATCAATTTTAACTTTTATTAGTTTAAAAGAGAAAACAAAATTTATTTCCTTAAAAGAAAAAAGAAGAAAATATTGAATTTCTTTGTTTCCTAAAAATATGAAAGTAACAAATATTGTTGTTATTGTTTTTTAATGGATATTGATGGTGTTTAATGACTGTCTTAATACACTTAATGATATTTAGTAGTTGTTGATAACTAATGATCAAAACTTTTGGATACCTTAATGGTTCCAAAATACACTTAATGGTATTTAGTAGTTGTTTATAACTATGCATCATGTTGGATACACTTAGTAGATATTTTGTGATTACTAATGTAACGAACAGGGAGAACCCACTAGAAGTTACAAGGCGTAATCGACCTCTAAGAGATCTCATACATACCACACATATCAATCATTGCATACGATACTCAAAATAATTAAGAATTTAAAACTCTCTTCGCACACGAAGAATACTTTCATCAAATAGCAAGTGGAAGAACTTTTTAAACATTATACCTTTACAATGTCTCATTAAACCATCTATACTTTAGAATACAACATTTGGGACTAAGCTCATACATGACTTGATATAAAGACTAAAAGACATAAAAGGAACATGTGGGTCTTGTCCTCTAATCTATGTGGACTCACCAAAGTTTATCTTCAACTTTAGAAACCTATCCATAATTCATGGCATATAAGGACTTTCAATCCCTACACTTTAGTCAAAAAAGGAAAATAAGGGGTTAACACATTGAATACACTAAGTATAGAAGTCATGCAAAAATCATGAAAAAAGGACTATTAGTATAGAAGCATGCTTTCATGAAATTTTGATAATCCAAGTCAACAGTTGCCTTAAGACAATACCCAAATAATCCATAAGATATGACCATAATAACTTATAATCCATTTAAGCATTTAGATCCCCTATTAAAGGTTATCCTAAGACCCACCTAAGTAATATATGATGCAGCCGCCCATACAACCCTTTCCACACACCTAGATGATCCTCAAGACTATCTAAAGTAAGGATAATCCTTTCCATCAAATAACACTTAGTTCTATATTCATCAAGTAAGACTTTTCATCATTTAGACTCTCTATCTAAGGTTACTCTAAGACTGGCCTAGGTAATACATGAAGGGACCGCTCATACACCCTCTTCAAGCACACATAAGCAATCCTCAAATAAAACCTAGATAAGAAACTTTATATTAAACATGGTTTAACTAAATCAACGTTATTCTTTAAATACTTTTAAGAGACAAGTAATCAATTAGAGGACTTCACATAGTGGTCTTGAAGTACCTCGGGAACTCACTCTAGCATCTTCATAGCCTACTCTTTCCATGTGTAGATAGAGTCCTATTCTACTACCTACACATTGTAGAACCTATCTAATACTAGAATTTACATCCAATATGATGAGAATATACATTAACCGACATAGACCACACTAGCTAGATATGGAATCCGGTGTCATAAAAACCCAAACCGTGGAAGGTGTTCTACTCACCAAGGGTAGAACTAGGACGCATCCCATGTTTGCACATTATTAAGGGATATTAAGGTCTTCTTTGTACTCTAGTCTCATATAAAGTAGAGATACTACCAAAAACATATCCACTCGGTGTTTTCCCTTCTTCATCATAGAGTAATTCATTCCCTAGGTGTATTAGAGAAGGTACCATCATTAAGTCCTACCAACTCATAATAATTTTTCTTCTAAGGATTGGTCCACTAGGGATGCCAACCAAGGTCTATTAGGATAGCTCTGATGACTTCCTTAGAGATAGTTTCATGTCGTTCCATCCAACCTACCCCTATGTCCATCATTCCTGTCAAGAAGGGCACCATTATGGTCTTCCACTTCAAGGCTTCTATTAAACTTTTTTTCTTATTCAAGGTTCACATTCTTAACCTTTTTTTCATATTCAAGGTTTTACATTCTTGACCTTCTTTTCATATTCAAGGTTTCACATTCTCTGAGGGTTCTGGACTCATCAAGAAGGGTTACCATGCTTAGGTCTACCGATTCAAGACATACTCTAGAATACCTCATTTTATCATTCAAGGAAGGTCACCTACTTTAGGTCTATCGATCCTAGACTTTCGTTCATCTGTACATTAATTTATACACATACATGACAACATTGCCTAAGTCTACCAAGTCAAGAGATAACTTTCATATAACTTTCATGTATCAAGAGACCTAAGTCTACCAGTCAAGGCACAACATGCATCATATCATTTATTCAATATTATTCAATTACCAAGTAGGGACAACTAAGTCTACCAACACAAGATACAACATCATTATATAAACACACTTCTTAGTCGTTCATTATCATATAACATCAATTGGAGAAAAATCATCACATTATAATCACTCCTTCAAGAGTCATATATCAAGCACATGTCACCTTCCACTTTATCATTCACATTATACAGATCACCCAGATATCACATCATCATCCGCCGTCCTTTATACATTCATCTAAGCAATATTTACCTATGCATAAGTCCATTACTTTCCATATTACAAACTTCCACATTAAACTGCCATCACCCTAACATATACTGTACAATTCACTATAATGTCGACAAGGCCAATACATAATAGAATACTTAAAGCACTGCTAAACTATAAAGTGGAAACATACAATCATACGCATTCTATAGTCAATTCTACATTAACTAAGAGAAATAAGCTCAACGTACCTCTTCTAATACAAGATCACTATTCCTTAACAGCTCCAACAATTCACAATATAATAGTGTACGACCCAAATTACCCCCATAGGTACCGATGTAGATATCCCGAAAGGCCTATATAGCAGCCTCTTGTATCATTTGCAGAATATATAGAGCACGATTTAAAACTTTCTTCACACACGAAGAATAATTTCATTAATATGCAAGAGGAAGACTTTTAAAATCATATACCTTTACAATGTCTCATTTAAGCCATCTAACACTTTGAATGTACAACATAGGGACTAAGCCCATACAAAACTTAAAAGAAAGACTAAAGACATAAAAGGAACATGTGGGTCTTGTCCTCGAATCTATGAAGACTCACCAATACTTTATTTTGAACACGTAGAAACTTATCAATCATCCATGACATATCAAGAGTTCCAATTCCGTAGTCAAAAGGGGAAAAGAAGGGGTCAACACATTTAATGCATTAAGTATGGAATCAATGCAAAAACAATGAAAAAAGGACATTTAGAATAGAAACATGATTTAATAGCATTTTGATAAAAACCTTCATAAAAGATTTTAAGAGACATAATACAAGCCAACAATCACATATAAAACATATCAAAGTAACATCAATCACATAAGCATATTAACATAGACAGCCTACTAAAGCTCATCAAAAGACCAATCTAAGTAAGATATGAAGCGGCCTCCCATACAACCCCTTCAACCCCCAACCTATATGATCCAAGACTACCTAAAGTAAGTTCTTCCATTTAAATCAAATAATATCATTATTTAGTAGACAATCTTATATCATATAGACTCTCGTACCTAGGTTACTCTAAGACTCACCTAGGTAAAACATGAATAACCGCCCCATACACCCTCTTCAAGTCTCCTAAAAAGCAAAAAAAACAGCAAACTACCTAAGATAGACCTTTTCTTATACAACCTACTTCATTAATAGAACCTACTTCATTAAAACTAATGTTAAAGACAATCATATATGTAAAGGACTTCACATAGTGGGTTTTCACAGACCCAGGATCCCTCCTCCTTGCATCTTCAAAACCCACTATGCGATGCTGATAGCGTACCCTTCAGTCCACTACCCTACACATGGTAACGTCTCAAGACAGAATATCCCACATCATTCTGATACGGCATTAACTACTAGACTATACTAGTTAGGCATGAACATTAGAGTCTACGCTAACTCCAAGGTGTGTTTTCCGATCCTTGTGCCAATGGTAGAACATGACACATTCCCCATGTAGGCCCATGGTAAGATATCCAGGTTTATGACTCTACGTCTCACTTAGAAGCGTAACTCCCGAGCATATTCACTTGGTGCTAGCCATGTTTTCATAGAGTATGTTCATCACAAGAGGCATATGAAAGGTACTCTATGTTTATTCTACCAAAGCATAATACCTTCTACTAGATGTATCCACTATGATGCCACTCATGGACAAGGATACCAATGAGTGTCTGGAGATGGTTTTATGCAATTCCAACCAATCTATCCATAGGTCCATCATTCACACGAGAAGGATACTATTAAAACTTTCAACTTCAAGGATATGATAACCTTCTTTCTATATTGAAGGCTCCAAGTCATTGACGTAATTCAAATTGTCAAGGTCATATATCAATCACCCATAACCATACATGACAAGGGTTGTTTAGCTAGTTTGTCACGACCGCAAACGATCCTGAGGGCACCCCTTTACTCTCCTACATGAGCAACAAACCAATCTAATCGCACTGGTCAACCATAATAACAGAAAATAAGGGGGAAGACGGAAACTCATGAACGAAATCAAGGAATAACTTCTAAGGGGGAGCAATACTACCCAAAACCTGGAAGTCAGCAGCACACAGAAAAGCTATCCTCACTTTACAAAAGCGAAGAAGTATCTAGAAACGAAGACAGTACAAATTGGTCCAGTCCGAACTTCAAGACCTCAGACGCGAAGGCAAAGACTCCGTCGAGCTAGGAACAATAGCTAACCCTGTAAAATCTAGGAGGGGCTGAAGTCTTGCTAGAGTTGCAGTTGATCGAAGTCGATGGGAACGCTTGCTGCACTCCACAAATAACAAGAAAAACCTTACAAAGGGTCATAACAAAACACAAGTACTGAGGAGTTGCATCGGCCCAACTCAAAAGATTAAAGCTTATATCAGATTTAACATAAAATCGACTACCATACTCACAGATAACAGCAACAAGTACCATAACATTGGCCACCACCCAAGCAAACTATAGGACTCATGCCGCCACACCATCTCATTGGCAAAAATAGGTTCTTTAATCTGAGTATATTAACATGGTCAGATTCTTCTTTTTACTATCCTGGTGTCGAACGTGACACCCGCTTCCCATTACTAACTATCTTGGGTGTCGAACGTGACACCGATCCATTACTACTACATAATTACATCATGCAGCAGACAAGAAGCATAAGAACGACTTTACAATACTACCCCATACATATCATTCTCTATTAGAGTTTACTATGAAATAGCCCATAAACCAAACCTACCTCCCCGAATAATCTGATCTACGATCAATCTACTTAGCTTCTCCAATCCTTGTTGTCCTTCGTTCTTCTTCTCTCTCTCCTCGGCTCGTCTCTCTCTGTTCTTTCTATTTTCCTTATACAAACCCTTTTTCTTTTTACCCTAATTTTCCTCTATATTAAGTATAAAAGATGAATAAAAAAAAAAACCCACTTTTTATTTCACAGGTTTCTCTTTAACCCCCACGTAACTAATTATTCATATTAAGCCACTAATATAATCTTTATAATTATAAGAAGCCTGAATATGCCCCCCCCCCCCAAACTCCCCTTAACAACGGGTAATAGAAAGCTGGACCCAGTCAGGTTTACGCGCCTGTGGGACGGTCCATCAACGACTGTGACGGTCCGACTGCAGACCGGTCACAAGTGCAGAGGGTTACTTCTGTGGACTAAGATTCTGACGGGCCCCTCGTGCCAACGACGGTCCGGCTTGCCATTTCGCGTGACGTTTTAGAATAGTCGCATCGCAGTACTCAATTTTAAGGATCTAAGGTGTTTTGGGAACGAGACACCTCGACGGTCTTTCGCGCCCATGACGGTCGTCGTGGGGATCCGTCAACCTGACTTATGAATGAGAATAAACTTCGGCTCAAACGACTAACAGGTCGATACATAGATCCAATTTACCCATCGTTACGTCATGATGATCACAAGAAGAAAACGCAAGGCGAAAAGGATACTACTCTGTAAACAGGTGCGGTATTTTTTCCTTGCATATCAGCCTCCTTCTCCAGGACTCTTCAACTTGTCGAGGTTCTGCCATTGAACGTTTGAGGATTCAATCGCCCTTGATCTCAACTTACGGATTTCTCTAATCAAATGGCAACAGGCTCCTCCTGCATAGAAAATCTTCATCAATAGAACTGCATCCCAGCGAATAATGTAGTTTCCTCCTCTGGTACGCCTTTCAGCATAGAAACATGAATACCAGGTGCACGCCCCTTATGGCAGGGGCAAGGCTAATCAATGCTACCTCCCCCACGCTCTTCCAGAACTTCCAATGGACCCATATACCTCAGACTCTAAGCATACGCTCCTACCAACCGCATCACCTCACCCCTTTCATGGGGAAACCTTCTGTAAGACTTGTTCACCCCTCCCATAAACCCAGTCTCTAACCTTTCAATCTGCATATTCTTTCTGCCTACTTGAGCCCGCTAAAAGCTTTCTTAATGCATTCCACTTTATCTAACGATTCCTCAAAGTCAGTACCCCAGGTCTAACCTCAAATGCAATCAACCACCAATGGGAGACCTACAAGCTTCTCCCCACAGTGCCGACCAATCAACAAAAAAAAAAAATTGGGGGGGGGGGGGGCCATATCAATACTTGAGTTATAACTATTTTGTATAGAATCTGTTTAAGGGTAGAAGTTACCCAAGGACCACCAAATTCCTATCACCCCTGCACTAAGCATAGCCTCCAAAACCTGAATCGTTCGCTCAACGGACATACGGTCTGAGGGTAAATATAAGATCCGAACCCTATGTCCCATTTCGGCATGCAATGTTTTCCAAAACTTAGAATGTAACTGCGTACCCTCCCTTTCATATAATGGAAAGTGGAACTCCATCACATCGACATTTTGATATGTAAATTTTTGGGCTAACTTCTCTGCATTATAAAGTCACCTTGACCGTAATGAAATGAGCAGACTTAGTTACGTCACATTACCCAATGGAGTCATACTTACCCATTGTCTTGGCAAGACCCCCACCACTCCATGAATTCTCTCCCACTTCCATTCAGGAATGGGGCATTCTCTAAGTGTCCCTGCCAGGCCCTCTAGTGTTCATACTTTACCCCCTTCTACAATTCCGAGCATTGACAACAAAATCAAAACGTCCGCTTCATCCTACTCCACCAAAATGGTTGCTCTTTAGATCACGATACATCTGTTGCACCAGGAGTATCGAATACCTTGACTATGAGCCTCATTAGAAATATGTGAATCAAACCATCGACACGGGGTACACATACCCTTTTCCCTTAATTCTCAAAACACCTTCCCAGCGATTTTGCTTCGTTAGCCTCTCCTCGGCCGCACCTTATCGTCGATCCAGGAGCTTTTCTCATCGGTCAACTTTTCTTTCCTGTATATTATCTAGAAAGGAATATCTTCCTCCACACACCAAAAATCCCCCCGCTCATTTACGGCAGCTAGCCTCAGAAAGTCATGAACCCCAAAGGCCTGAACCTCGCACCAGGGGGGTGGGCGTTTCTTTGCTTTTTTTGCTACTATATGGTAAACCTTTTTTGTGTGTGGCAAATTTGGGGCGATCACGGCCCCTGCTCCCTGGCCGGTCTACTGAAGCGCGGCGACAACATGAGCGGGGCGCGGGGTACACAGAGGTGATAGCCAGAGTCTGCATGGAGGGCCAATCCAGCGCCGGTCGGGTCTCAAGTCAAAGCGTTCCTGAGGAAGACCTACGGGAAACTACGAGGATCCGGAGAGACTGCCACGGAAGGAACCCCAGATAAGAAGGGCGCCAGGGCGGGAAGCGCAAACCCGACTGCCCACGCCAAATCGGGGGGGGCCGTATAATACGTGTCATGCCCCTGAATGCCTCAGGCATAAGCAATTACATGCGGGCGCGGGGCGGGCTCAGCACGGCAACCAACCAAACCAAATAGGATGGCCTCACAATAAATATAAATTCTTACCTTCCACTGGCAAGTATAAGTGGTGCGTGGAGCAAAACAAGGTTCTTGAGTTGCTTTGAAAACTTTCTTCACATTTCGTATGTCTACCCACTTCTTCCTGCTTCATTCTCTCTGGAAGATCCCTATCACTCCATCCTTAAAAACCACATGCCCAAGAAGGACACGGAACTAAGCCAAAACCACGACTTCGCGAATTTGGCATAACGCTTTTCCTCCTCCGTTCCAATACCATTCTCAATGCTCCTCATGTTCTTTCCTGCTCTTTGATCTACCAGTTTAATTATATCACACTAAACCGTGACCAGAGATGCCAGATATGGCTAAAAAATCCTGTTCATCAGACGCAGAAAGCGCGGGGCATTCATAGAGTCCAAAAGACATTACTAAAATTCACAATGCCCTACCTGGTTTCGAAAAGCATCTTTGGCACATCTCTGCCCGTATTTTCCATTGATGATGAACGAATCTCAGTAATTTTTTGAGACAGATACAAGTCACCTTGTAACCGTGGTTCGACAAATCATCATGCAGGAAAGTATAACGTGTGTTCTTAACAGTTCCTTTATTCGGATTGCCTGTAGTCTATGCACATCCGAAAACGCCCTCCTTCTTCTTCACAAATAAAATCGAGCCCCAAGGTGAAAAGCGCTCGGTCTAATGAAGCCTTTCCCTAACAACTCTTGAAGTTGGTCCCTTTAACTCTCTAATCAGGCGGGAGACAATCCTATAAGGGGGTATGGAATGGGGCGAGGACCCTTATTGCTCGATCAATACCAAGTCATATCTCTATCGGGCATATCCCCGAAAGGTATGCAAGAAACACATCCAGTAACTCACGACTATCAAAACAACTCAATTGAAGGTAACTTGGTAGAATCGTCCTTGCGGTGTGCCAAGAAAGCTAACAACCCTTTACAACCATCCTCTTAGCACGAAAGAAAGGAGATATACCACTGAGTGGAAGTGTAGTCACCCCTCCCATACTAACCGGGTCTGTCCTAGGCTTGGCCAGTGTCACAGTTTTTGGATTACAATCTGATTGCCAAATTTGAGCAGCAAAGTCCATACCCAGAATTACCTCGAAATCAACCATTTCTACGATAACCAAGTCACATGATACTACTCCCATAAAAGTCAGCAAGACCTAGACCTATACAGCCCTTTTCAACTATCAAAGACTCACCCAGGCACCGAATAGAAACACGAACAGGCAATGTCCAAGAGCAATTCCAATGTAAATAAGACCTGTAGCTAATTGAGAAGATCATATGGAAAACTTTGACCAGGATCAATAATACAGAAGCCATGCAATCCAAACCAAGATTACCTCTTGCTAACACCATCAGATGTCTCCAATTCTTCCGATCGCCCGAAACGTAAAAATGGGCCCTATCACCCCTGTCTGCCCTTGCCCCGACCTCCATGTTGTTCTGCGGGCGTTCCGGCTTGCCCTCCACCCATTGGTGTTGGTGACCACCATACCTTGACCACCACCGTCCTCCAAATGGCGGCCTCTTCCATGAACCCACCTCTACCTCTACTATTGGGGATCTGAAACTCTGTTTTAGGACAATATCCTTAATATGTCAATTTCCCCACATCTATAACACTCATCTCGGGTTCGAATCATATTCGCTGTGGAGAAGACGGCGTCTGGGGATAGACCTCCAAACTCAAGAATTTGACCGTCTGCGTGGACCCCAGCTACAGCCGGTAGTGAAGACTGATAGGTCGGGCTAGCTAACCTCCCTGAACTCTGCTCTGGAGTAGAACCACTACCTCACCTCCCCTACCAAACTTCTTAGTTGCTGATGCCTAGTGAAGTCAGCTGCTTCACTCCCGCCACCTCTATCCAAAGTCTCCACTTCTGAAAGATTTGCTTCACTTAATACTGTAAGCTAGAATCTGCAAATCTGACCTCAATAACTTCACAAAACGGTATCCGCTCGTTGTTGGACCTAGAAGCAAGCTGGTGGCTACCTAGATATGCACGAAACGTTACCTCCTCGCAGTGACCGCAGCCTGCCTTGTCTGGCTCAGGAACTCATTCTCCGCCTATCCCTCAAATTCCCGGGTATAATACTTCGTCCATAAACAACTAGAGCAGGATGCCAAGGTCAGTAGTGGTTCTTGTGCCGGTTGATACTACGAACATCCCGATCGCCCCCCCGTAACATTTTGGGGGCGTCCCTGAAATTAATAGGTCCACAATTCTAGCTAAATCGTTCTATTATCCCACTTGTGTAGTAGTTCATGACAATCGACTAGAAAATCATAGGCATCCTTAATTCAGCACCTTTAACTAGAGGTTTCAATTTCAAGAACTTCTCGACAAGTTCGTGCGATCACTTGTCGACTTATAGGCTGTATGCATCGGGAAACGTGCCTATTTCCATGAGGCATCCATGCGGGAGCCACGAGCACTGCATGCTGGGTACTCCCAGAACCTAGGGTGCTTGGTGGTGTTGGGGCAGAAAACACGGGTTGGTTGTCTGTCCCCTGATCAACATAAAACCCGTTAGATAAGCAAGAACTGATTAATCATCTCCTAGGGTAGGGTTGGGGTGGTAATGCTCATTCTGCATTGCCTCATTCTCCCCCTTCCTCACCCTCTCTTACTAATCGTTCCTCAGTCGTGAGGAGTCACCCGCCCGATACTAGTGTGCCGGTGCTTGTCCTCTTCCTCTAAAGGGACTCTCCCGCCCGTCTACCACGACCTCTCGCTACTGCTCCTCTGCGAACTAACATCAAGCCCCAGTGGCTGGCTCCGACGCATCTTGTCTGGCCGGTGCGGGTGTTTGGCGGCATTGTCTTTAGTTCTAGACCATCTGCGAAATAGAGTGAAATGTCAATCCAATTTGTATCACCTTATACCATTGGATCAATACTAGCCGAGAAGAATGAATGGAATTTTTTCCCTAAATTCCTTAGCCTCTCAAGAGAAAAGTAAAGGCCGTCCCCCTACCGTTCCTCAATACTCTACTAGACTCGTCTGTGGGTGATGAGGCCAACCACCTAATGCCTTGAGGTACCAATTTGTCACTGACCCAAAACTAGCCGCGAGTGGCACCCAGCATTTACTCTCACTAGTTAGCAAACCAACCAATCTAATCCAAGTCATTTCAACCATAAAACGCATTACGAAACAAGAATACCTTCTAAGTTATCAATTACTATCCCAAACCTGGAAGTCCATCATCACAAGAAACATCTATCCTCAAATTACTAAATCTAAGATATCTAAGAAACTACAATAGTAACAGAGATGGGTCCATTCCGAATTTTCAAGGACATCAAGACTCGAAGCGAAAGAATCTATTGCTCGAGCTAGGACATACTCACCCTGAATCTGATTATGCTAAAGTCGGCCTAGAGTTGCGGTTGAGTCTAGTCGCTGGCACGTTGCTGCACGCCACAAATACAAGAAAACAATACAAGTAGGAGGTCATACAAAACACAAGTACTGAGTAGTATCATCGGCCAACTAAGAATAGAACGCATTATATCAGAAATAACAGAAAATCGAATACCATACGCAACAGATAACACAACAAGTAACTCATAACCATTGGGCCCCCCCCAAGCACAACGAGGATGACTCATGCCTCCACACCATACTCATTGGAAAAATGGTTCTTTAAATTTGAGTATATTAAACAGGATTCAGATTCTTTTCTTTTTCCTACCTGGTGTCGAACGTGACACCCCGATCCCCTACTACTATCCTGGTGTCGACAGCGTAGCCACCCTTCCATTACTACTACCTGGGTCCGGAACGTGGACACCGGAGGGTCCAGTTATCACTCTACATAATCTTTGTCTTCTTCTAACTGCTGTCTGTACCGGCTGGTAGCTGTTCACTTGTTGTACATTGGAAAAGTCCTGTTTACCCTGTTTTGGACTATTTTCTTTTTGGCAGCTTGGTCCGCCTGCGTTTTTGGTCTTGCCTCCCATTTGTCGCTTGTCCCCCTGGTTTTTTTCTACTCTTCTCTTTTATTTCTTTTGTTTACTAGGTTCTCTTTTAACTTGTTTGTGCATCTCTGATCATAGGTCCATAACCGTTGTGCCCTCGTTTTGTTATATTCTATTCCGTTCACGTATTTATATGCTGGCTTCTTATGGTGTTTTGGGACAGAAAAAAAAAAAAGGACAAGAAGGGCAAGAAGAGCAAACAAGGACGGCACGGGGTAAAGCGGAGAGAGAGAGTCAAAAAAAAAAAGTGGGACGAGGAAAAGACCGAAGAAGAATGGACACCGAAAAAAGAAAGGACAAGAAAAAAAAGAGAAAAAAAAAAAAAAAAAAAGGAACCCCCAGGAGGAGGGCAAAAACAAAACCGGGAAAAACAACCACGAAAGCAAGGAAACGAGAAGCAAGAACAAGAAAAAAAGACAAAACAAAAAAAAAGAACAGGAGAGAAAGAGACAAAACAGAGAAAAACACACAAAAAGGAGGACGACGCCAAGGGGGGGAATGCCAGCCTCAAAAACAATCGCGCCACAACGAAAAAGGGAAGAAAGGGAGGAAGAAGGGGGAGTGGGAAGAAGGAGGCGGGAATAAAACAGTAGAAGAGGTGTATGGGAAAAAAAAAATAAAAGATCAAAGCAAAGCCGCAGAGAACAAGAGGGAGAGAAGAGGACAGCAAAAAAAACCGACAAAAGGGGCAGAAGAGGAAGGGCAGTAGAACCCGCGACGTCCCGCCAAACCCACGCCCGATGGAAAAGCCGCGACCCGACAGACAGAAAAGAAACCGCGCTGGCTAAAGACACAGCAGACAACAGCAAATGGAGCATCACAGACGCAGGAATAAGAGAAGCAAAGGCACAGGCGGGAACACCGGAGAAACACCCGAAGCCGGGGCGAACCAGACCAGAAAGCGACCAACACAAGGAGACCCGGCAAGCAACACAATGAGTGACGCAAAAAGCACCCCCAGAAACAGAAGCAAAAGAGAAACCGAACACAGTAACAGACAACCGAGCACAAGAAAACGCACGGACCGCGACCAACACAAGAAACGAAAACAGACAGAGAGCCACAAATCCCACCAAAACGGCAAGGGCAGACGCACAGAACAAGAGCACACAGAGAACCGACAGAAAGAAGCACAGAAAAGTGCAAGGAGCCAAACAACCCCAAAAACGCGCACAAAAAAAAACACCTGACGCACAAACCTCGAACAAGAGCCACAAACCCCCAAAAACGACGACAAAGGGACGAAAGGAAGTCAGAAGCCAGGACAGCACAGAACACCCAACACCCCACCAAAGCCACACCAGCAAGGAAAACAGCCAAGCGAGCAGATAAGCAAGCCACACACCGCCCACAGCAGAGCACAGACCGGACGGCAAGCGCACGGCACACCGGACCAAGGCCAGAGAAACAGCTAACCAGCAACCAGGTCACAGACCACAAGATACAAAAAGGCAGCAACGAAAAACCGGAGAGAAGCCAGAACAGGAGACACAGGCAAGACCCACCAAGCGACACAGAAGCACGAAAGAAGCAAGCCAGCAGAGAGGCACCCACAGGCAAAAGAAGAAGAGAGAAACAAGGGGGCAGGAAGGGCAAGAAACAGCAGGGGAGCAAGCAACACACACACATCAGAGAGAGAGAAGGGAAACATGAAGCAGACCACCAACGGAGGAGAAAAGGGGGGCAGGCGGTAAAGCACGAAGGGCGCGAAGGACAACGGAAAAAAAACGCCACCGAAGATCAAGCCAAAGAAGAAAAACGCCAGAGCCGCACCCAACCACACGGAGGCCCACCGACCAAACCGCGCCGAAGAGCGACACGCGGGCCCATCTAGGATGAACCACAGAAACCAACAAAACAACTACGAAGGAAGCATGGAACCGGGGTAAACCCGCGGAGAGGCATGAAGGGGGGGAACAAAGACACTACCAACGCAACTCGACGGCGGGTGGAAGGTAAGAGAGTGGAACAACACAATGAGCGCGCCACAACCATGACTCTGGAGCTAATTAAGTGAGACAAGGTGTTACACTGCAGTGTTGCCAAAAGAACATCCAGACACCCCGCCAAGCGAAAAGAAACCGTGTGGACCTAACGTGGGGGCACTAGCGACGTACGGAGCAGACGTACAATGCATGACTGTTGATCACGCCCGGAGCGACAGGTTTATAAATGAGCTGCAGGGAGGTAGACACGCGACAGCAACATGCGCCCCAAGCGAGGGCGGAAATAATGCAAACAGGGGAACACAAAGAGCCGGACGCAACAAACTGTGAATAGGTAAGGCTGGGCCCAGGCGGGGAGGGGAAAGACGGCGCAACACGGGAAGTAACAAAAGGCCGTGAAGTAAGGCCCCGGGCGGGCAAAAGCCGGGAGGGAGCGAACCCCACGAGAACAGGAGTTGAAAAGAGTGAGAACGTGAGCAGAAGCTGGGGGCCCCTGTGGGCGGGGAAGAGAACGCACGCGGGGCGAGGGGAAACATTGAGCGGAGAAACACACACCGGAAAGGGACATCCCGGGATACTTCGGGTACACACAAGCAACGCGACACCACAGCGGCCTCGGGAGGGCGTCCTGAAACCAACACAAAAAGGACTGAGAATAAGGACTACACTGGATGCTTTAAGCAGAACTGACTCGAACGGCGTCTTGGCCACGTAGCCTGACACTGACCAGGCCGACGGCGGGGCCGGAAAAAGACCGGACGGGCGGGGGAAGGGGAACCTATACAGCAGGGAGGAGCGCGGGGAACGAGGACCGAGTGTCGTAACTGAAATGGTGATAGGGGAAAAAAAGTGTGTGGGCACGCAGAGACCTAAGATGGAGAGTGCGAAACGGCGGGGGACAAACGCGACAGAGAAAAGCACAGACACAGGACACAAAAAGCAAACGGGAAAGCACAGCGGACACACCAAACCTAGGCAGCACGATAGCGGAGCCCCTGAAGCGCGCACGGCCCCAACCGAGGCAGCGGATTGCAGCGGGGCGACAAATTGCAACATCAACACAAACCCAAAGACACAGAAGCTGTCGACGAACGACTTAAATACACAAGATCGGAAACCCAGAGGGAACGCAGAAAACACCCGAAACACAGGAGCAAACCACGCACAACATAAACACACAAACCGCGAACAAGGCACACAACAGCAAACGGCAAACACACAACAAAGCAAGAGAAACTGGCGAAGGAACAGAGGAAAAATCAGGACACGCGCGCAGACAGAGGGCAAGTGCAGCCACAAGAAGGGCCCCCCGCAGATGCCCGAGGAAAAAACAGTTTGCACAGGGCGGGAGAAGCGGTAGCGCCAGGCTGCGCGGACAAACACGGCCTAAAACGGGCAAAAGGCAGACGAAACGTACAGGTCAGCCTGAGTCGGCGATCCACCGCGTAACCAAACACCGAATGTAGAATGCTGAAAGAAGGCGACACAACACACTTTCAGGAGCGAATGAGGACTATCCGGTGAGCCACAAAACCAACGGGCGAGCAGAGCGCCGAACACAGCAAAAGCACAATCACACCATAGGGCGCGGCACTGGCTGCAGGCAAGCAAACAAACGACCGAACGGACCCCACACCCTCTGAGCTAGGAGGCCGGGAAAAAGCCAGGCAGGGAAACGGAATATTCCGAGGAGCCCCCAAGCCAAAAAGAGAGGAGAGGCGTCAGCGGACAAAACTATAAGCAGGACGACAGGCACAAAGGAAAGACAGCATCCAACGCCCTGGTACCATGGACAACCACACAGCGCACAACACACACAACAAATCCGGGTGGGACCGGAAGGCAGGAGTTGGGAAGGATCGTGCAGTGGGAAGAAAGGGTGGTGTACACATGAACAGTCGAAAAAGAGGAAGAGAACGCGGGAGGACCGAAGCCCCAAATACCTGACACAGACCGCCTCAGAGGGATAATAGTGGTCACCAAAACTACCAGGGCTTGGAAAAACAGACCGGACCACAACCGCCCCACCACACGGTCACTCGCGACCAAACGGGCACAAGCGCGGGCGGCGAAGGCACAAACACCCTAAAAAAACAACCACAGATTCGAAATCTCGACACAGAGAGCCAAGGCAACAAACGACAAGAGAAGCGCCGCAACGGTAGGCTGGCAAAAACGGAACTGACAAAGCGTGGAAGGGAGAAGGGGCACCGCTAGACCCCGGGGGAACACAAGAGGGAGCAGACAAACACACGACATAACCCAAAAACAGACAGAACACAAAACGGTACAGCACGTCGACAAACACACAAAAACAACACGCAAAATCACAAGAAACACACACAACACAATGCGTCGAGCGTCTAGGGGGCGGCCGGACATGGAGACGGCAACACACCCACAACTAAGCAAACGCAAGACCCGGAATACAACGTAGCCAGAAGCCGTGAACTAAAGCCAAGATAAGACCGGCGTCACGTCCTAACAAGGTGTTCCTGCGGCACGCCCGCCACTGGGCCACACCGACGCACAAGGAACGACCACACAATAAAACAAAACAAGCGCAGATTCAAACAAGAAGACCACAGTGGTCACAGGGCGGAAGGAACAAACACACACCCACACGGAGAAACGTTAACCCACGGCAGCCAAGCGCATGCGAAGACACAGAACATTGCGAACATATTTTCCGCGGCATGGCGAGGAGACACACAACAGACACACACAAGGAGACACTGAAGGCGGCAGGTGGAAACAGCAGAGAACACACAAAGGGTCCAGCAAGAAAGACATGCAGGGGGGCAGAAGAAGCGTGAAACAATGGCAAACTACAGAACAATAACGGAGAACAGACGGGCGAGAAAGGCCGGCCAACACAGCCGCAGAGAACAAGACAGAGACAAATACACAGGGGCACAGAGGAAGAAAACAGCGCCGAAGGAACGAACAGAAGAAAGAAAGAAAAACGCAGTGGCGCGGAAGAAAGCAGGAAACGGCGAGAGGAGAAAGGGAACCAGGGGCAGAAACGCCGGGGAACCAAGGAAAACGCGAGGGCGGGAGGACAAAGAAGAAAGACGAGCCACGCGCGGACTAGGCCCCAGACCCCCTGAGAAAGAAAACAGCGAAGGTCAACAGAAAAGTGCACAAAGGCTTCGGCAAGGAACCGGAACCGAGGACACAAGCGCCCCACGCAGCGCCAATGCACGAAAACGCGGCAACAATAAAAGACAAGGCGAGCGCAGCACGGCGGAGACGATCGAAAGTCGCAGCAGCAGCCCCAAGATCCCCATGAGGATGAACGCCCGGGAAGCGGGAAACACAGGGCGCCGGCCGGGCGAAGGGAGAGCGGAACAACGGAAAGCAATCGCGACGAAGCACGCCGCCACGGGGCGACAACAGGGCAGGATGGAGGGGCAGCAAGCGAGACGTGCCCGGTATAAGATACCCAACCGAAGGCAGCAACACAACCGGCCAGAGCCATAAAAGACGGAAAAAAGACGAAAGAAGAAAGGAACCTGGGGGGGGCCGAAGCGAGAGACAACCAAGAGGCAGCGGCAAACCCGGAGAAACCTATCCGCATCCATACATATCAACTTCCCAATGGTCGACACAGTAGTGAACAAGTCAAAAGAAGGGTTCACATTGAATGCACTAAATACATGGAGCATGAACAAACCATGAAAAAGGGACATTTCGTATAGAAACTGTGGATAGGCTCAAATTACATCTCGCTAAAAGTATTAAGCGTCGTATCCCAAATCAAGAACCCAACTAAGGTTGGGGGTCGATCCCACCCAAAAAAGGGTCTATGAGACTTAGCTTTAAATTCACAATACGTCGATTTAAAACCAATATCTTTCCAAAATCAAGTATGAAAGGGGGAGTTTTAGTAGAAAACAAAGTGGCTTGAAACAATCTAAATAAAAATTAACGAAGTAAATGTTAAACGTTTAACAGTTGTGCGACTAAAGAGGTTTAATGGTGTTTCCCCCACAGTTTATAAACCGTCGTATTCCTAGCAATAGGAAATCTTCTAGTGTTCTGTATGCAAAGTGGTAAGTTATGTATCTCCAAATCCTTGGTCCGCATCTAGAGAATTTCACCTCGTACTTGGTTTGGCTATGTATGTATAAGCTACTAACCCTTACCTTTTCCTCATATTAGACATCATAATCGATGTATGACTGAGTTATTTCTTCGCACAAATCGATATAAGCCTATTAGATAGTATCACACTAAATCTGTATTGATAATTCTTTTACTATTCCTACCTTCTTGGTCCTGAAAATATTAACAAGGCGAGTTCTAACAAGTGTACTCGTTAAAAAGACTTCTAAGTAAAAGAATTATCACTACATGCAAAAACACTATTTGAAAATTGCTTAGTTGCTATGATTACTTTTTATTACACCAGTTCCCACCCTAGTTTGTGGCTGCAGTTTACCAATGACTAGCAAGTATTTATAATCATATATGAATAAAAATTATCAACCTACTTAACAATAAGAAGAAACCTAGAAATTCAATTTGAAATGCAAGAAAATAAAGTCAAACCAAAATCCGAAAATTGATTAATTGCACAATGTTTGAAACCAACAATCTCCAACACAAAATAGAACAATAATATTAGTAGCAAATCCCAAAAATGATGTTTTAATCCCCTATTTATAAAAAAACAGTCCTAAATTAAAATCAATTGAAATAAGGAAAGTTTTGTCCAAAAATGAAGCTTAAATCGATGACCTCACTGATTGACGGTCCGTCGACTGCCTTCTTTTAGTCCATACTTGGAATTCTTTTTTCTTCACCAGATAACAGCTTCTCTGAATCAAACGAGGACCAGCAGTACGGTCTGTCGGTGCTTCTCCAAAGTTCCACACTTAGAATCTTGAAAAGTCAGGTATTAGAACCTTTTCCGAACCAATCATAGGTTTACAAGTACGGTCCTTCAATCGTTTATGCCTGTGGTTCCACACTTGGTCAGATTTCCCTGATCTTCCCCCTTAGACTTGAATTTTCATCGACGTGCACCACCTATGGTCCTTCTATGGCCTTTGTAAGTCACAATCTGCACTTTTTTACAGTTGCCTTATGCAATTTCAACCCTGACATATTTCCTGCAAAACAAGCCATAAAATTTGTTAAAACTTTTTTAAAAAGTCTCTAAACACACACAGCTCTTAAGCTAAATTCAATGAAAACACTGTGTGACCACACTACATCAGCACCCTTAACTTAAATTCGTTGTATGTCCTCCAGTGACGCACAATGAATCAAAACAACATTTTGTACAAAAGTACTTGCTTTTAAGCTCTATGAATCACATGGCTATCAACCCCACTCTTTCTTTGAGTGAGTGCAGGCTCACTCTCTTAGGTTCAACAAGCTTACTCATGCGGATCACATCATGCCACAAACTCACCATGCCCAGAGACCTCTACCATTTTGCTTCTCACCAAGGTACAAACTTTCTGATACCGCTACTAGTGCCCTCACTTCAAAAGAAATCCTCATTTTCCGGAAGTAGTAAAATGAATTTGGGTACAAGGAATCTTTGTTCAACACTCAAGCTCCTAAACAATTTTCACATAAAATAGTATTATGCGCAGAGCTTGCCTTGCCCTTATTTTCACTGTTTTTTGGTTTCACCGTACTAGACTCTATATCCACAGTAGGGTCTTTCTTGCTTCTGTACTTAGTTCTGGTGTCGAGGTGTGATACATTTGGGGGTACTTTTTTAATGGAACTTTTTTCACGTTTGACATTATCGCTAGCTCTTCCTTTCACGCTCGTTTTTAATGCCTCTTGGTCACCCCCTCTATTTTCTTCTTCTTCTCGTCTTTCTTGGTTTGCTCCATTTTAGATGTAATTTCATATTTTTGCAACCTTTTCATTAAAGTCATTTTATTTCTTCTATTTTTTTTTATTTTAGTTTGGCAGCAAAAGTGATAACTTTCAAATCATATATTTTGCTCCTAGGCTTCTTTCAACATTCAAACTCTTTTCATACCCATTTTTGTTCTCACTCATAATAGCCACTGTCACCTCAATGATTGTTCCATGAGTCCCAGGCGCACTACTAAAGTCAGGTTGGTCCAAGAAGACTCACTTACTACATTAGCACCCTCCAACTATAGGCTTTGGCTAAGTAAGGTGCGCATGTCCAGTAGGGAATAGGGGCAAAAACATTACAACCTTGGCGAAGGTAATTGGGAAAAAAATTCATCCACTACAAGGCTCAAAATATTTTAGATCAAAGGGACATTCTTTCATTGGTTATCCGTCTTTAGATAGTCTTGACTATTCTGAACAAAGGCCTATGGTCACTTCCTAGATTCTTATACAGATTCCCTTCATAGGACTAATCGGGAAAGTTCTAGTTAGGTACTAACTGTTAAACATTCAAATGTCCTCACACTCTCTTAGCACATCAGTACACTATCAGATTATCATCTTTCCTAATTCATGTGCTAGTTTAAGGTCATGCAGTAGGTGCCTATATATGTCATGGTTATAACCAACACATGCAACTTATGTTTTCACTTATACATGCAAGCACTATCCAGAGTAAGGTATCATTTTGTCAGTCACCATGATTCATTTATCATGAATTTATACTTGTACAGACAACAACATGCCAGTTCAAAATAAAAGTAAATTGTCTCTTGGGAAAAAGAAAACAAGCAAGAAAACCTCAAAAGATGATTATGAGTTGGGTTACTCAGACTTCACCTTGCCACACCCCCACCAAAAATATTTTCAATTATCCACAATGAAATAAAAATAAAGGTACATGGTGGTAGGTGAAGCAAATCTATGGCACATAGCACCAAAGAACATTAAATATGTGGGGGGTCTGGTTTCCTGGAACCCATAAGATAAACACTTTGGCCATCCCCAATAGTGTCCACTGCAACCTCCTCACCATCAGTAGTGCTCCTATCATAAGCCACTGATACAGAACTTGATAAACCAACAGCCATCTCTAGTGCACTCCTCTATCGTAGCTCCTCATGCAACTGGGAAGCCTGCCTAGCCCGCCTCCGCTCTTTCCTCTCTCCCTTTTTAGCACAAGCCTCATCACCGCCCTCAATGGTATTGCTGGACCAGTGCCTTTTGTACACGCCGTTTCTCAGGCACCGTTCGCGATCACATTGATATTGACAAAGTATCATCACCAAGTCTCTCCTACTCGAGGGAGTAAGTCTCTATCTTAGTCACCCTCATCTCCAAAATAGCATCTACGTCAGCTTGAAAACTGGCAAAATCAATCCGGATATCAGTAAGGTCAGTTGTGGGGGATGGTCGTGCTAGAACTCGTAGCTCAAGGACATCAAGGCGTTTGTGAACCGCTTAAATTTGTAGCTCGGCAAGTTTAGTCACCCACTTCTCGGTACGCTACTCAGCCTCAGCAATGGATTTCCGCATCAAGGCTACATGTGGTGGAGCAGGGCGGCCATCTGGGCCTCTTACATTTGGACCCGATCCAAAGGGACCAGTGCTGCATATAGAGGCGTGTAACAGGATAAAGTGGGGGTCCTGCTGGCTGCATGTGAAAAATAAGCTAGAATTGGAGTCCCATGCTCTGGTGAATCAAGGTCAGCCCCTTCGGCTCGCTCCACAATGTCCGTCAAATTCTTGCTCAATGGGCCCCTTGAGCTCGCTATGTTGGACTCAACTGTCCCCGCCGGACTAAGGATTGTATCACAGGTCCATATTGGCACACTGGTGTCCCTGCACAACTTTAAAATTAGACATGCAAATGTATATGTGGTAGAGGTCTTGAAGACCCTCTCATGAATCACCAATATAAGCACCCGTGCAAAGTCTATCTCCAATCTCGCTACCAGAGACACTACTAGTACTGCCCTATCCCATGTGACCACATTATCAACTAACGTGGGCGATAACCTGTGTTGAGCCAGCAACCACAAGAACTTGTCTACAAATGTAAGAGACGCCTTCTTGATCAGGCCTAGGGGACCTCTCACCAAATTTTCCCTCTCTCCATCAGTAGCTAGATATTGAGCTAACCACTTCTTTGTTGACTCCAGGGTGTAATCTCACTCGACCAACTCTCCACTATTGCACTACCAAGCCACCTTAGTTCACAATCTGTCATTATTACGGTCCGGTGGCTAGTGTGTGGAATAAAGAAACTGCGAAGTGTTAGATCAGATAGTATCAATCTGGCTGGCAGCCCCGAACTAGAGATGGGTGCGAGATCCTTGTTTGCATGTGCCTGCCTATCTATAGAACCTATGAGAGTGTCTATGTACGACACATAGAACTCCCGAACTATCTGCTCACTATAGGTTCCCAATTCCCAAGACATCTAGTCGAATTTGTGTAAATTGAACAGCATGGGCACCTCGAGGACTGTGTGAAAATTCCCTGTGTACTCGACGTTCCACTTTAACCAACCGGGTCATCAACCCCTTTTTGTTCAACAATTTATAATCTTTTTAATCCTAGTACTGACCCTCGATGCACCACCATTCTAGTTCGTCAGCAATAGTTTGGGGTAATTAGCTCGGGGTGCGAGTGCAACTCTGAACTGGTAGCCTCATCAGAAGAGGCTTGCTAGTGGTGGCCCTCCAACCTAGTGGATCTCTGAGAAGGAACCAGAGCAGTTTCCGCTTTCGACCTAGAGGATTGGGCTGACCCTAAAGCGGAGGAAGACTCGAACTCCGATCTGAGCCCTTTTCAGAACTACTATGGATCGTGGTCAGTGCTCCTCAATCCATGAAAGAGGGAAGTGACTAAAGCTGTAATCACCTCCGGGGTGTACTCCTAGTGACCCTAGCTGCTGTCGTATGTGTTATGGAACCTGGTAGAACATATGTTGGGTCTTTCTCATTATTGGAATTTACTATTATCCGACGAGACGGGATACCGACTTGGATTTGCCTCTTTAGGTGTAGACAATGTCCTTCTTTGGATCCATTGGTACCTATAGAGTAATTCTTAGTCTTAACTTAGCATACTTTCATACTAGAAAATCAGTTGGGTGAAGAAAACATGTTAATCAGAAACACAAACTTTTGTTTCAATGTCGGGTCGACGGGCATCAACGATGGTCTGTAGATTAAATCTGTCATTTGACACGTAGAATCGTTTAGGAGAATATGGAAGAGAATGATTCTATGATAGAAACGATGGACGTGCAAAATGGCCCGTCGATCAATCAATGGACTGCAGTCCACTTTAATCGTCTAAAAACTTACATTAATTTGAGCGAAAAACAAGTTTCCCTAGGGAAACGACGGAGAACAGCAATTGGTTCATTTACAATGAGGACCATAGTCACTATCAGCGTTTATAGACTTGGGCATTTTCAGGGTGATTCAGTCGATAGACCCTATTGACGGTCCACTCGATCGAACCCAACATCCTATTGGCACTTGTATATTGGCCTAATAGATTCAATCCTTTTACAACGTTTCCAAACTTTTTACTTGCTTTGAGTGAGCTTCCTTTTTGACATAAACAAGTTAGGGACATGAATTTTTAACATAGTTGAGACGAGTTCATCATTCTTAGAGTTCTTAGTGTTGATGATTATAAACACAATTCAATCACAATAAATAACCCCAAGTAAGAATTTCAGACATACAACGACACCTACATTTTTATAATAGACTTAGAGACCCTCCCAACCACATTTATCATTTCGGGACACAATACACCACCCTAACTTAATTAGTATGCAATTTCACCAAACATAGTCACAAAGTCAAGACCCACTTCCAGACTTTGTTTTTGAACTATGAACGAGAATTCAAAATTGTAAGAAAGATAAATATACTTTTTAGATCAGTGGTGTGGTTGTGAAAGACTTGAAAAAGGTACCCCCCCCCCCCCACAACTCGCTTACCGGTCGATAAAGTATGAAGAGACAGAGAATTTTAAAGTTATGGGAAGCTGAGGATAGGAAGATTCTGATTAGGGAGTGATTTGAGACTTTGGGTGGATGATTATGGTTGAAGTAGAAAGGAAATAAAAGTGTAACTATGGTTATGGAAAGGAGTTTTAAAAGAATTAAAAGAGGGAATGAATTGGAAAAGGTATAAATTTTAATAATATCGGACGGGTCGGATCTTGTCACTGACAGATTTGGACCTATGAGACCCCATCATTAGTTCGTAGGTTAGTCGATAGTCCACGTTGGACCGTCCGATCCCTTAAGAATTAAAAAATTGGGGAACTATGTAGGATCTACGGACACCATCGACTGTCGTGAGGGGTCGTAGTCTTGCCCAGACCATTTTCTGAGATTATATTTCTTTTCTCCTATATGGTACACCCTTTAGCCTTTTTTTTGTGTTTTTCTGGACTCTTTTGTGACACTGACCCTATACTAATCTCTATCACACACTAACACGCAAACAAAAATTAAATAATAAGCAAAACAAAAAAAAACGACTATTTCTACAAAGAAAACAAAACCAATTGTTTGCTAGAGGATACATATTGGGTTTACTCCCAAGAAGCTTTAGATTTAACGTTACATCATGACGAAGGACCCTTGGTTACTCAGACTTCATTAAGAAGGTAGGACTCAACCACTTCATCCACACTCTCCGCATTCCCTAGATAGATCTCTATACTTTTCCCGTTAACTGGGAACTTTGCGCCTTCCTTATTCTCCAACTCAACCGCTCAATGTGGGAACACTTTAGTTATGAGGAATGTCTCTGTCCACTTGGACTTGAGTTTTCCAAGAAACAAGAGTAGCCTAGAGTTGAATAGAGAACACCAACTAACCAACTAAAAATTCTCATTTTTCAATCCCATGGTTGTGATACTTCTTAATCTTATATTTTAAGATGGCTAAACTTTCATATGACTTTAGGCGAAACTCATCTAGCTGATTCATCCCATTTAGTCTTTGTTCTGCCGCTTTAGTCCAATCGAACTTCAGTTTCTTCATTGCCAACATCGCCTTGTGCTCTAGCTCGACCGGAAAGTTACAAGCTTTCCATATACAAGTTGGTATGGAAACATACCTATGAGAGTCTTATATGCAATGCAATAGGCCCAAAATGCATCATCAAGTCTGTCACATCCAGGTTTACCCCCTAGTCGTAACTGGCGCGTCGTCCTCTTTGAGGACTAAGACTAATCCATTAGTCTCATGTCATCAAATTAATAGGTTGAAATTTGCAGAAAAAATTAAAACTTTCATTACATCTACTTGGAGGTTTACATAGACCTCTAAATAGACATAATATATACGTTTCAAGTATACATAGACCCTTCGTATAGAAAGTTTACATAGCCTTCTACTTTTATTGCACATACATACATTTAAAATAGTAAATAGTCTCAAAGATTGTCTCATCTCATACCATGTAAACGATCACAAAAATTTGGGAATAGCCCTACATCAAAAGTAAAGAAGCCACATATAGGCTTATACAAGTCATACACAATGAAAATGGAATGAACATAAAAGTCATAGTAAAGAAAAGCTGCTTCATAAGCAAGATATAGATGTTATCCTCGTAAAGTGAGGACCTAACAACTTGGATGATAGAGAATATCCAAGCCTTCTTCAAGTCGTCTCGAACGAGCCTTCAATGACCAGAATCTAAAATGTTTGGGAAAAAAGGAACAAAATGGGGATAGTACTTCACATGTACTAAGTATGAAACCATATGCATATATAGGACCAAAACATGCTAAAAAGGGGCATTTTGTCAAAACATGTCATTTTACCCTTTTAAAAGTCAAATGCAAAATCAAGAAAGTCATAACAATTAACCAAACATGCTTACTAACTTAAAAAAGTAATATGTAACCCAACATACTTGAACTCATAACTTACTACAACCCTATCATCAAGGAATAACATCTAACCCTTCTTGGAATAACCTCCAAAACCTAATTGTGAATTGTGCACCCCGATCCGATATAATGGATAACGGAATACCATGGCGACAGACAGCCTCATCTATGAAGATCCTAGCATAATCTTCCGCCTAATAAGTAGACTTGACAGGAATAAAGAGAGCATACTTAGACATCTATGCACAACCACCCATATAGAATCATATGACCTTTGAGTCCGAGGTAAGCCCACTACAAAGTCCATGTTGATGTCTTTCCACTTCCGAGTAGGAATTTGGATCTCTTGAAGTAATCCACCTGGATTTTGGTTTTCGTCTTTTACATATTATTAATTTAGAAATTTAGCAACAAAATCTGTTATATCCTTCTTCATACCTTCCTACCAATAAATTTCACTAACGTCATGGTACATTTTTGTTGAACCCAGATGAATTGTGTAGCGGAACCCTTGGGCTTCTTCTAAGATTCGATCCCTCAACCCATCTTATTTGGGAACACATAATATCCCTTGGTACCTTAAAATACCATTACCCCCCCCCCCCAAGGAAAATGCCTCATTAAGCTTGCGGAGGACCGTTTCTTTAAACTCCATCAATGATTTGTAAAGGTTTTGCTTGGACTTCACGTCAATAACCAATGATGACTCGAAGTTATCATGAACCATGAAACCACTACCCGAATAATCTTATAATCTCACTCCCAAACTAGTCAACCTATGAACATCCTTCACTAGGTCTTTCTTGGTTTCATCAATGTTGGATACACTATTATAGTCATACAACTTAGGGCCTTCACAACCACAATAGACTTACCGGGGTGATAGGACACTCATGTCATAATCTTCAACAATTTTAACCACCTTTTTGCCAGAGGTTCAACTACTTTTTGGTAAACACATATTGCAAACTCTTATGGTCTGTGAACACGTCAACATGAACAGCGTACAAGTAATGTCTCCATATTTTCAAAGAAACACCACGTCCGCTAATTAAAGGTCATGAGTTGGATAGTTTCTCTAATGTACCTTAAGTTGCCTAGAAGCATAGACTATCACCTTCCCATGTTGCATAAGCACACAACCCAAATCTACTCTGAATGCGTCACAATACACAACAAAACCCTTTGTACCCTCCGCTAAGGTCAACACTGGAGTGAAGGTAAGCCTATCCTTCAACAGTTGAAAATGTTTCTCACATGCCTACGACCACTTAAATTTCTTACTCTTTTGGGTTAAATTAGTCAAGGGAGATGCAATCAACGCAAAATCATCCACAAACCTCCAATAATAACTGGCTAGACCCAAGAAACCTAATGTCAGTTGAATTCAATGGTCTAGGGCAATTCTTCACCGCCTCCGTTTTCTTTGGATCTACCTCAACTCCTTCACTAGAGATGATATGCCCAAGAAATTCAACTGGCCTCAACTAAAACTCACACTCGCTATATTTTCCAAACAATTGATGTTTCTTAAGGATTCGCAATACCACCCTCAAATGACCCATATGGTCACTCTCATTCTTCGAATTTACCAATATGTCATCAATGAAAATAATGACAAATGAGTCTAGGTAATTTTGAAACACTTTGTAAATTAGGTCCATAAATGCCTCCAGAGCATTAGTGATACAAAAAGACATTACTAAGAATAAATAATCACCATATCTAGTTCAGAATGCCGTCTTTGGAATATCCTCACCTCTCACCCTAAGTTGGTTATATCCCGACATTAAGTCAATTTTTGAAAAGTAGCTTGCCCCTTGGAGTTGGTCAAACAAGTCATCAGTCCAAAGAAGAGGATACTTATTCTTAATGGTGACTTTATTGAGTTAGTGGTATTCAATACACATTCTTAAGGGCCCATCCTTCTTCTTCACTAATAAAACTGGAGAATCCTATGGAGAAATACTAGGTCTTATGAAATCTTTGTCTAATAAATCTTTGGGTTGAGCCTTCAACTCTTTCAATTGGACCGGATTCATTCGATAAAGAGGAATTGAAATGGGATTCGTATCTTGTAGAAATTAGATACCAAAATTGATTTCTCGTACAAGAGAAATACCGGAAAGTTTATTAGGAAACACCTCTGGAAATTCACTCACTAGGGGACCGACTGAATGGGAGAAATTTCAGAGTTTAGATCTTGGACTCTTACAATATGGTATAGACAACCTTTAGAGATTATTTTGCAAAATTTTAGACAAGAGATTATACGGCCTCTAGGAATAGAGTTTTCCCCCTCCACTCTACAACAGGTTCATTTGGAAAGTTGAACTTCACCACCCTTGTCCTACAATCAATAGAAACAAAGCAAGCATGCAACCAATCCATACTCAATATGACATCAAAATCAATCATATAGAATTCTACTAGTTCAACATAAGAAACTCTATTGGACAATGTTATAGGACAATTTTTATATACCCTTTTACCAACAACTGACTCATCTACCATAGTAGAATAAAAAAAGTTCATGCAAATATCAAGTAAGATATCAAACTGTTTGGATACTAGAGAAGAAACAAAGGATAAAATAGCACCGGGATTAAGTAAGACATATACATCTATAGATAAGACATTCAACATATCAGTCACCACATCGGGAGAAGTCTCTTGCTCAACCCTAGAGCGGAGAGCATAGAAGTTGTTCTTCTTTGGAGCATCAGTAGAGACACTTGGTTGAACTTGACCACTACTCTTGTCTTGACTCCTCACATTAGGGAAATCTCTAACCTTGTGCCCGCTCTTGCCGCAACCAAAGTAATCATTTATCCCCGTAAGGCAATCACCATAGTGCTTCTTGCCACACTTTCCAAAAGTTGGATTCTCGGTTGGTTCTTAATTATCTTTTCCCTTATTGAACTTAGGGTTAGACTCCCTATCACCACTAGCCTTTGGAAACTTTGAAGGGAAACCCGCTTCTTAAATATAGGCTTGTCTTGTATCTCAACCCTATTCTTTGAAGAACCTCCATCAAAAGATCTTGACCTCTTAACATCATTACGCTTCCTCATAGACCTTTCCTCTTGCTCATGCTTGGAATGCACCATAAGACGAGAAATATTCATGTTGTCGTGTAACATAGCCGAATGACACTCCTCTTGCAAATCATCTGACAACCCCGTCACAAAGCGGCTCATTTCATCTCTAAGATTGGAAACCAAAGAAGGAGCATATTTCGACAATTTAGTGAATTTTAAAGAGTATTGATGAACACTCATACCTCCTAGCAAGGTTGATGAACTCCATCCAGTTTTGGCCTCCCCTCATTTCCCTAGAAAGACCGATCAGAAACCTTCTTGAATATCCCCAAACCAAAACACAACTCTCAAGGCCGATTAATACCTCCATCTGCCTAAATCATGCTTGAGACACTTCCTTGAGTTGATAATTGGCCAACTCGGCCTTTTCTCGTGGACAAACCCATAGCCAAAAGTATCTTATAGACTTCATCGATAAATTCCTGGGTTCTTCCTCAACCTTATACCCGTAGAAAGTAGGGGATTAATCCGATTAAAATCTCTTAGATGGGATTCCACTAGTTATAACTTGTTGATGAGGACATGGCACAACCTCCCGGTTTAATTAATCTGTCATAGCTTGGGCTTGGGTCGTCGATGCGTGTGCTTTAGTGGTGATAGCTTGAGCCATTTGGAGAAGGGTGTTCCTTATATTCTCATCCGTCAAAGGGGGAGGATTGACCGGTACATGCTCCATGTTAGCATCTTCTTCAAGTGGAGGAACTTGATTACCATGGGGAGGAGCTCCCACATTGGAAATTTCCTCTTCAAGTCTCCGAGGCGCATTCCTTTGAGTGTTCATTCTTCCTATGAACACAACAATAGGATTAGATTCAAAAACACACCATAAGTATACTCTAATGGCAGAATATAGGATTTCCAAGAAAGAGAGTGATTCCTAAGCATCACATAGGTTCCTATTTATAAGTGTGGCGCGCTTCACAATTATGAATACAAACCTACATAGACGTTGTAGAGAGAGAGATATAATTCAATAATATTCAAATTCATGCTCTGCAACCAAGTTTGTCACATTTCGGTTTACCCCCTAGACGTAATTGGTGTCGTCGTCCTCTTTGAGAACTAAGACTAGCCCCTTTGTCTCATGTCATTACATTCATAGGTTGAAATTTGCAGAAAAATTTAAAACTTTCACTACATCTACTTGGAGGTTTACATAGACCTATACATACACATAATATATACGTATAGAGTATACATAGAACCTTCGTATAGGAAGGTTACATAGCCTTATACTTTCATCGCACATACGTATATTTAAAATAGTAAATGGTCCCTAAGATTGTCTCATATTATAAAATATAAATGATCATAAAAATTTGGGCATAGCCCTACATCAAAGGTAAAGAAAACACATACAAGCTTATACAAGTCGTACACAATTAAAGTGGAATGAGCATAAAAGTCTTAGAAAAGCAAAGCAACTTCATAAGAAAGATATTGACATCATCCTCAGAAAATGAGGACCTACCCACTTGGATGATAGAGGATATCCAAACCTTCTTCAAGTTGTCTTGAAAGAGACTTCAATGACCGGAACCTAAAATATTTGGGAAAAAATAAGATAATGGGATTAGTACACCACGTGTACTAAGCATGAAACCATATGCACATATAAGAGCAAAAATATGCTAAAAGGCATTTGCAAAATGGTCATTTACCCTTTTGAAAATCCAAATGCCAAATCGAAGCAAGTCATACCAATCAACCAACATGCTTACTAACTTAAACAAGTATAGTATACACATTCTCTAACCCATGACTTACTACACCCTATCACAAGGAATAACATCACAAGTCATGACTAAGAGATAATCATATCATAATAAGCAAGACACGACTCCATGAATCCTTATCATTAACAAGTGTCCCGACTCAAGCAATGCCCCATAACCTTAATCAAGTATATGACAAGAACATAACCAATGTCCACTTCCCATAATATAACATTTAGGTATACATTACATCTTATCGTAACAACATAACCCAACGCTACTCATAAGTGAACTAATCAACATATAGTATCAACAATGTGCAAGTCAATATGTATATAGCATATATCATTATAAATAAACATATTAAAATATCGTCCTAGACGTACCGCAAGGCTAACTAGTGCAATGCTTAGTAGTGTCCATACCCCTACCGAACTAAGCTAGAACCCTTTAGTTACGTAGTTAGAGTTCAAATCTTAATTCATTTTACCTTTTTTTTGGAACATCTTGCCCACCGACATAGACAAAATTAGCTAGTGTGGAATCTGGTGTCATAAAACCCTACCGAAAGAAGGCGGACTACTTGCTAAGGTAGTACCAAAACATAAAACATAGAAACAACGTGGATCCACTATCTAGTATTCCTATGGGGAAGCATAGTTCAAGAACTAGGAAATGTAGTTGGGATCCTCTTTATGCTCCATGCATTACAGTCTCCAATGTCAAGAGTAATTTAGTGCTCCTACCTTCCCTATGTGGGAAGGGACACTCCTCAATTTTGTTCACTCGGTGCTAAGATGGAGTCCCTTTTTGAAATGTCTTTAAGCCTTTAATTATCAATCATAGCTTTGTTTAGGTCATAGGGTCTACCCCATATATAATTATCATCATCAATAGATCAATAAGAATTATATGAGTACAAGTCCTTTCATTACAATTCATATAAGTGAGGTTAATACATTAGCATTTCATATCGTAATATGCACATTGATAATCATCACCATCCTTATAACACATACACTTTAATCAACCTCAACCTCACAACATATTCAAGACATTTAAATTCAAAATCATACCGTCCTATCAATCCTAATACAAGGCTCACTCCAATATAGCATCACGACTAAACAACAATTAATCACAATTGGAAGTAAAGATAGAGATCATAAGACCTACCAAGTCTCTTTCACAATTCATGACCAAGGTATTACCATAAATCAATAACTCAACCCAATTAGGAAAGTAAAATCATCACAAAATGATAACCAATAAAATAACAAGGCCAATTACATCACTATAACACAATTCAACACTAGATCGTAGTTTAAGACAAGATACTTAGTCCAATTCCATAATATAATTCATAACCTTAATCACATATCAACAACTATCATGGTAGACCTATAATTCATCTTAATTTATTAATAATAACACCATAGGATAGTAATCTAATCAATAACCAAGTCAATTGACTGATCATAATACAATATAAACCAGATCACAAGTTAGGGTTAGGGGTTCAATATCATGTTCTTCAATTTAGGTCAAAACAGCAAAATTATCACAATAAAGTTAAAATACATGTTAATATATTCAATATAACTTAAATAAATCATCAAAAACTCAATTCATAACTTCAGTTTCGAGATTAGATGAAACCCACATGAAAACTCAACTTTTGAAATTCATTTTGAAGGAACCCTTTGAGGAAAGAGCCTCAAAGGTGAACAGATCTCATACCTTAACGTTTAGACAAAGATTTGAAGATGACTTCGCTCCTTTCCAGACCCCAAAGACCTTTCTTAACTTAGTCTTAATGTGTCTTCACTAGAGACATAAAGATAAAGAAGGTGAGATTGGTTTTAGAAAGTTTCTCGATTAGTTTAATGGTTGGGAAACTTTACTATGGGGGGTTGACTAAATTAATTCGGCACCTTGAGTGAGGAGTTGGTTGTGGAGAGTGATGATTGTGGGGGGTGGGTGGGGGGTTAGTTGTTGGGTGAGTGGTCAGTGAGCGAGGGTGGTGGGGGGGGTTGAGGTTGGAGTGGGGCGGGGTGGATTGTATAAATGTGATTGGCAGCGATGTAGGGGGGGGGGTTGCTGTAGTGGGTGGTGAGTCGGGGGGATGTATGGGGTGAGGTTTGGTGGGGGGGGGCTGTGAGGTGGGGGATGGGGGGGGATCACGGGTTATGTGTTGTGTTTTGAGGGAGAGTGGGGGGGGGGAGGGTGGGGGTTTGTGGGTGATGTAGGGTTTGTGGCATGGAGCGGTGGTGGGGGGGAGTGAGAGGGAGGGTGTGGGCGTGTTTTTTGGTGAAGGGTGGGGTTTGAGGCGTGGGGGGGATGCTATTAGTTTTGTTGGGAAGGTGGTGGGGGTGGGAACTTGTTGGTTAGGTTATGGGCTTGGGGTGTTGTGGGTTGGAGGTGGGGGGCTACTAGGGGGAGGGTGTGTGGGTGGGGTGTATGGGGGGGTTGGGTGCGTGGTGGGGGGGATGGTTGGGAGGTGTGGGAGAGTGTTTGATGTGTGGGGGGGATTGTGTTGGAGATGAGGGGGGGGATATGAGATGTGGGTTTCTTGGGGTTTGGGTCAGGTGGGTGGGGGGAGTGTGGTGGGTGGAGGGGGGGGGCGAGAGTGGACGAGTGGGGTGGGGGGGTGGCGGGGGTTTCTTACGTGGGTGGAGGGTGTGGGGATGAGGAAGGGTTGAGGGTGGGGTGGGTGGTGTGGGGGGGGTAGTGGGGGGTAGGGGGTAGGGTGTGATGGTGGGGTGTATGGGTGTGGGGGGGGGTGTTGTACGGAGGTAGTGGAGATAGGTTTGGTTGAATTGGTAATGTTGTGTTGGTGTATTTGAATTTAGTGTGGTGGGAGCTGGTGGGAGGGTAGGTTGGGGTGTGTTTGGTGGGAAGTGTTTTTGAGTAAGGGGATTGTTGGGGAGGGTGGGTGTCAGGAAGGGGTAGGGAAGGGGGGGGTGAAGTGGGTTGGGAGTTGGGGTGGGATGATGGGGTGTGGGGGGTGGAGCGGTTGAGAGGGTAAATTGAGGGATTCTCTGTGGGATTAGTTTGTGGGTGGGGGCAGGATAGTGTGTGGAAGGGTGTGATTGGTAAGCTGAGGGGTTGTGGTAGAGGATGGTTCTTGGAGCCCCGCGGGAAGTTGGCGAGGAGCCGGGGGTGGGTGTTTGTGAAGTTGTGGTGGTGAGTGGGTTGGAGTGGTGTTGGTGGTGTGTAGGTGTTGGTGAGGGTGCGCTGGTTTGGTGGTATGGGGTTTGGTTAGATGTGTTAGTGGGTTGTCTTTGGAGTACGGCTGGGGGTGGGGATGTTTTTTGTGTATTATGGGGAGGCGGTTGGGTAGAATGGTGTTTGTGTGTGATTGCTTTTGTACGGGGAATGTTGATGGGATTGGCTGGGGTGGGTAGGTGGGGGGTGGGGTGGAGGGTGTGTGATATGGGCTCTTTATTCAATGATGTAGAGTGGTGAGGTAGAGGCCTAATCACCTAATTAACCACCTAACCCCCTAATTAATTAAATAAACCTAATTAAAAATGTGCAGAAAAAATCAGGTTCCTTACAGATGGAACCCCGTTGACGGGCCATCTGTGAGTCGACGAACTGACCCCCCCCCCCCCTCTGTCTTGCACATCCGTAGGTAAGTTCAGAGACTTGTGCAGGCAAAGGCTTCCACGAATTGGCTAAGTGTGGGACGACGGTGGCATCGAGTGTGATGACCCGAACGTACCCCCTAGAAGTTAAGAGGAACCCTCGTTTCGTTACTGGGCGTACTTGACCCTTTGGGGTCTTGTACAAGCCCTTCAACTAGCATTCATTACATAAGACATGAAAAGTAGTGCAGATTTAAAACTTTCATGAATAATTTAATAAAAAGGAAATATTCATAAATATTTAATAAATCTCATCGTCACAAGCTAAACTTAAAGACACGACATAAATAACATAGAGACACGACCCATTACATTCAAATCAAAATGCATAATAACTCTTAACATAAGGAGACTCAGAAGATAGAAATTATGCCCTCGAATATATGAGGACACTTTGTCTTGAGAGGAACTTTCCCAAGCTTTGCCTTCTAGACTTCAACCTTGCTTCTAATCTATACTTAGATATTATAGAAAATGTATGGGGTTAGTACAAAACAATGTACTAAGTATGGCATATGCAAAACCACGAAAAGGCCATTTTAGTAAATATACATTTTCATGCCAATTAATAACATCATGAATTTAGAATAAAATCATCATAAGAACCATCATTTAACACTTAAAGAAGAACTCAAATTATTTTAATAAAAATGAAGGCATTTAGAGTAACTTCCAAAAACATACAATGAATTAAAAATGCCCTTATAGTGAATTGCTTTCAACTTAATCAATAAGTCATTTAAGGCATTCACAATGAATTCAACTTGTGCAATTACAATGAACTATCCTATTCTAATGAGTGAACTTCCAAGGCCAAACGAAAGAGAAAGTGAACTCATTTTGCTTAAGAGTTTCCCTAACTTGGGATTATCCTAAGACTCACTAAGGTAAGACATGAAGAAAGTATGCATATTCCTCCTTCAATACACACCAAAGAAATCGTCAAGACTACCCCTTTTTTCTTATTCAGCTCGGGAGAAACAAGCCCTTCAATCAATGGCAAGACATTAAAAGACACCCAACAAACCACCAAAGTTTTCCCTTTCGGAATGCCTACTTAATGCATGAATTATATGGCAATCCCTACCACCGACCTACCCTAAGTAGCACATTCTTTTTAGGAGGTTTGCAACAAGTCCTTCCTTTCGAAGTTTTCTACTTTGGCAATGGATGGGGGGGGGGGGGGGGGGGTGGGGGGATGATAGCGTCCATACACCACCTACCCTAGTAATCGTTCTTTTAGGGACTTAGTCTGGCAATTCAATTCAAATAATTTCACTAAGACTCCCCTTTTGGATTGCCTACCTAGTGTAATGGATAAATAGCGTCACATTCCACTACCTACCCTAAGTATAACACTCTTTTAGAAGACATAGCACGTTCATTTCTTTTGTGGGAGTTAGCTTAACCGACATAGACCATGAGAGCTAGACATGAAATCCCTATTTTAACCCCTATCGTATGAGGGATCCTCACTTTCCTAGAATGAGGTTATTCTCTTAGTATTTACATTGCTTTCCCAATAGCTACAGTTATGCGGGCATAGTTAAGGGATAAGGAGATTGCTACTAGGTAACTCATTCTTTACTAACGAGGAGTACTCATCTTAAGAGGTACATTGGAATACAACATCTCAACTCACGAAATGTAATCCATTTCTCCTTCATATCCTCTCGGTGATAGTCATAACTTCCCATGGATTCTCGACATTATAGAGTATAGGTTAAGGATAACTGTGAACACCACATCTCAACTCACGAAGGGCATTCATCTTCAACCTTTCTTAGAAAGCTCATGGGATGTAGTGGAGTTGATGCTAAACAATTCATCTCAACTCACGAAGAGTGTTCACCCCAAAACTCCCCTTTAGGACTTAACTTAGCTTGATTCATTCATTCAAGTGTGAGTCTGTGTGTACATGTTAACACACCTTGCACATAAGCTTCAGTTCATTCTTATTTAACTTCTATAAATCCTTAGACCTTCATTCATCACATCACACACTTTACATACTTCATATAATCATATAAGTCCTTCATACATTATCCTTAACATACTTCTCATAACAAATTTCATAAAACACTTGACAAGAATATCTTCATATCTTCATTAAGGAATACTTTCTAGCCTATTTCACATGACCACTTCATAAGGCACATTTAACAAGAATAGAATATTTATCATCTTACTTCATATAACAATCCATGATAGCCTCATTCGCAATAAACTAGTAACTTTACATTCACACAATTCAAATAAACACCGCCACCAAGAAGATGGACATTACCACTCAAGAGCATTTCAACATTAAAACTAAACAACATACTCAACTTAACCTTTAATAAATGCTTTCATGACCTATAACAATTTATTTAATATTTCATCATAATAAATCCCCTTTGGGCAATAGCTAAACAACAATAACAACCATAAGAAACCACAACTTGAAGAAAACTACCGATCACCGCATTTAACCGTCATTCGTAAGCCACATTTGAAGAAAGCTTTAACATGATTTCATTGAAGTTTTTAACCTTACAATAACAACTAAATGACGAACACCATTATTAAGTCATTAGAAACGTTTTCCAGGCAAGACCCCATATTTAGATTTTGAAGATTAGTAGAACTATGGGGGGGGGGGGGTTGAAAACCCATTTTGAAAATTAGTTTGAAGGGACTTCTTGAATGAAAGATATTTCAATACCATACCTCACATGGAATAAATACCAAATATTTTTGATGAAGAAACAACCATCAATATCCCTCTTAGCATCCCTTGACTTCTACCTTCCATTGAGACTAGAGAGAGTCTTCTAAGAGAGAGGGGTTTTGGATTTTAGGAAGAGGGGTCTAAAATGGGGTCTTAGGGTTTAGAAAACTTTAACATACCTAATAAACACTAAAATTATCCACTTGGGTTCTTAAAAGACTTTGGGTTTATTTACATAAAACACCCCAAGTTTGCAGCAACTTCACAGACTTGGCAGCCTAACAGACGAACCTTCACCAATGGACCATCGGTGAGCCAACGGACCATTGGTAGGGTCTCGTTGGTGGATACTTAGCTTCAAATGGAGCATGGACAACTAAAATCACTTGTATAATCGACTCCCTAAGTTTACGGACCGTTGAGGGACCAACGGATTGTCCTTAGGGTCGTCGATGGCCACTGATTTTTGGCAGATTTATCCCAAGTCTTGGGCCCTTCATCTAGGGCCCCTTGTGGGCCCTAGGTGGGGGTTGTGCCCGGACATTAAACCCCTAAACTAAGTCATCTAGGTTTCAGGAACATCCAATGCAAGTTTCAAGTAAAATGAATAAGTAAAACTCATCTAAACACAACAAAACACACTAGTACATTCTAAGGCATACTTTCCGAACGTCATGGACATTCTTGATCGATTGAACTGCAAACTTCACTGCCTAACGACACTAAACTAAATTATTTTAAATTTAAATTAACTCAAGAAACACTCATGAGGCTCTAGTTCACCTTAGTTCATTTTGGGGCGTTACATCGACGCCCTGTAAGTCCACACACGGACCGTAGCTTGTCCCGTCGATGCACACTGCCAAGGCAATGTTGCCTCAACTTGCAGGGGTTCTCTTGAAGAGACCTTGGTTGGTCCTTGGGGATTCGTATCCGAACGTTTCTACCATGAAACAACTTAAAACACCTATTATATTCCCTTTTACAACTTTTCATGAATTTTCGACTCCTAAAAACTAATCAAATGTGGTAAGGCACACTAGTACCCCTTTGAACCAACTTCCAGACGTCATGGACGTTCTTCGACGTTTTGGTTTCTAAACTTCCTAAATGACCTATATTCATCAGAATGGAGTTAAAAAAGTACTTAGACCTCATGACACCTATGTTAGGATTTACGACATGTCTTGAATTTTTGAAGTGTTACAAAGCCTCCTTTACCAATTCGTTCTATTAGTGTTCACCGTTTTCACTAGAATTTGCTTGATTTAACGATTGGACACCTCAACTTAACTTCTAGTCTGTGGATGGTAAGGAGTAGACATATTATAACAAGCACCATATTTATCTAATAGTCCTTTGAATAATTAATTACAAAAGTTTGAGCCAGTATCACTAACAATGGCCCTAGGTGTGCCAAATCTGGAAAAGATGTTCTTTTTCAAGAATGCGGTGACACTATTTTCCTTCATTGTTAGGAAGTGCAATTATTTCCACCCATTTCGACACATAGTCAATCTCCACAAGAATATACTTAATCCCATTGAACTCACAAACGGTCCCATAAAGTTAATGACCATACATCAAATACCTCAATCACTAGATATACGATTCTAGGGGAGTTCTTGTATCTTCGAAATTCTTCCATCTCGTTGGCATCGATCACATGATTTTGCAAAATTGTGAGCATCTTGGTGAATGGATGGTCAATAATACCCACACTACAAGATCTTGTATGCATTTCGAATACCACTATGGTGTCCACCAACAGGCGATGAGTGACATGCTTCCAAAATAATCAACATCCCGACCCCAGATACACAACGGCGAATCATCCCATCAACGCAATTAATGTATAAGTAAGGCTCATCCCAAAAGAACTTTTGCACGTCATGCATGAACTTTTTCCTCTGGTTGAAAGTCAAATTTGTGGCACTATATCACTTGCAAGATAATTCGCAAAATCTGCGAACAATGGGATAAAATCTTGAGAAATGACCAATACATGTTCATATGGGAAAGTATCATCAATTTCAATCTTTTATCCTAAGTCACGCATATCTTTATCCTATAATCTAGACAAGTGATTGGAAACTTGATTCTAAGTCCCCTTTCTATATTTTACCTTGAAACCAAACTCTTGTAGCAATAGTACCCATCTGATCAACCTTGGCTTAGAATCCTTCTTCTCCATCAAGTAACTTAAGGCAGAATGATAATTATGTACTATGAACCTCATGCCAAGCAAATATAATCAAAAATTTTCAAATGTAAATAACACTGTAAGAAGTTTGTGTTCGGTTACCATGTAGGTTTTTTTAGCTTCGTTCAGGGATTTACTCGCATAGTAGATGGGATGAAGGATTTTATCCCTTCTCTGTCCCCATACCACACCAAGCGCAACCCCACTCGTATCACACATCACTTCAAATCACTCACTCCAATCTGGTGAAATAATAATGGGTGTAGACACCAACTTCTCTTTCAACTCTCAAAATTACTTCAAGAAGGATTCGTTGAAATAGAACTTACATTCCTCTTCGATCACCTTGCATAAAGGATGTCCAATTTTTTAAAAATCCTTAATAAACCTCTTTTAAAAACCACCATGCCCAAGAAAACATCTCACACCCTTGATAGAGGTGGGTGGAGAAAGCTTCTCTATTACTTCCACTTTAGCTTGATCAACCTCTATACCTTTTTCGGAGATGCGATGGCCTAACACAATGACTTCTTTTAGTTTAAAGTGACATTTCTCCCAATTTAGCACCAAATTACAATCCTCACATCTTTTAAGTACCTCAGCCAAATTACCCAAACACCGATAGAAGGATTCCCCTGCTACAGAAAATAACCCATGAACACCTCAATAGTGTCCTCCACCATATTAGAGAATATTGAAAACATACAACGCTGGAAAATATTTGGTGCATTACATAACCTGAACGACATCCATTTAAATGCAAAAGTCCCATATGAGAAAGTGAAGGTGGTATTTTCTTGGTCTTCTAGAGAGGCAAAGATTTGATTGTAGCCCAAGTAGCCATCAAGAAAGCAATACCAAACTTTGCGTGCAAGTCTGTCTAGCATCTGATCCATAAAGGGCATGGGGAAATGGTCTTTTCTATCAACACATTCAACTTCCAGTAGTCCATGAAAACTCTCTATCCGGTCACTGGACGCATTAGAACAATCTCGTTCCTCTCATTAGGTACCACTGTCATCCCACTCTTTTTAGGTACGCATTGAACAGGATACACCCTACTGTTGTCTGGAATACGATAGATGACCACAACATCTAACCACTTGATGATCTCCTTTTTCACTACCTCTTGCATAGGTGAATTCAACCTTATTTGGTTCTCAATGCTTGGTTTGTGATTGGGCATGAGTTGGATTTTATGGGAACAAATATCGGGAGAGACCCCAATAATGTCTGTTATAGACCAACCAATGTCTCCTTTAAACCTCTTCAATACTGTCACCAAGCACTTTACATGTTGTTCATTCAAATTTGCTACCGGCAAAGTGTCCCATCTTCCCAAGAACACATGCATCATATGAGGTTGTAGAGCCTTATTCTTTAATTTAGGGGCCTCCTGAATAGATAATTTTGAGGGTCGAAACTCACGATGCTTCATATCCAACTCTAATTTCTTCGTCTTTGACAGATATTCATCTCGTTTAAGTGAAGTCACCAAAGACGTGGGTCTTCAATACCATCACTATCAAAATTCATGATAACTGCGACTAGTGCCTCGACACTTAGTCGCTATTTAATTTGCACCTCAGATTTACTCTCGACCTTTTAGGATATAACATATACCATTTGTAGATGACCACTCTAGTTCATGGACCTACATATACTGAAAGTTGCTTCTTCATTGTTCAACCTAAATTTCATCTGTGCCTTTTCCATGTTTACTAACGCACGCCCAGTGGCAAGGACTGGTCTTTCTAAAATAATAGGGACCTAACAGTCAAGAATCACAAAATCAGCCGAAAATATGAATGACTCTACTTTCAAAAGCACATCATGGAGTACACCAATGGGCCTCTTTAAAGTTCGATCGGTCATCAGCACCTGCATTGTAGTAGGCTTTGGGTCACCCCAGCCTAACTTCTTATAAATAACAAAGGCATGAGATTTATGCTCGCACCAAGATCACATAGGGACAGTAAAGTGTAGCAATCCTATAGTACATGGAATACTGAAGGCGCCCGGATCTTCTTTCTTCTGTATAAGAGACCTTATAGCAATAGCAGTACAATGAAGCACTCTGTCATCATCTTTAAAACTCAAAGATCTCTTCTTAGTCACCATGTCCTTCATTAACTTAGCACAACCAGGCATTTGTTCCAAAGTTTCTATCAAAGGGACATTAATAGAAAAATGTTTTAACATAGTGATATATCTCCGGTATTTTCCATATTCAGTCTTCTTCACTAATGTCTGAGGACATGGTTGTGGAGGTCAAGGAATGGAGACCACTTTCTGAGATATCTCTGCTTCTTTCACCATTTTTTCCACCAATTGTCCATTTGTTTCGAATACCTCTTTGTTTTTTATCATATCACCTTTTTCTACAGACGACATAGGTGGATCAATGGTTTGCTTACCCCCTCGAATTGTGATTCCCATGCAATGCCCGTTATTTTTAGGATTTTGGATAGTGTTGCTAGAAAGAGTGCTTGGTTGGTATGGGTTCACAAAAGTAGAAAACTGAGCCATCTGTAACTCAAGGTGCTTAATCAAAATCGCATGTGCATCCACTTTTTGTCCAATGATATCTAAGTCACCTCTCATCTGTTTGACATTATCTTCACTAGCATCTAACCTCCTCATCATCTTTTGCAGCATATCATCAACTCACGCCATACTACCTCCACCATCTATAGGAGTAACTTCTCAATTGTGGGGGGGGGGGGGAATGTAGGGTCCACTCCGATCTTTTTTGTTACCATAGTTATTTAGGTTAAAGTTAATGTCGTGGTTATAGTTCCCATATCAGACATATTGACCCTCTCGGTTGTAGGTACCATAGTTCCTACCTTGGTGCCAATTTTCCTAATTGGAGCCTTGGGCGTTTGGTCGGAAACCCCTCGCCAGATCATTCACTGCACAGGCATCCTCTTGATAATAATACTCATCTACTGGTAGTGGTGGTTTAGTCAAATATTTTACCACGTTTACCTTCTCTGCACCTCCACTTACATATTTCAAGACCAACCCCAGCGCGTTACTAATCTTTTCTCCCGGGGCCAACTCTTTACGCAGCTCACCTGTTGTGGGTTGTCTGTGTTTGTAATGCACAACCAAAAATTTCTCCCAGAATTACAAACTTATCACTATAGTTCCAATCCTTGTTGTTGCGAGATATCTTCTCCAACTTCTCTACAATCTCAACATAGGTACATTCCCCATAGGATCCACCTCCAATAGTATCCAACACTGCTTTATTGTCATCTTCCCTCTAAAGAAGTATTATTTTAGTGAATCATCATTAATGCCAAAAAATTATTCACCTTATCTTTGTGGTTGATATTATTGGGTATTGGATAGTAATTTGTGATGAACACATCTATCAACTGATCCCAGGTATGAATAGAGTTTTAGGGCAGCTCGGTGAACCTTGTAGCGGCATTTCCTGTCAGTGATAAAGGAAATATGTGTAGCCCGATGATGTTCCTATCTAAGTCTGGTCTACCCACATGACTTTTCCAGACAGACCTCAATTGGGTTATGTTATCATGTGGATCCTCCGATGGAAGACACGAGAATAGACCTCTCGCGGTGAGTATCTACATAAAGCTACTCATCACCACGAATGTGTGCCTAGGTGGTAGAGTGGGTAGGACAGAAAGTCCATCAGAATCTGCAATGTTCACGTTGCCCTTGTAGTAATCCTAAAGTCGTGGGGCAGGAGGTTGCATGCTCAAAGCATTATCCAACTGATTATCAACACGAACTTGGTTTTATGCCTCAACCTATAATAGAGGTTAATGGATTTCCACAGGACCTAGATTTCCTCTGTTAGGGTTTGCTGGCGCCTTTTAATTCTCCTTTTTTAAGGTTTTATCAATTTTGGGATCGAATGGAATGAGTGGTTCTCCTCAAATCTGTGTACTAGGAATACACTAGAGCTAGAGCTGAAAGAAACAAAAAGAAAAAGAAAAAGTGTGCAAACTTATTAAGTCACTTTATGGACTAAAACAAGCACTGAAGCAATGGCATGCGAAGTTTGATCAAACCATGTTGCCAAATGGATTTAAGATTGATGCGAATATAAATGTTTTGATAATGCTACTCACAAATTGGAACTCATTGTTCCTATATGAGATGACATGTGATTAATGCGCAAATCACGGACATTTCCAATGTAAAAGCTTAGTATGTGTATGCTCTATAGAAGTTGATATTGATATCTTGGAGTTATGAGTGTATGGGAATTAAACTTCTCAAAAACTCCTCACGTCTTAGTCAGTGTCTCAAACTCATTATCAAAAGGTACTTGAAAAATTCACATCTTTGAATTTAAAAATGGCAAAGACTTCAATTGATGGGAAAAAAAAACAACCTTCATCTTACAAGAATAAAGGTGAAATTCAGTTTCCATTGGACCATGCCAGAGTGTTGAGAAGTTTGACTTTATTTCCTAGTGAATTGACACAATAGGGGGGGGGGGGGGGGGGAAAACCCCCCCCCCCCCATAGCTTGCGCTTTCAATAAAACGACGTGGATTACACCAGTAATTCCAATCAAAATCTTGGGTTGGTAATGAAAAGCGTTTTGGGATATTAGATGACAATGAAAACCTATATGTGATTACAACCCATCCAAACAGAGTTCTTGAAAGGCTATAGTGATGAAAACTTGTTACTGGGTCAATGAAACAAAATCAACAAGTGGATACGTTTTTACTATTGGTAGAGGGGGGGAACATCTTGGAAATCATCCAAACAAACTGTCTAGCTCTCTTACAATGGAGTATCAAATTCATCACCTTACACAAGGAAGGTGAAGGAAGTGAATGACTCCGAAATTCTTGGATTATTCCGTTTGACCAAACACTGGCCCTATATGCAGTACATTGTTGATAGTCAAGATTGCAAATAGGAAGGGACGGAAAGCGTATGTATACTAGAAGAGTCTCGTACATAAGACAACAAAGACAAGTGTTTAAGGACTACTCTCTAGGGGATTATACATTGACTATGTGAAGTCAAAGGATTTTGTCGGATCCAATTACAAAAGGCCTAAGTATCGAGGGGACTTGAAGAAATCATCGAATGGAATGGGAATATGACGAGAACAAGTCATCGATGGCGGTGGTAACTCTACCTAGAAGACTAGAGCGGATCCCAAGATCTAGGTCAGGAGAGGAGATAAAAAAAGCATCGATGGTGGTTAACATTGTCAAAAATATTTTAGGTCATCTTATGATGAGGACAATGATCAGAAACTAGGATAACGATAAAGTACTTTTAATGGTTTTTAAGTTGATCAGGGTAATCAAAGAGTGTATCACAGTTTAAACCATTTACACATCACCTTATGAGTGTGAGGTCAGCGCTTCAAGGAGATCCGATAGGCCAGTTCTCTAAGCACTACTATTCGGGTTGAGTGTGTGACTATGTTGCTAGGTATACCACCAAAGCTCAGACGAATTCAAAGATATCAAATCTTAACGAATGATCTGAAGTATATCAGATATATAGATTCACTACGGAAAGCTTAAAAGGGAAAACCTATTATGCAGATGTGGTTAACCTTACTTAAAAGACACATAAGGGGGTTGTTATGCATATGTTTAACAATAGTCATTCCCATTATGTGGGGAATTTTGGGTGTAGCAAAGTATTGAATGGGAAAAAAAAAAAAAAAAACAGAATATGGAAAAGGGAGCGGGGAAACCAATTTGAAGGGAAATGAAAAGTTCATATGCAAAAGTTGCAAATGAAAAGTCTTTCTCCCATATCGTACAAAATTAACGGGAAATTGTTGTCCTTATATAAGGAAACACCCTTACTCGGAAAGATATAAGAAGAAGGTCCCCTCGGCCCACCGTCGTCGCTCGTTCGACTTAGCTTGGATTTTAGTTTGGATTTGACAATTGATGTGATGATTGATAAAATTTTGTGGACAAAATTTATTAAATTATTTTGTTAATCAAACTAAATCTTTAATGTTATATTCTTATAACGTATTCAGGGGGGGGGGGGGGGCACAATAGTAATTAGCTAATTAACAGAATTATTAGCGGTAACGGTAACATTTCAATAAATTCGTTATTCTTTCGAGGAAGTGTAACTTTACAAACGACACATTTTCTGAAAAGTTGTTATTTTCCAAAAAAATGCAACTTTTGAATAAAACGGCGTCTTTCCTGAACAGATTTCTCTGCCCAACCAAACGTATTCTTGATGAAAAGTGATATAAAATGGAGTCATTTTTTGTTTTTATCCAAACACTTAAGAATTGTTCCTTCTCTGCATCTTTTTTTCTCTAAACCAAAGTGTCGAATCGACTGGAGGTTGTGTGACTGTTGTTGTTCTAGGGCTGAAAGGTCTAAAGAAGTTTGATTGTACCGCTATTCTTTAACAGAATAGAATCCGTTTATGGAGACATTATTTCGTAGACCTCGAATACAAGTGCGGGGAATTAAATTTCTTAAATGAAACAGAATTATGTGGACTCGATTACTTTTGTTGTGTTCTACTTCATCTATTTTGTTTCTATTTTTTCCTTAACCATATGAGTACAGGTTTGTTGTGCAGTCTGTGGTATGAAAAATCAACAAATTACTGTTTGTAATAAATCATTCAGAACACGAAGTAACTGAGATCTTGTAGAACTAAGTAAGTAAGATGAATCGGAAATATAATTATAAAAAGAATAATGAATTGTAAAAATCTACCAGAATTGGACTAATATCTTTTATAATTAGGAAAGAAAAATTAAAGTCCACTGATTCACAGTGTCCCCTTAAGGAAATATTCCCTTCAGATCGAGGTTTGATTGGAAATAACCTCCAGCGGTAAAATGATCTTAATAAGTATAGAGTATAGATCCACAAAACCTCTAATGTCAGCGGAATCATCAATAGAGGAAGGTATACGAAGAAATAGGGTTTTTAAGAATAGAAGGAAGATCAAAAATTGTAGTTTAGAGAATTTAGGAGAATATTCTGAAGAATGATGGTATTTTATACAAGAAAGAATATATTTGAAAGGTTGGAACCCTTTCAAAACTTGACCGACCATTATGAAAGGTGCAACCTCGTCAAATGGGTATTGATGTTCCTGGAAGTGGACACCTTTCAGATAGTATGGCGGGAATTTTTTAAATATAACGAATTAAAACGAAGTCACGGCGACGGATCCGAGTCGGTCGGTTTTAACTAAAAAGTTGAAAACAATTTTGGTTTTTAATTCTATTATCAACTAACTAATTGAAATAATTTTTGCCGTTTAATTAATTAAATAAAATAAATAAAATAAATTTGTCAAAAAAAATTATCTCTCGATCGATCATTTGCCAAAGCCAACAGTCTAGCCGTAGCCGAGATGAAGCCGAGAGAGGACGACGGAACCAGCGCGGAGGGGGTCCCTCTTTTCAACCCTTTACAATTAATAGGAGTGTTTTATTTATTAAACTCTCCTTTTTCACTTTCCATTACCGCTGAGGGACTATTGCCCTTTTTCATTAGAGGATTTAAGTGTTAACCTTTCAAGTTCTCAACGTTTTCAAAGTGCCTCTCCTCCTTCCTCGTATTTCCCATTCGATTTGTACATACCCAACACAGGTTAATAGCAAAAGGTACAAGAAAGTGATCCATAGGAAAATAAGTAATATGGAGGAGGAAGAAGATATAAAAATCATAATCAGGATCAGGTTTATTATAAACTAGTAAATCTGTAATGAGGGAAAAAACAAAAATAATAGGTTGATAGAGATAGGGTTATATCCGCACATTAAAACCACATTCGTTGAAAAAAAAGATTTTTGAGAATGTTGTAAGACTAATTAACTGAACCTTTGTGCCAAAAGGATACCCCAAGAGAGAAGGAAGAAACACACAGGGGCTCAACTCTACGATCCAAACTTCGATTATCAGGAGAAAGAGTGGAAGCAAAACCAAACAACCAAAACATTTACAGGTGGTTGGAGAATAGGAAGGATTACTGAAGGGTTCTCTATGGTGTTTGAAACAGATAATAGTTTCTGTCGGGCCCATATATTGATTAAGTAAGTGATGTTGGTAGACAAATCCCACCCCAAAATTCGATGGAGATGAGTGGACTGAAAAAGCCAAAGGGCTACAAACTTCAAAGATTGCTATGTTCTCTCAATACCACCCCCCATCTTCCCTTTAGTTGAGGCCAAACAAGAAGTTTGATTTGATGAGTCTTGTTGTAGATAAAAAATTAGATGTTCTAAACCTGAACCCAATTTCCCAAGAATTATAATACCTAATATCCCTAACCTTTTGTGAAACTACGTTCTATCTGAAGGAAAGTTGAAATAGGATTGCAAATAGGAAGAAACAGGCATTAATTTTAGTAATTAATAAAAACGTCCAAGTTCCTCTACTATAAAATCCACTATAAAAAAAAATACCTATAACCAGCGTAATAAGTAGGGGATTTATGATGCTCTCAAGTATCAATATTGATTAAATCAAAATATTGTTGAGACGAAATATGACTAATAGGAAAAAGAAATTTGGATTGCTTTGCTAGGAAAAATAGAAAAAGGAACAGAAAAAAAAATTTTTTTTTGAACAAACTGAAATAAACATTTCACGTGATATTCTCCATCATTGATAAGGCATATGCCCCACCTACATGTATAACTTGCTTTGAAAACAGAAAGAAAGAAGAAATACATGACAAAATAGATTTATCATCATCTAGGAATCTAAACTAGAGTTTACAATAAAATTAGGAATGCTTTAAAATAAAATCAAAAAAGCAACTGGAAAGCCTAGTCTTCAAGATGTAGAGACCATCTTGGTTTTCACCAAGGAGCATTTGGCTCTTCATTGAAGGGTCCTGCATGAAAAATGAGAAGGTGTGAAGAATAATATATTAGAAAGTTGTTTGTACATCTTATATACAGAAAATAAATTAAAATGGAAACTAGATACATACAAAACATTATGAATTATTAAATTTGAGAAAAGGTTGACAGATCTCGAATGAGAAATCTTAACCTTTAGTGAATTAGGATGTCTTACTGAAGTAATTCTAGGCAATATTTAAGATTGATAAAAAAAATTTGTATACTAACTCATATATTCATTTGCACCTAAGTTTATAATCCACGTCTTTTTAGTGAACGATTTACCATCAATATTTGAATTTAGAGAGAAATAATTAAGGATTACAATAACACCAACACAATTACTGAGGCTATGACATCATAATTATTGTCTTGATCGATAGTTTTTACCTGTTGAAACATCTTTCATGACATGTTCCAATTGCACCTGTGTGAGAAGTTTCTCATGCTCCTCTGATTCTGCACTAGTCATAAAAGGAATATCAGAAAAGAACAAGAAAATTCATAGAAGTAACAAACATTACTCTAAAGACTGTTGACAAGCTCTGACTTAGTAAATTTAAATCCAACTGAAACTCCAGCATCTTATAACCATTTTTCATGCTGTCCCTGTTGAATTGCATACTTCAAAACAAGATTAGGACTCTTGTTATCAGAGTTTCCCTTTTTCCCCTAAAATTAGTAGGGGGGGGGGAAAATGATCTTTTCCATTGTCAACGATGAAAATCATGAAGAAGATTCCCATGAAATTTTGGTTCTATGGTATTTGTGGACACCTCCCTTTTCTTCTCTCTTGCATCAACCAAGCATAGATTAGGGATAGAACGGAGTTGGTGAATGAAATCATGAGGATATTACCCTCTGGTGCATAATAAGAATCATTAGTTCCCCCATTTGAAAAATCGACACTAATATTTCATATTGCTTGGATTAAGGTATTTTTTTTTTTCCCTTTGCTCTGCCAGAAAACAAGCGCAATTGCATGACTGACGAATCCAACGCATTCAGTTATCCCAAAGACACTTCATCTTAGTGTAATAAGTCATAATATCAATTAGCCCTCAACAGGTCAATTAGTTTCGTTTGAAGCTGAAAAAAAGCTTAACACCAAATTTTCTCCAAAATTGGCTTCTAGTTCTGCCCAAAAATCTTTAACAATGGAAGATTATATAACGCTTTCAGAATTGTCTAGACAAGAAGAGAGTTCAAAAGAAAGGAAAATTACAACGTTGTTGCTCTCATCGCCAATGCATTGTCGGTTTCTGTACCACCGCATGATCATGAGTGATTCATCATAAAACTAGACTTTATTTTCCACAGGCAAGGCTACGTGACCATGCCTATTTTCCATCAATAAAAACTCTGCTTTCACTTCAAAAGTTATATTAACTAACAACATACCGTGAGAATCAGAAGGAGAAGTAAAAAACAAATGAGAAGAATTTATGAGAAGAGAGGTTGCATTAGTTCGTGCAAGAATGGGAACTTGAGTCTCAGAAGAGGTATTTACATGATCTCCAATTGTAGCAAATTATTGATCAGGAATAAAAATGAAAACAGAAGAAACAATTAATGGATCGTGACATATAGAGAAAGTACCGTACAAATGAAAATTATTGTATAAACCCTTCAAACATAACTATTTTTGGTATAAGATAATGAGGATTAAAGGGACTTTTAAAGATTTTTAAAAAAAAAGTTGCCAAAAGGCAAAAATAAAAGAAAAATAATTTCCAAAAAAAAGACCATTACCTTAAATGGAGGACATTACCATTACATTGTCATTAATAATTAGATGAAAACGGCCTATGATATCTTCTAATGAGAATTTCTTTTTTCCTTTTTTATAAGTAAAAGTAACGTAAATGAAGGATTTAAAATTCGTAATGAATTTTGCATGAGTAGGACTCCATCCATATGTCTTGTAACGATTTCTCTTTCATTCATTATCATTTGTTAATCAAAATTGATACAAGGTTTTACCACCATTTCAACACACAACAAACCTTTAATTTTGCATATAACTAACTTTGTATCTCAACTAGTTATATTTGAGGAAAAGTAATTAGTGAGGACAACATGTTAACTCTATGTTTGTATCATCAAACAAATTTGTGTTTATAGCATAAGAAACTACATACCTCCACCAAGATGCAAAGGGTACATCGAAAACAAAGCGATAATAAATTTTAAACAACCATTTCATTACACAAAATGACTCAAATAATTTGACAAGTTAACTATCAAATTGAAATCCAACATAATGAAAAAAGTATAGTTTGGAATAGTTAGGTTCCAATGCAGTCCTTCTGCAAAATAGGCATGAATTCACTTGCATTGAGCCATTGATTGGATACAATCAAAGTGAAAAGGTGTGGTGTTGTGGGGTGACAGTCGTTGCTTCCAATAATCTGCCCATCAGAGTAGTACTAAGCCTACAAAATCAAGAAACAATTAAACTAACTGACTACTAGACCTTAAGCTATAGGAGGGGAGAGGGGCAGACAAATCAAATTAAATAATAACAGTTCTACAAAACAAATGAACATGTATCCTCATCACTTGTAGAAATTCGGTGGTAACTGATACATGACGCTGGATTCATACGTGCAAAAATCATTTCTTGTCAATTCCCCTATTAACATTTCCAACTCTGATCTTGACGAGCCAACGAACCCTAAATTAAAGATCATTCGTTTGTACGAAGAAGAGAAATAGAAATTATTTCATTAAGAAACAGAGAAAAAATTATTACTCGTATTTGTCCCTTATTTTATCAACACTATTTCTATTGTAAACATTTAAAACTTTGGTCATTGAAAATTTGTACCTAAATTTCACATGACAATTTGTCATAATCTCTAGAAGAAGTAACAAGGTTAACAAAATCAATATGGTAATTTTTTGGCAAGGAGGAGGAAAGATTAATAGACATGGAGATTTATCATTAACACAACCAAATCATTAAAGTAAAGTGCATCTAAAACAATAAAAATATGCATATTAAAACATTTAAAAACATACTTAAAGGTGATTTGTGATTAATTATTAAGTTGGTAATTAAATCAAGTATGAGTATGAGAAAACTAATAATGTGAACATTTCAATAAATTAATGATTAAAAAGAAAAATAAAGCTAAAAAGAGAAGAAGATTAAACTAACCATATGAACATTGGCGGGATGTGGGGGAAATGGCATAAGATTTGGTCCATGGTTCACATCCGCAAATCTTGAGGCATAATTCATCACAGCATAAGGAAAGCTCCATATATTATTCGTATTTGGTAGGGCAGGAGTCATTGTATTTGTTATTATTCCATTAGGAATCCAATAAGAAAAATGATTTCTTGGAACAATGGAAACATGATATATGTTTGTTCCATTAGCGAAAACAATAGTTAAGCTCCCATTAGAGGAATAATAATACTCCAAAACAATGAGTACCATACCATTGAGACGGAATCCTGGTCTTACATAGTAAATTCTAGAACTATGTGCAGCAGAGGTCATATTTCGCAAAATGATATTCCTTGTACTAGTACGATGCGGCATTGTACTTTTCTTTAAGACAGTCACTTCTTCAAACAAATTATTTCGTAATGTTTCTGAACCGGAATCACAATTGAAGTAACAATGTTAACCAATAAGGAAGTTTTATTCCAAATAATGTGAAGCACCTTTTGCTTCTTCATCTAACTTTTAAAGAAAAACATGAAAAAACGCGCATGATTATGAGGTCCAAAAAAAAGTATAGGACTACAATTTCAGGTGCGCTGTGAGGGTAACCTGAAAATGCCAATTACAGTCAAGGTGAAGAAGGGCCAAAGGATGGGGGATTAATGTAATTTACGTGAAACACAGTAGTATAATAAAAATATGTTTCAAGTGATTATCATTGACTCTTTTCTTTTTTCTTCATACACATTTGAAGGAAAGATCAAAAAAGCTGAATTATGAAAAATCAATAAGTGGATATACAATCAAATACATTTAGAAAGAATATGAAACGAACATTAACAAAAAAATGCATCCAACTCATAAAAGAATGTTTCGAGAAAAACGATGCGTAGAGATATATTGAGATATATGTGAAACATAGAGATTGTAACCCACTCTAAATATTCGAAAGAATGGGTCTTTTAAATATAACATGCCAATTCCTTTGAATATGTTAATGCTTCTGTGATAGAAAAATTTAATGGACAACAAGAATAGCTAAAGATAGACATAAAGGAAAGCGGACGAGGTGAAACAGAGGGACCGAAAGGTTGAAGCCAGGGGGGAGACGCAAAAAGGAACACGGGAGCACAGGAAATCGGGACAGGGAACTCGGGCAATGAGAAACAAGATACCATAAGGAATAAAAGGAATAGTAAACACAATCAAGTTTTTTATTCTCTTGGGTAGAGGACTATTAGAGAGGAAAATTCTAAAAGTTATACTAAGATGCATTTCTCCACAAGGGTCTGATAATGATTTTATTCTTAAATTCAATGTACAAGTTAAACAAACATACATAGAGTACTCATATAGTCCATCAAACTAGTTTATAATTCATACATAGCTAATTTGACTAACATTTATTAAATGTCTACATGAGAATTCAATCAACAAAGCTTCTCAAATAGAATTTCAAATAAAATTAATGTAGCACATCACCAACAATAAAAAAAATTGCATAGCATGAATGTGGTCAAATTTAAGTAAAAAAAACGAACTTAACTTAATGAAAAAATGAAAAATTAATGAAATGATGATTAGAAGGCCTAACATTAGGGAGTAGATCTTCAAACATGCTTAATTACTGAGGACGTGAGAAAGAACGGCTTGGGGAGGCGAATTGTCATAGTGCTTCCAAGTGCAATGAACTAATTGTAAAAGGATTTGGATCAATGTTGATAAAAGCAAGTTAAATTGAGATGGTTGGCAGCCCATTGATCCAGATTTACAAATGACGGTGATGTGATAGCTTTTTTTATCTCGCTAAATAATTTCATTTGAGACTAGAAAAAATTTTCTACAACTAGGATTGAAGCATGTATTAATAAATATATTGCACTTAGAGGACAAAAGAGAGTAATATTTAGTTAGATGATCCACTTTAGAACTATTAAGATAAACATGTTTTTCTTGTTTCATATTTGAGTTTTGGGAGCATTTTTCACATGACTACTTCCACATGAAAAATGCTAAAAGTTTTTTGAATTATTTTCTTGTTCTTATCTCCTTTTTATCACTAAAACTTCTCGACATTAATTCATAGATCTTCATCCAAAACTCCACTATATTCAATTGATTCTGGTTAAAAGATTAGTTCCTTTTTAATCTTCTCTTTGTCAATTAATATCATATGCATTTTTGAAATTTTAATTTTGAACAAATATTTTTAAAAAATCAAATATATTTAATCACTTGGTGCAAAACTATACACAATTTTTTACTCAAGTTTTATAATGTCAATCATTTTTCCTATAGTATGTATCATAGCTTAGCAATCTCTTATTGGTAAACATAGAATTGTGTCACCAATTAAAACATCAATAACAAAGATCCAATAAGTGTTCTCAACACTGCACAGACAATTTTCAAAATATACATATTGTAATCATACAATTTAAAAAGAAAAGTCTCTACTTAAAATTTCACCAATGGAACAAAGTACCTCAAAATTAGAAGGTTGCAACATTTAGACCAGGCAACGCCTCAATCATCATGATCAAAAATCTCCAAAAGTAAAAATTTTTAGAGAAATAAATAAATATACTTAAACAGAACTACAGAGAATAAATAACTAGTAGACAAGGGGACATAATATAGCTATTTATAAGAGGATAAACAAGACGACTCAAAAAAAGTCACATGCAATAAAAGTATCAAGAACAGACAAACAAAACTCCGGAAGAGAAGAAAAATAATGTGGTAACTTGGGATCATTATAAAAGAGTGACTAAAAACAAAAAGGACTATATACAACAGAATTGTCAATGAAAATACAAAATAGAAAATACATAAACTGTACAAAAAAGACAAAAGCAGCAAGTCTTAGGATGCCAAAAGTTTCCCATGATCCAAGTCTACGATGGTCACAAGAGAATCAATGTTAAGCGAGGGTGGATCATTGAAGAATATGCATCAGAAAATGATGGAGAAGTGAAGCATGCGTAGGCAAACACTAGTTCCAGTAAGCATGCATCACAAGCCGGCGAGCTCAAAAATACCATAGATATAGAATAAAAATTATGATAGTTCTAATACTATGATTAATAAATTAAAAGAAAATAAAATTCCCTCATGATAGTGAGCACACACAACCAAAGACACCAAGAGGGTAATGTGGGATATAACTATTAACCCTATGACTGAGTTATTGTATTGATTGTAACCTTATATTCTGCCGCTTTTGTTAATTATTAACAATATAAACTCTTTGTGTGAATAGATTATATGTTCCGTATGTAATTACTTATATAGTACCCCGATTCTTGAGTATGAATGTTAAACTCATAGACGAAAGATTGAAATGGTCGTGTTTTCTTTAAGTTATCCAAATTAAAATTGTCCACATCAAAGGAGAAGTTGGACAAACATCTATGATGATTTGTTAATACACAATTAAATATAATTCATCCTCCCTTCTGGAAATGGTAAAAATTTTATAAAATTACAACTTGTGAGGGTTGTTAGTTACTTATGCATGTTATGACATGGACCAAATTGAGATATGTATTTTTTGATTTTCAATTTCAATGAATATATGTACCGCCCTATTACATGGCTTATCCTCTTATATGGGTCGTTATTATGATCTTATGTGTAGTTTGCTTTTATTCTTTTTATCTGTAGTTAAAAAAAGGGAGACTATATGATGGTCAAAATATCTTCTATTGGATTGGATAATAGCAAATACAGTTGTGAAATAATTCAATAAATAGTTGACAGAACCATACTTTAGATAGATATGAGAAAGAGACACCCCTCTATGGTTGCTTCTAATCTAGTCAGTTTTAAAATCCCTATAGGTGGATTATATGTGTCTTCTCTACATGAATGTACATTTAAACATAGAGATTAAATATTAAATTATAACTGGATTTAATTTTCTAGAAATTTGATTCAACAGGGTTAGGTATTCTAACATGGGGAGTCTTAATAAGTGTAATGGAAAAAAATTAAAATAAATAGTGGAGTGACAGCACAGATTTTTTTGTTTTGTATAAATATTGTGATTGATTATGATATTGTTTAATTCATGCTTTATGGATTAAAAATTATAATGAAAGCATCTGCTAATAATGGTTGTGGTTCTTATCTATGCATGATTAATAATCGAGCTCGGAAAAGAAAAGGACCTTTTATATTTTTTCAGTCTAGAAATAAATCATTTTTTATTTTATGAGTTTAAAAAGAGATTTAAAAACTTTTTTAGTTCCTATTAAAAGAAGAAATCATGAAAAATTACTAGATTTATTTTGTTTCCTTAAAAAGAAGAAAGTAGCTAATATGTGGTACTTAGTTATTAATTATTTGATGGGTTTAATTAAATTACCTTTGGTTTTTTCATTGATTGTCGTAATTACACTTAATGATATTATGATTGTTGATAAATATCTATCAGACCTTTTAGATATTCTTAATTAATTGGGTTCCAAAATATACTGAATGATATTAGGGTTTGTTAATAAACTGATCCATGTTTGTTTTAATATCTTACGGTATCAAAAAACACAACTTTATTATTTAATGGTTACCCCCCCATTGATGACTATTTATAAATGAAGGTGATTAAAACTGAATAGATGTGTTATGACTATTAAATGAATATTAATAAGAAATTCATATTCAAACGTCTCCCTTTGTGAAAAAGTTATAAATAGGCCGGTGGTCATTCTCAAGTAAAGACTCCTTTTTTTTCCTCCAAATTGTCTTCCCCACATATAAATACTTGATGAGAGAGTTGATAAGAAATTGTAGAAGGTTTGCAATCTCAGGGCTCAATTCTTGAACGACGTTGTGTGTGAAACTTCAAAAGGTTAAGTTTACCAAGTTATTCAGTTTACATTAGATGGATTATATTTGTCTGTGCAATAGAATAATGTTTTCACCATGCATATACTAACAATTGGTATCAGAGACTTCTTACCTATAACTTATAATGTAATAAGAGTCCATAATATTGATACATGTTCGATAAAATATGTGTATGTCATATTGTTCTTTTGAAAATAATCTTTGTTGTTTTAAAGATTTTTTGATCTTTTAAAGGAGTTTTAAGGGTTTATTCCTACTTCTTATAAATGATTTTTACAGTTTATATGTCGACACAAGTCCTCTCCCCATCAAATTAACTTGTATATGTTGTTACGGCTATGTTTGCCTTTTGATTTGATAGCTTGATTTAACTTTCCAACTATGTTGCATGTCAAATCAAAACAAAACACAACATATATATATATATATATACACACTATTCATTAGCATGATTATATGTGTCTTGTTTTTTTATGAAATAAACCATATGCTACTAATGATCTATCTTAAATAACTCTAAGATAACTATGTCTGACTTCAATTCTTTGTCCTCTTTCTTGAACCAAAACGAATTCAAAGTTCCTAATTATGTGGACTGAAAACAAAATCTTAATATTGTTCTAACATTTGAGGGTTTCAAATATGTATTGATTGAAGACGACTCATTAACCCGCAGACCGCTTACAATGAGAAAGGAAGCTCAAGACTATGATCAAAATGGGTTAGGGATTGACGAGATGAAAAGGGTGCTACATCCTATTTAAGCGAAATGTTCTTGTAGCATCAACATCAATCTATGACATCTTCTTATGATATGCTTGAATCTCTCAAAGATATGTTTCGAGAGAAGATTTGTGTTTCCAAGAACACTGCCATGATGACCCTCTTCACCACTAAAATAGTTGAAGGATCACCTGTCAAGAATCATGTGTAAAGATGATGAGTTATCTAGAATGAGCTAGAGATACTTGAGACTGCTATTGATAAGGAATGTCATGTGGAGATGATACAGTAGACTCTTGTGAACAACATTCAACAGTTTCTCTTGAATTTTAACATGAACAAGATGGATTTATCTCTTGTAAAATTGTTGAAAGAACTGACAAGCGATGGAATCCATTATCAAATAACAAACTCCTCCCTCTGTGGCATATATGGTGGACAAACTTGTCACTTCTTTGTCTAAGCCCGCTAAAGCCAAAATAAAAAGAAGAAGTTGTGTGGTCGTTGTGTCACCTAGAGGTGATAGAGGTGGTGTGGATAAGCCTTAGTGCAAATGCTGCCACTGCAAGCATCTTGGTCACAACATGCCCTGACTCTCAAGTTAAAATGAAAAACAAATGTGATTCTTGTTTAATTGTCGTTAAAACATGTTTAGCGACTGTTTTATTCGATTATAGGTTGTAGATTGGGAAGCCACTAGCCATGTCTGCATTTCTTTGTAGGGCTTTCAGGAAACACGGAGGCCAAGTGAGAATTAATTTTGTGTTTTTTGGGCGAATGGGAAACCAACACCGTCATGGAAATAAGAAGTACCTCTTTTTCTTTTCGTTTTCCCAGAATTTTCTATTTAAAATATGTTATTTATGTACCTTAATTTTAACAAATTTGCTTTCAGTTTAAAAAATAATGGATTCTTGTTATTAAGTTTTATTTGTAAATGATTGTGTTGTTATTTACTACAATAAGCAATTCATCCATAATGATCCTAAATTATATCATCTATTTGTATTTGAAGTCTCCCATGACATGCTACAACAAAATAAATTAAATAATATTGACATCTCTCAAAAAAGAAAACATATTTTTTGAATTGATTAAAATTTACTTATGACACTTATGTCTATGTCATATCAATATAAAAAAAATTTCAAGGTTGGTATATGATGGACTTCTGAGTTCACTGAAACTGGAGGCACTACCAATATGATAATCTTGTTTAGAAGGTAAAATGGTAAAGAGGCATTTCCCTTCCAAAGGAAATAGAGCTAGAAATAAGTTCGAATGAATTTGTTTGGGTTTGCGGGATCCTATGAATATACAACCAAGAGGGAGTTTTGAGTATTTTGTGACATTCACAGATGACTATTCAAAATATGGATGCATTTATTTGTTGTGTCATAAATATGAATGATTTACAAAATTCAAAGAATTCAAGATAGAAACAGAAAAACGACATGGTAAACATATCCAAACATTATGATCAGATCATGGCAGTGGATACCTTTAGGTGAAATTCATTAAGTACTTATTCGAATTGGACATTACATCTCAATATTCTACCTCATGAACACCACAACGAAATGGTGTAGAAAAACGAAGAAATATAACTCTTTTGGAAATTTTTAGATCAATGTTAAGTTAGTCATATTTGTCTTTAAGCATTTTGGGATATGCCTTAGAAACTACATATTACATTCTGAGTTTGATTCGTTTCAAATCTATTCCTTTAACCCCATCCCAATTGTGGAATGGGTGTATGATAACCGGGGAGCACCCCCTTGACGTAACCGCCGTTATCATCCTCGGAGAGGACTTAGACTAGCCCTTAGCATTCGTCATAACACATCATAGGTAAAAATGCCGAAAATTAAAACTTCTTACAGATTGAGGTATACAAAGACATCTCACATATTATATATGGAGTTTACTTAAATTTCTCGCATATGAAGCTTACATAGGCTTCTTGTTAGTCAACATAAGCAATACATAAGAATTTAGTCTAATAAGATCATCTCACATTAAACAATCTAAGAGAATTGCAACAGTCAAGCATATACCTTATACAAATTCATATTGCAACATAGGACTTACAACAAATATCTTCAAGAATATAAACAAAATGAATGTCTTTATACAATAGCGACACTATTAAGGTATAGAAAATGGCACCATCCTCGAACTTTAGGACCTAACAAAAACTTGGGAAAAAGTTCAACTCCTCTTGCAAAGCGACCTTGATACTCCAGTGGCCCAAACCTACATTGTTTGGGAACAGAGGAAGAATATGGGTTAGTATAACTACATATACTAAGTATGGAAACATATGCAAGTAAAACCATTGAAATCATGTTTAAAAGGACATTTAGTTCAAAATCATGCTAAGTCACTTTCAAAAGTCTTTATGCACAATTAATAACATATACAAGCCAATAGACATAACATTACTAAAGACAAGTCCATATTCAAGAAAAGACCAATACCATCAAAAATTCAAGTCAACACAGATATTATCAACATAAATTCATATCAACATGAATGTCATCATGTTAAGATCATATAAGCATATCAACTCCAACGTAATGTCATAGAAACAATTCATATAGAAGAGTTCATAACATCACATCGTACAAGACACTTACTCATAACCCCTTCCCAAGCCTACAAGTATGATGCTCATGTGAGACCCCATAGCCCCACATAATCAAGTAAAGCAAGCAAAGGATCATAAACATGTCTACATTTCATATATATTCATATCATGCATGTTCTTCAGCATATATATCAATTTAGACCAATACCATGTTCAACAATGAAGCTAACATAATATAGGATCATCAACATGTATAGTCAACATATACTTTAAATTCATATCATGAGTTAATAACAACAACCTCCTAGTACTTCCCTCAAGGTCAACTTGTGTCATGTATAAGTAAAGTCTCATACCCCTACCTATACTTAGTAGAACTCCTTAAGTCACCCTAGTTAGTCTTCACTTTATTACTTTCAGATAAATTTCGGGAACAATTGCCTTACCGACAATAGACTATGTGAGCTAAACATTGAATCCGGTGTCATGGAACCTTACACTGAAAGAAGGTGGTCTACTTGTGAACATAGGGCCAAAACATGAACATAGCATTCTAGGTAGATCCACTAGTTAGTATTTCTATGGAGGCAGTACAGTTAAGGAACTAGGATATAAATCTTAAATACTCTACATACCCATCAACAATTGGAGTCCTCATCTCATGAGAACATTTGGTGAATCTCCCTTCTATAGGGATTCAACACCTTTCATTGTTAAGTTCACTCGGTGCTAACCTAAAGTTCCTTTTTAAAATGTCTTTAAATCATTCTTAATCATCATAGCTTAATAAAGGTAATAGAATACTAACCCCTTGTATATCTTATCATTATTTGATTAGGTATTGCATGAGAATGTCCTTTCATAACAATCCTTTATTTGTGAGATCAACATACCATAATCATATCATAGTAAGGCACACAAGTTATTCATATTAAACCTTGTATCATCATAAACTTAATATGATATCACAATTCACATAGTCAAGACATTTCATCATCATATGATTAAAGAACTTCAACTGAATACCATTACCAAGTATAAGTCATCATCATTGAATTAAAGAACTCAAGATCACAAAGTCTTACCAAATAGACTTCAAAAGTCTTCTTCAAGATCTTACCATAATCCAACCATAGACTTCAAAAGTCTTCTTCAAGATCTTACCATAAATCCAACCATACTCATCCATCAATACACTCATTAAATTCTTATAATATTGATCTATACAAGAACTAAGTCAATTGTATCATCACTAATCAATTCAACCTCAATTCATAACCTAGGGTTAGGGGATATGGGTTCAATCATGATTTCTTCCACAGAACTAGGTAAAATACTAAGAAATACAAAAATTAGCCAGTATATAATCATAATCTATCAATAATAATCAAAATAAACTAATATCAGGTCAATTTGAAAGATCAATTAGAAAACCCAACATTTTGACATTATTAGAAACCAATTTTGAAGAACCTCTTGGGGAAAGATATTCGAAGAGTGAATAGCATCCATACCTTAGTATTTCTTAGATTTTTATGGAGAACATATGAATTCTTGAAGCCTTAGTGATCCTTGAATCTCAGTCTTTAATGGAGTCTTTGGAGAGAATTGAGTTTGAGAAATATGGGGTGTTAGGTTAGTTTAATGAGGTTTAGTCTTTATACAACCCCCCAACTAACTTAATTAACCACACTTTAACCCTTAATTAATTACCTAAACAACTAAATAATTAATTCCCTAACTTAAAAACTTAACAGTGAAACTCAACCACGAAACCCCGACCTACGGTCTGTCGAAACCACTTGCCGTCCTGCTGGTCCGTGGTTTGGGATAGAGACTGGTCTTTTTGGCCATTTTAGGATAGAAACTAAGTGTTTTTCAATCACACCATCGACGGGATGTTGACCCATCGACTGTTCATCGATTGGCTACGGTCAAATCACAGCTTTGGGCTCAAATGTAAGGGTCCTTTTAGGGTGGTGCTTGTGTAGTTGTACTTGGATGTTTCCCCTAAACACAATCTTCTATATATTTAACATTTTTTTTACCAATTTTCATTAATTTCCAACTCTTAAAACAAAATGAAACATGCCAAGGCATACTAGTGCACATTTCACAATTCTCCGAACGTGATTGTCGTCTTAACGTTTTGACTCTAAGACTTCCTAATTAATTTAAATACATTATTTTAGGCCTATAAAAAGTTCTTTAAGTCTTAGTTTACCTACTGAGAATCTAGACTAGGTCATGAACTTTCGGATTGTTACATTATCCCCCCTTTGGAACATTTGTTCCCGAATGACACTACAATCTTTTTATAGGGGAATTAGGATAGATTCAATACTAGCAGCCCAACCAACAATTTATAACCAACATGAGTTACAACTTATGGTAGTAACTCACAAATACATTCAATACATAAACATGGAACTTCTAAATAGCAACTCAAATTTAATATTATCACATATAAGAGCTCAACATCAATATGAGCCCAACATGATCATCAACAGTCACTTATGTCAACCTTCTTTCGAAACACATTAACATGCTCAATACTATTTCATGAAGGCAACAATACACAAACACAAATAAGTGCAACTTAAGCAAAAGAGCATTTTCACATGAAAACTCATTTTAGCATGAACCTTTACCATACACATTTTTGCAAAGCAAGCCAAATAAAAATTTATTTACTATTTTTAGGAGGATTATTACTAACCTCAACTTTGGATACAATTTTGAAGAAAATGATGTGGATAAAGGGACTTCATGTCGTCCTCGGCCTCCCATGTTGCTCCCTCAACTAGGTGGTTTCTCCATAGGACTTTTATGGAGGCCACCTCTTTGTTCCTCAACTTCTTGACTTGGCGATCCAGAATTTCCATCGGAACCTCTTCGTAGGAAAGGTTCTCATCAACAACTAATCCTTAAATAGGGAGAATATATATGGGGTTGCCAATACACTTCTTAAGCATGAAGACATGAAATACCGGATGAACCGAAGCTAGTTCAATAGGTAATTTCAACTCATATGTGACTTTTTCGACTCGTTGCAAAACCTCATAAGGACTCACATATTGGGAATTAGCTTCCCCTTTTTCTTGAATCTCATCACCCCTTTGATAGGTGAAATCTTCAAATACACCATATCACCTACTTCAAATTTGAGGTCTCTTCTTCTATTATCGGCGTAGGATTTTTGCCAACTGTAGGTTGTTTTCAACCAATGTCTTATCACCCAAACCTTTTCTAAAGCTTCATAGATTATTTTGGAACCAAAAAGTGAATACTCACCAACCTCAAACCACCCACCCGTAGACCTACATAGCCTACCATAGAGTGTTTCAAAAGTTGCCATGGAAATACTCGAATGGTAGTTATTGTTATAGAAGAACTGAATTAACAGTAGTTGATTGTCCCAATTATCTTTAAAATCTATCACACAGGCTCTTAAAATGTATTCTAGGGTTTGAATAGTACGCTCCGCTTGACCATCCGTTTGGGAATGAAAAGCGGCGCTATGCTTCACTTAAGTACTCAAACATTTTCCAAAAGACCTCCAAAAACGAGAAGTGAATTATACACCTCTATCTGAAATGATGGACAAAGGGATCCCATGTATGCTCATTATTTCATTAATGTATATTATTGCATAATCCTCCACCGAATAAGTAGACTTGATGTGGATAAAGTGAGCAATTTTGTCAAAATATCCGCAGTAACCCAAATTGAGTCAATTTGCTTTAGGGCTCGAGGCAACCCAAAAACAAAGTTCATATTAATTTCTTCCCACTTCCAAGTAGGAACTTCTATTATTAGGGTCAAACCACCCGGTCTTTGATGCTCGGCTTTAACTTGTTGGCAATTTGGACACTAAGCTACAAACTCCTCTATGTCCTTTTTCAAACCATACCACCAATATACCTCCCTAAGGTCATGACACATTTTGGTGGCACCCGGATGAATAGAATATTAGGAACCATGAGCTTCTTCAAAAATTTGTCCCTTAAATCATCAACATCCGGCACACACAATCTACCTTGGTGACATAGAACACCATCCCCCCGGGAGAATGACTCATTGAACTTGCTAAGTACTTATTTCTTCAACTCCATCAATAGAGGATCAAGATTATATTTCACCTCAACCACTAAAGATGACTCAGAGTTATTATGAACCATAAAACCAGCTTTTGGAGAATTTTCTAATTGAACACCCAATAGAGCCAATCTATGAACATATTTCACTAGGCCTTTCTTACTTTCTTCCACATGAGACACACTACCCATGGTAATATGACTTGAATCATCCGCAATCACATTGGCCTTGCTGGGGTGGTAGAGAACACTCATTTCGTAATCCTTCAAGAGTTCTAACCATCTTCTTTGTTGGAAATTCAACTCCTTTTGAGTGAACATATATTTAAGACTCTTATGGTTGGTATATACATCCACATGGACACCATATAGGTAATGTCTCCATATTTTTAAAGCAAACTCTACGGCGACAAATTCAAGATCATGAGTTGGATAGTTCTTCTCATGCACCTTGAGTTGTCTAGAAGCATAGGCTACCACCTTCCCATGTTGCATAAGGACAAAACCCAACCCCACTCGGGAAGCGTCACAATATACCACAAAGACCTTGGTACCCTCCGATAAAGTAAACACCAGGGCAGAGGTAAGCCTATCTTTCAATACTTGGAAACTTCTTTCACATGCCTCCGACCAATAAAACTTAACACTCTTTTGGGTCAAGATAGTCAAAGGAGAAGCAATGGATGCAAACCATTCAACAAACCTCCTACAGTACCTAGTTAAACCCAAGAAACTTCTAATGTCGATTGGAGTCAATTGTCTAGGATAGTTTTTAACAGCTTCGGTTTTCCTTGGGTCGACCTGAATACCCTCACTAGAGATTATGTGACCAAGAAACGCAACCGATCTCAACCAAAAACCACATTTACTATACTTGGCAAAGAGTTGGTGATCCTTAAGGACATGAAATACCGCCTTCAAATGAACCATATGATCATCCTCACTCTTAGAATACACTAAGATATCATCAATGAAGACGATTACAAATGAGTCAAGGTAATTTCATAATACTCTATTTATTGGGTCCATAAAACTCGTCGGGGCATAGTGAGACCAAAAGACATTCCTAGGAACTCATAATGACCATACCTAGTTTTGAAAGTCATTTTAAGTATGTCTTCACCTCTCACTCTAAGTTGGTGATACCCCCGACCTCAAGTAAATTTTTGAAAAGTACCTTGCTCCTTTGAGTTGATTAAACAACTCATCAATATGAGGGATAGGACACTTGTTCTTAACAGTTACCTTATTAAGTTGATGATAATCAATTCACATCCTAAGGGACCCATCCGTCTTCTTAACAAACAACCCTGGAGCTCCATTATAGCGAAATACTAGGCTTTATGAAACCATTGTCTAATAAATCTTTTAGTTGAAGTTTTACCTATTTCAACTCGGCCGGAGCCATCCGGTAAGGAGGGATTGAAATATGTTTCGTATCCGATAATAAGTCAATACCAAAGTCTATTTCCCGTTCGGGAGGAATTCCAAGCAAGTCATCGGGGAAGACTTCTGGAAAATCCTTCACTACGGGTATCGATTCTAAAAGAGGAATGTCTGACTCAAGATATTTAACCCTCACAATATGGTAAAGGCAACTCTTAGAGATCATTTACAAGATCTTAGACAATAAATGATACGATCTCTAGGAATTGAGTTACCCTCATTCCAGTCTAAGACGGGTTCATTAGGAAATTGAACTTAACTACCATTCTTCTACAAACGTAGCAAATCAAGCATGAAACTAATCCATTACTAAGATGACATCAAAATCAACCATATCAAGTTCTTCCAAATCCACCCATCTAACTCTATTGGGAAAATATATAGGAAAACTACTAAAGACTCTTCTAGCCACAATGGAGTCACCTACCTGGGTAGTAAACACAAAAGGTTCAACTAAAATATAGGGTAGAACATCAATCTTTTTAGCTACTAGAGGAGTTATAAATGATAAAATAGAATCGGGGTCAAGTAAAGCATAAACATCAATAGAAAAAACTTGTAACATACCGATGATCATATTGAGAGATTCCTCTTGCTCACCCCTAAAGCAGAGAGCATAGAAGTGGTTTCTCTTTGGAGCATCGGAAATAAGACCGCGTGCTTGAGAATGACCCCTACCTTTCTCTTGAATCCTCATATTATGAAAATCACTAACCTTATGGACCTGTTTCGATAACCAAAGAAATTTCCCATTCGAACCAAACATTCACCCCTATGATTCTCACAACACTTGGTACAAGTAGGTTTCTCTCTAGGTGAATTTACGCTTTTTCCCTTTTGGGAATTAGGGTTAGACACCCTATCCTATTTAGATTTAGGGAAATTGGAAGGAATTTGGTTGGAAACCCTCTTATTGAACCCTAGACTTATCTTGAATTTCAAGCCTACCCTCGAAAGTACCTCCCTCGTAATACTTGGCCTTCTTGAACTCCCTATTTTTCCTCTTGAGTCTAGTCTACTCAAATTTTTGAGCATGAATCTTGAAACGAGAAAGATCCATATTATCATGAAGCATCAATGAACGACGCTCCTAAACTAGATCATCGGACACTCACATCATAAACTGGATCATCTCATCCCTAGATTGGATACCAGGGAAGGAGCATACCTGGATAATTTGGTGAACTTCAAGGAGTACTCTTGCATACTCATACCTCCTTGATGAAGGTTGATGAATTCTTCAACCTTAGCCTCCTATTTCTCCTTGTAAAGAATCTATAAAGGTAAGACCTTCTAAATAACTTCCAACTTATAGGACCGGGCCTCAAATCCCTATTGTCTCTCCATTGGATATACCAAGTTTGAGCTACATCCTTGAGTTGATAGGATGCTAGCTCGGCCTTTTCATTAGAAATCACTCCCATAGAATAGATGATCTTGTATACCTCATCAAGAAATTATGAGGATCTTCATTCACCTTAGCCCCAAAGAACATTGGAGGGTTCATCCTTGTGAAGTCCCTCAAGCGAGAAGTCATGGTATTAGCATTTTGGTGAACATGGGGTCCAACTTCCTGGTTTTCTTAAGTTGTCATGGTCTGATCTTGAGTAGCTATCTCTAGGGCTTGAGTAGTCATAGCTTGGGCCAAACTTAGAAAAGCCGAACTTATTTCTCCATGCGTAATAGGTGAGGAATGTCTGGAGCTTTGCCTTGTGGAGGAACTTAAGTGCCTTATGGAGGAGCTTAGTTCTCTAGGGAAGGAACTCCCGCATTAGCCAAATATTCCTCCACTTTCCTTGCGGTTGTCCTTCTCATATAGATCTCCTATATCCACAAGAAAAGATTAGAAGTAATAGGACACATAGAGTTACCACTCTTAAGGAACGACTTTCGATATTACCAATAAGTGAGGATTCCTAAGAATCTCATACCCTCTCATTCATAAGTGTGGCGCGCTTCACACCCAAGACTCTACGTAGACATGGTTTAGTGAGACATCAATCCTAAGATTACTTCAACCTCATACTCTGATACCAAGTTTGTCACGTCCAAGGAGCACCCTCTAGACGTAACCGGCATCGTTGTCCTCGGAGAGGACTTAGACTAGCCCTTAGCATTCGTAATAACACATCATAGGTCAAAAATGCAGAAAATTAAAATTTTTTACATATTGAGGTATGCATAGACCTCTCACATATTATATATGAAGTTTACTTAAATTTCTCGCATATGAAGCTTACATAAGCTTCTAGTTTAGTCAACATAAGCAATACGTAAGAATTTAGTCTAATATGATCGTCTCACATTAAACCATCTAGGCGAAGTGCAGCATTCGGGCATATCTCATATACAAATTCATATTGCCACATAGGGTTTACAACAAATATCTTATAGAATAGGGAAGAAATAAATGTCTTTAGACAATAGCAACACTATTAAGGTAGAACAAATGGCACCATCCTCAAACTTGAGGACCTACCAAAAACATGGGGAGAAGTCCAAGTCTTCATGCAAAGTGAACTTGATACTTCAATGGTTCGAACCTACATTGTTTGGGAAAAGAGAAAGAGTAAGTATGGAAACATATGCAAGTAAAATCATTGCAATCATGCTTAAAAGGACATCTAGTTCAAAACCATGCTAAGTCACTTTCAAAAGTCTTTATGCACAGTTAATAACATATACAAGCCAATAAACAAAACATCACTAAAAATACAAGTCTTTATTCAACACAAGACCAATACCATCACAAAGTCAAGTTAACATGAATATTATCAACATAAGGTCATATCAACATGAATGACATCATATTAAGATCATATAAGCATCACAACTCCAACATAATTTCATAGCAACAATTCATGTATAGATTTTATAACATCACATCATACAAGACCTTAACTCACAACCTTTTCCCAAGCCTACAAGTGCAATGCTTATGTGAAGTTCCATAACCCTACATAATCAAGTAAACCAAGCAAAGGATCAGAAGCATTGTCTATATTTCATATATATTCATATCATGAATGTTCTTCATCATATATATCAATTTAGACCAATAGCATGTTCATCAATCAAGCTAACATAATATAGGATCATTAATATGTAAAGTCAACATATACTTTAAATTCATATCATAAGTGCATAAGAACAAACCTCCAAGGACTTCCCTCAAGGTCAACTTATGTCATGTATATGTAGAATCTCATACCCCTACCTACACGAAGTAGAACCCCTGTCACACTAGTTAGTGTTCACTTTGTTACTTTCATTCTACTTTCGGGAACAATCGTCTTAACCGATAATAGACCATGTGAGCTAAACATGAACTCCGGTGTCATGAAACCTTACACCGAAAGAAGATGGTCTACTTGCCAAGGTACAACCAAAACATGAACACAACATTCTAGGTGGATCCACTAGTTAGAGTCCTCATATCATGAGAATATTTGGTGAATCTCCTTCTATGGAGAATAAACACCTCTTTTTGTCATGTTCACTCGGTGCTAAGCTAAAGTCCTTTTTTGAAATGTCTTTGAGTCATTCTTAATCATCATAGATTAATATAGGTCATTTAAGACTAACCCCTTGTATATCTTATAATTAGCTCATTAGGTATTCCATGAGAGTGTCCTTTTATAACAATATTCATTTGCGAGATCAACACATCATAATCATATTATAGTAAGGAACACAAGTGATTCATATTCATTCTTGTATCAACATAACCTTAACATGATCTCACAATTCACTTAGTCAAGACACTTCATAATAATAATCATATCATAATATTCTTGATATAATCACATATAATACTTTTATTGAATATCATTATCAATCATAAGCCATCATCATTCAATTAAAGAACTCAAGATCACAAAGTCTTACCACATAGGCTTCACAGGCCATCTTCAAGATCTTACAATCAATCCAGCCATATTCTTCCATCAATCCACTCAATAACATTATATAATAGTAATATGTACAAAAACTAAGTCAATTCTATCATCACTAATCAATTTAACCTCAATTCATAACCTAACGTTAGAGGAAAGGGGTTCAATCATGATTTCTTTCATAAAACTAGGTCAAATACTAATAACTACAAAAATTAACAATATATAATCATAATCTATCAATAATAATCAAAATAAACCAATATTAGGTCAATTTGAAAGATTAATTTTGAAATTGGAAGAAAACCTAACTTTTTGACATTATTGGAAATCAATTTTGAAGAGACTCTTGGGGAAAGAGATCCCAAGAGTGAATAGTATATACCTTAGTATTCCTTAGAGTTTGATGGATAAAATATGAGGTCTTTAAGCCTTATTTATCCTTGAATATTGGTCTTCAATGGAATCTTTGAATAGAGAGAGAAAGTAGAGTGAACTTGGAGAGAATTGAGTTTGAGAAATATGGGGTGTTAGGTTAGTTTAATGAGGTTTAGTCTTTATAGTCCCCCAACTAACTTAATTAACCACTCCTTAACCCTTAATTAATTACCTAACCAACTAACAAATTAAGTCCCTAACTTAACAACTTAATAGTGAAACTCGACCCCCAACCATAAAACCCCGACATACGGTTCGTCGACTAGATCATGGAACGTCCTTCAGGTTCGTGGTTTGGGACAGAGACTGGTAATTCTGGTCCATTGAACCATCGACGGTTCGTCGATTGGCTACTGTCAAATGACAACTTTTGGGTCAAATGGAAGGTTACTCTTCAAGGACCCTTAGGGTAGTCCTTTAGGGAGTCGTAACCGGATGTTTTAACCTTAAAAACACTCTTATATATATTTAACACCTTTTTACCAATTTTCATTAATTTCCGACACTTAAAATCCCATGAAACATGCCAAGGCACACTAGTGCACACTTCACAATTCTCTGGACGTCATGGTCGTTTCTTAACATTTTAACTCTAAGACTTACTAATTAGTTTAAATACATTATTTTAGGCCTATAAATAGTGTTTAATTCTTAGGTCGCCTAGTGAGTCTCTAGGGCGCAAGACTAGTCTACGCCATATTTGAGGATGTCCAACACATGTATTAAAAGTGGATAAAATAAGTTAGAATCAAGAACATAAGTGTGCTTTTTCCTTGGATATCCAAAAGGAACTAACGAAGGTTTATTTTACTGTACCAAGGAACAAAATGTAAATGTTTCAACAAACATCAAGTTTCTGGAATTAGACTATTTAATTAACCATGTTCCTAGAAGTAAACTTGTGGTACAGGAACTAAGCAAAGGAAAAACTACTAATGAAACATCAACACAAATACCTAAAACAATTGTTGAGTGCCATTTCATCTACATAGTGGGAGAAATATCGATTGACAAGAGGTTGCTCAAGAGGATGCTCTAGTGATTACTTAAAAGTAGACTCAAGTCATATCGCTACCACAAAGTAGTGGAAGTAAAGTTGCAAAAACTGAAATTATGAAGGAAGTAGTTCAAAATGTTCATAATTTAGTTCAAGATGCAGCTAATCCTTTAGTTGCTAGTTCTCGTAGGGGTAGAGTTACTAGAAAACTACAAAAATTTATGCTCTTAGGAGAATCCCTGAATATATTAATACAAAACCGTTAAATTAAGGCGAAGCAGTACATGATAAAGATGTTGAAATGTGGGTTGTTGCTATGAAATCTGAAATGAAATCTATGTACGCAAACCAAGTAGGGGATCCTGTTGAACTATCTGTAGGTGTTAACTTGTTGGTTGTAAGTGTATCTACAAGAAAAAGAGAGTGTGGATGGAAGTGAAAACTTTTAAGGCTCCGCTTGATACAAAATGATTTATTCAAAACAAAGTATTGATTATGAGGAAACTTTTTCACTGGTTGTTTTGCTTAAATACATTAGGATTCTCTTATTCATTGTTGCTCATTATAATTATGATTGGCAAATGGATGACAAGACAAATTTATTTAAGCAGAAGTCTTGATGAGTGCATTTATAGGCACAATCAGAAGGTTTCATGGTAAATGACAATGAATGGTTAATAAACTTTAGAGATGCATTTATGGATTGAACCAGGAATCTGAGGCATGAAACATTTGTTTTGATGATTCAATTAATTTTTTTTGTTTTAATCATTTTTAAAAAAAATTATGCATCTATAAGAAATGGGTGGGAGACAATAACTTTTTTATTATGTATGTAGATGACCTCTTGTTCATAGGAAATAATGTGAGTATATTAAATTTTGTTAAGGAGTGACTAACTTCACATTTTTATATGAAATACTTGGGAGAAACGATCATATTCTTGAGATTAAGTTTTTGCGAGATCGCAACCAAAGGATATTAGGCTTGTCTCAAGCACATTATATTGATAATATTCTTGCAGAGGTTTATCATGCAAAATTTAAAAAGGACTTTCTTTCTTTTAGAGATGAAATTAATTTATCAAAGGATCAGAGGGGTGATGTAAGAGTTCTGAAGATTGAATTGGAGAAAAATTTTGAGGATCCATTTACCAAAGTATTATCTCAAAAGTCTTTTGATAAGAATGTGGATGAAATGTGTGTTTAAAATGTACATGCATGGTTATAAGTCTTGGAAGATTATTGGAATATACTATTAACCATATGGTTGAGTTATAGTATTGATTTTAATCCCTTATAAAGAAACAATCAAGTCTTGTTTTAATAGATCAATGTGTTTATATGTCTATCCATTACTTATATAGTAGATAATTTTTGGGTGTGGAGTTGTTTGACTCATATGCAGAAAATTAAAAATTTTGATTCTTATAAGGTATAAATTAAATTTCGCAATCAAAGAAGAAATTGGACAAATATCTTGATGATTGTAACACAAGATTATATATAATTCAATCTTAATTATGAGAATGATAAATTCCCAATTTCTTGTGTGACTACAGTTTGCATGTATCAAACGGATCCAAATTGAGATATGTATTTAAATTCTAAATTTCAATAAATAATATCTCTACTCCATTACATGAGCTTATACTCTTATGATCTGCATGGTTTGTTTCTTATTTTAATCTATTAAAAAGTGAGACTCTATGACGAGTCAAAATATTCCTAATGAATTGTATAATAACAACTTACATTCGTGAAATAATAATAAATTCATTTCATGTTTGGATATGAGAAAGAAGACACCCTTTCGCCCACTTCCTACAATCTGGCTTGAACCTTTGGGTAGACTTTGTTGGATCAACAACCATAGCTGCACGGTTATAAGTAGTCACATGAAAAACCTGTAAATGGATTATATATGTATATATGCCACGTGAACTAATTTTAGAATAAAGATAAATAATTAAATTAATCAATGAATTATATTTTTCAGAAGTGTGATTTAATTGATTGGTATCGATAATTCTAACATGGGGAGTTAAATAACTTGTAAGAAAAAAATAAAATTAAATAAAAGAATGCAGTTACAGATTTTTAGTGGTACAATCTGTGATATATTATGATACGGTTAATTCATAAATCTATGAATTAAATATTATAATTGGAAGCCTCTGCTGATAAATTTGTAGTCCCTATTATGCCTGATTAATAGTTCAAAAAGAATGATTGTTAGTATTTTTTAGCAGTTTAGAAATATATTTTTTTTAATTTACTTTTATTAGTTTAAAGAGAAAAAACGTTGTATTTCCTCAAAAGAAAAAAGGGAAAAATAATAGGTTTCTTTGTTTCCTTAAAAGAAGAAAGAAACAAATATTGTTGTTATTGGTTATTAATGAATATTGATGGTGTTAAAATACCTTTGGCGTTTAATAGCATTCTAAATACATTAAATGATATTTATTTGTTGTTTATAACTATTGATCATGATTGTTGGATATATTAATGGTGTCAAAATACACTTAATGATGTTTAGTGATTTTTAATAACTATTGATCATGATTGTTGTGGATTTCGTCAAGAGTTGATCCGTACGAGTTATGTGAGCTTCCATAGTATTGGGTTCATTCACCCACAATCGAACCATGATTTATTCAGCTTAATTTTATTGGGTTCATCCGACATTTCATTTTTCCATGTTAAAGAAGTGCATGAGCGATACTTCACTTATTGTACCAACTGAAGATATTGGTATCAAGGATAAATTATCTTATGAAGAGATTCTGGTCCAGATTCTAAATTGTCAAGTTCGTAAGTTGAGGACCAATGAAATAGCATCGTTAAAGTGCTATGGATAAATAAGTTGTTTAGGAAGATATTTGGAAAGATGAAGAGGATATAAAGAAGAGATACTCACATCTCTTCCGATACAAAGAAATTTCATATCAAGGTACTAATTTACTCTTAGTACCCTTTAATTACGAGTTGACATGATGTATTTGTATTGCTTGTTGGGTGTTTGAAATGAATGGTTGCATATTACACCGTTAGCGTAATAAGAGTAATCTCATGCGAGGAGGAATGTTTACATTTTGCAATTCAAAATAGGTAAGAAGAAGCTAAAAACAGGAAATAGCTATTTTTTAAAGTAACCACAAAATCTAGAAATTTGTTCAATTAAGAAAAAGTTGAGTTTTGGTCAACTTCAAACAACCATAACTTATAGCTCAAAATGAGTTATATGTGCTTCCAGATATGGTTGGAAATATCTTGGGATAATCTTTCCAACGGTGCCATTTTTGGATGATTTCTAGTTCTTCTGAGTGAGTTATGACCTTTGGAAAGTTGGAATAAGGAGAGTTTGAAAACTGGATTTTTGAAGGATAGTTCGGTCTTTTCGTTACCCAACTGAATTAATTCATTTTTAAGAGTTTAATTGGGGTAAAGTCATATTTTAGTACATTTAAAAAAGTTAATGTCACGCTAGGGTTTAGAGAGAAGAGAAAATATGAGAAAGGGGAAGAAAGTTCAAGATTCATCAAGAACATTCAAGAATTGTTGGTGGATTTCATCAAGGGATAATCCCTACGAGGTATGTGAGCTTCGATAGTGTTGGGTTCATTGACCCACACTCCAATCATGATTTATTCAGCGTAATTTTATTCTTGAAATTTAAGGATGTAAGTTCTTAATGAGCTCTTGATAAGTGTTCTTGAAGTTTCCTTATCGATTAAGTTTTGATGTAAGATTATACTTGGATCAAATTAAAATGAACATATATCTTAGAATATAAGGAGTTACGTAATCCAAAACCTATCCAATTAAATATAATTGAATCTACTTTCCAACGCCATCAATTTCGCGTCAATCTAATTTTTAAGTAAAAAGTTACGACAATTGTAGTAACTTATATAGTGTGGTTATAAATTAGCCGACGGAAAAACATTAAATAAGGTTTTTTACCTCTAAGAAAATTCTAAATGAATTTCTTGACTAATAAAAGGTTCAAAACAATCAGATTTTCATCTTTATTAATGAAAATCTTAATTCTTGGCCATAGAGATACAATAAACTAATTCATAAATCTCAAGAAAGGTTTTTCAGATAGGGTTTCAAGGTTTCTATTCAAGTTCTTAGCCAAGATTCTTCAAGAATCTTGTTCATTCTATCTAATCATTCCTAAACATCATCAGATCTTTCCTATCACAAATTATGATGCTTGAATCCATAATTCAATTAAAGAAAAGTCAAAAAGTTAAGAGTCAAATCAAGAAGTTAAAAGTCAAGTCAAGAGTTAAGTCAAGATAAGTTCTTAAAATTTTTCAAAAGTCTATCACAAACGTTTTAACTTGTTTAAGACTAAGGTTTAAAAGTTAAGCAAAGAGTTCAAATCTTAAGTTCTTTTCCGCAATCAAGTATATGGAAACAAAGTATTCCCAAGAAGTTTTAAATATTTTCGTCATTTAAATAAGAAGGCAAACTAAGATTTTCAAAGAGCCTTTGAGCTAGTTTTCAGAAAAAAGTAAATGCTTTCACAACTAAGCAAGAGGAGAAACTTTTACTTTCACGATAGCCTTTAAGCTAAACTTTTGAGCAATTATCTCAAATCAAAGAAGTATGTTTTTAAATATAAGAGCTAATATAATTATAATATTATTAGAAGTAGTATTGAGCACCGATATAGAGATGATCTTGAGTTCATAACTCACTTCTCCATAAATCATGTAGCCCCCATTAGTAGAAAAGGGTCATACTTTTTAGATAATTCATTTAGTATTTTTTTAGCATAGACTAGTGGATCCACTTAGTAGTTCAGGTTCAATATTGATGGCAAGGTATAGGATGGTCCTTGGCAGCGTGAGGTAAAATGTTGTATCATCATTATAGCTCTTAAATTATGGTTGTCGGTTAAAGAAACTCTCACAATAATATTTTTTATTTTTATGTACATCAGAAATATTTGTATTTTTATATACAATATAGAGTTTTTATTGTATCTTTGCATACATGCAGAGTTATCATTGTATTTCTAAATAAACAGAGTTGAAAATCGTATTTTAAAGATTTTTTTTGTATAGCATTTATTCACACTACTTTATATTGAAATCAGTTGATTTAAGTATAGCCCAGTTAACTGTTTCTTTCGGACACTTTTCAAGCATATGTTATGTTAAGTGTTACAACTCGCATACTTCTACATTCAATGTACTGATGTGCATTAGACTGCAACGTCATATTATGCAGATGTAGGTAACAAGAATCAACAAGCAGCACATCGTTGATCCAGTAACAACTCAAGAGTCAGAGCCTCAATGAATCCGGAGAACTCTTCTTTAGTTCTTCTAGTTATTATATTAGTTCATTACTCCCAACATCCCTCTTAGTTGTTTTAGAGGCTTCATAGATTGAGTCTTTTAGCCTTGTATTTCAGATGTTTTGTTATGAGACTTGAGTAGCCATTTTGGCTAGTTTGACTGTTTTCTTCAAAGACATTCTAAGATTTTTCAGAAGTTCTTTATTTGAGGTTATCTCTTATGTTTAAGTCTTCCACCGAGTAAGTAAGACAAGCCAAGGGTTCGTTGGGGCCAAAAATGATTCTCGAGTGCTGGTCACGTCTAGGGTATAAGCTCAAAGCGTGACAAAAATTACTAATTTTCATGAGTTATTGGCTGCACACATGCGCGCATGCACACATGCAGACGCGCACGCACGCGCGCGCACACACTGCAATTGAATACGTTACTATTGGGAATGCTTCATATTTATAGATTTGACAAGGATACTTTTCATGAATTGTCATTCCTTTTCTGAATAGACACGGCCTTTAGTGACTCTCCCTTTCTGAACGACGTAACATTTGGTTTAGTTATAAATTAACTATTAAATTCAAATTGTTCAAAATAAAATCATCATATATTTATATGAAAGAGAACTCTAGCCTAGAATTTTCTTTTAAGTTTATTTATTCCTAAAATAATCTTCCCCTTTCATGAAAAGATGTGATTTTTATGGAGATTTGCAACTTTTATGAAGAGTTGTTAGTTTTATGAAAAATTGTGAATTTTATTAACGGTTGTGACCTTTCCGAAGGGTTGTAACTTTTCCAAAGAGTTGTAACTTTTTCGATAAGGCACAATAAGTATTTGTTCACACTACCTTTGTTGACTATAATAGAGGGTTTTCCTCTCATTTTATAACAATGAAAATTTTGAACTTTTACTTTTTTTGCACAATTAAATATTCGTGTACTTTCCTCCTATTGAGTGGTTCGCTGACACCATTATTTTTGTATGATACATTGTGAATAGAGTTGTTTCATCCTGGGATGATCTATTCTTTTAAACCTCATGTACTAGAGAGGAATGACTTCCGAGGGACTCAATTTTTTTCTTTTTATTTCATTCTATTGTTATATATCTTGATATATTTTTTACATTTACTATTTTATGCTAGTGATATTATTGTTGCTTTTGAATACATGTTTTAAACTTTGTTATGTATGTTTCTCCAGAGCTAATGTTATAAGTATTTGTCAGTGCAGATAAAGATTATTTATTTATTAAATACTTTAATATCTCATATTGATGTTCATCTAATTTCTCAAATATATCAACTAGTATCATTTCCTGGAGGCAAGCAAATAAATTATAAAATCAAATTAAAGTTGATTGAGTGTATCATAGTTGATAAGATTTTAGAATTATCATTTTTCTTTATATTGTTAATGTCCGTCATTACGTAGTTATGTAAGATAATATATTGTTTTAGTTTTAATGACTAATAGGTTCTAAGTATTATTTTATAAATTATGTGATATAAAATTCTGCATGAAGCGCGAGTAATTTTACTGCTTTTAAATAATTTTAGATCAACTAAAGATTTGACCCAGTCCAAGTCCTTTAGATCTATAATTAATTATAGGGAAGCTTTCAAAACAACAAACATTAGACCTTAAATAGGACTTCTTAGCTACAATATCACTAATTACAATTCGCAGCCACACTTTGATTTGCTAAGCATTAGTATTCATTATAATTTTTGTTGATTTAAGAGAAAAACTACAATTACAAATTGATTTATAACAAAATAAATATCTGTTAAGAGGAGAGAGGAGAGCGAGCTCGAGAGAGGGAGAGGATCGAATGATCTATATATGTCTACGTTGTATAACGAATACAATTGATACAAAATACATAATATACAATACAAAATTAGTTTTCGAACACAATCTATATAAGATATAAATCACTCATCAATATTTGATTGGATACTATTGATACATAAAAGTACGAAGAGGATAAATAAAATACAAATTGATACAAAATAGAAAAAAAGTTTTTCCAATACAATTGATATTAAAAAAAAAAAACTAGAGAGAGAGGAGGAGGAGGAGGAGGGGGAGGGTGTGTATTTCTTTGCTATAAAAACAACATTGTTGATCCGATGGGCTTAAAAAGTATTGTTGGCCCATTGTCTGCATTTCTCCATTCCAATTCATGAAAGGGATAATTTGTTGATCGGGAAAATTGTATATAATGACAAACTAATAAATTAAATTAATTGCTATAATTAATCTTTGATTTAATTGTGTCCCGTAGCAAAATGTTTGCATGTCATCTCTCTCCTTCAAACTCTTGCTCGCCACTCTCCTCTATCGCTCCATCTCTCGCTCGTTTCCTCTTGCTTTTGTTCAATCACAAGTGTAATAAACTCGGTTATTCAATTTGTATAAAAGCGCGAGAATTGTATAAAATGACATATCTTTTTCTGTTCTCACCCTCTCCTCTCCTCCAGACCTCGCTCGATACTCTCCCTAATCTCTCGCTCGCAACCGCCTTCGCTCTCTCGCTTATACAAACAAAAACCAAATGTGTAAAATTGTGTTTTTTGTTTTATAAAGCGAGAGAATGATTATACTAGACCCATGACTGCAAATACATAATTTTCGTCTTATACCCTTATAATTATCAATAAAAATATTTCCCTCTGCCAGTTTCCTTTTTGTCTTTCTCTCTTTCTTCTCTCGTTTATACAACTTAAAATGGGATATATGTCTCTCATTTCTTCTCGTTTTATACATTCAATTCCCAATGAAATTCTCTGCCCAAGTCTTTTTTCTCTTTCTCGTTTTATACACTTTGTTTTATACAATTCACTTCAATTGTTATGTATAGCGAATTATACATTTATATGTTTGCTATAGAGTATAATTATGCAAACTTTATTATAGCATATAAATATGAATTTTATATTTGCTGTATGTGAAAGTTGTTCTTTGTTGATCCTATGGGATATGAAAATCCTCCTTTATGAATTGTTGCCACAATTTGGGGCTTTACTTTTCGGATTCATACACACGAGTTATATGGTTAAATTTTTTTTTCTCATAATGTATAATAAAGAAAGAGACATGGGTGAATATGCTCATTAATGCACGTAACTTGTTTTGGGGTTCCTTGTTTTAGGATAATCTTTTGGGGGATTCCCCTACAATTTCCATACATGTGCTTGATTTTTTAACTTTTATCACGATTATAGTTATAAGCGAGGCTCAATAGCCTTTTTTATAGGGTTTGTTACATTCATTTTATATAAGATTATTTTGTTTTATGTTGAAATCATTATAAAGAATATGTGCAATCGTTATCATATATGTCCATGTTTGTTTGTTCGTTAATTTTGCAAGTCTTAGGTTCGCTAGGGGGCGAAGTTAGCATTTCAACCATATGTTTATCAGATTCAATAGTTTCTATGTAAATTTTGTATTTGTTAAAAATTACTTGATATTTATAAATAATTTATCAAAAATATAATAACTTTTATCTTTTTTAGAATTCAGAATTTGTGTTGAGTTTAAATTTTTAAGTCTGCCCTGCTTAAGAAAATCGACTCATTATTTTAATTTGTACGAAGTGTATCAGCAAATTTGGAACACATGAATATGGGAGCTACTATATAGGGTGTAAGTTATAAGTACTTGTTGACTTATTTATGAGTTTGTTAATTAAATAAAAGAAATACTTATAACAATTGTTTATATAAAGACAAAATGAATTAATAATCACAAGTGATCATTCCCCAATATATATAACTTTTTAATTTGTAAGACGTTTTGATTTGACCTCCATTCCTAGTATTTATTTATTTATTACTTTTATGAATTTGGGAGTCGAGTAAGGGGCAAATATAAAGGACATTACAATGCAGAAAATAGAATTCTCAATCATTAAAATAAAATAAAATGCAAGTAATTAACCAATCAATTGAGCTATCATAATTTTTCATATTTATATTTAAAGTACCCTTAACGAAATAAAATACCCGGCCTCCATTTCTATAGTTTATCTTTTTCCTTGTTAACTAAACTTACTTTAAAATAATTTTAGAAGAATTTTTAGCATTATTAATTGAAAACATACATAGAATTTAATTTTTATCCAAAAACAAAAAAAAATTATAAATTAATTTCAAGATTATAACTATTTTTAAAAAATAAGTAGTTATGTTTCATTAATATGTTAGCATTTTTTCCATAATTTTGCCATAGTTATTTAAATGAAGATAGCGGCCCACATCCACTATTAAAATTTATTTCATGAATTAATTGAGTGTTAGATGGATATTGTCGATAGTGTATTCTCAAAGTCATATGAATCTTTGGATAACGCATAGAAATCAGTAATTGTTTATTTTGAGGATCATACCTCTTGTTTGCTTATTTATTTTATTTGAAAAGATGGAGGAAACTAAGATACTCTATTTAGTTAACTCAACCGTTTGTTGGGTCATAATGACGTTATTAAGACGTCTAGTAGAAGAAGGAAAGTAGTTAAAGTTGAATACGCTAGGAAATTTTGTAAGTAATAAAATCAAACTTTCAATAGTATATAAACCTTTAATTTCCTCGTGATATTCTCATTATGCCCTGCGTAAATAATGGCTTAAATTAGGCGCACAACTTTTTCTAATATCCTAGCTACAACAGCAAGTCATATGATGATGCTAAAAATTATTTAGTATTTTACACGGAGGGAGGAGTATTTAGAATTTTGGAAGGATGAGCATACTATTAAGAAAGAATATATTTAAGATATAAATTTAATTGATTTGAACTTTATGTTTTTAACACTAAATCCTTAAATTTAAAAATCATATGTCTAACATATATAATACTACTATTAGCTTTAAATTTTAGTATACATATTTGATTTAAATATATAAAAAAAATTCAGTGTTATTTTTGTTTTTAGGAATTTTCAATGTAACACACTTAAAAACTTTGAAAGATTAGCAAAAAAAAAAAAAAAAGATAAAAAAAATGATTGAAATGTCAAAAGTGTTACAGGTTATCATTTAGAGAGTGTTACAAAAAAAAATAAGATAGCGATAAGATTTAAATTTCTATCTTTGCTTAGAGAGGTGTACCCAATTATCATCATATTATTATATGCTTTTTTTAATGTGCGTTTACACCTTTGTACACTACTATGTATGATCTAGAGAGGAAGCATGAATTCACGTGAACCGACAAAACCACTTCTAAATATACCTATATTTACATCAAATAATTTAATTGAAGATATATATTTTTAATTTATACATACATATATACACATATACATGCATATAGATATAAAATCAAATTATTTGATTAAAACTGCCTGTGTTTTAATTTTCACTCTTTTACATTGTTATGATCGTCTCTTTAATTTGCATTTAGAAAAAAAACAATATCGATTTCGAGAATAACCGATGCAGTATAATTTTTGTGGCCTCCACTCTTTTCCCATGTAACGGTGTGAAACGGTGTGAAGACAATTTTTCGAACATTTGTTAAATAATATTCTAATTCCTACCTAACAAAAAAGTTAGTTTCAGAGTCTTACTTTTATTCTTACATAACGTATAACGTACTTTTATTCTTACATAACTTTTGAAGAGAATTCTCAATCTATAAATACAACTTGAAAATATTTTGAACAATATGTCTTTACATTATACTCTCTTCATATCTTTGGTCTATTGCTCATATTTTAAAACAAATCACTTATTTGTAAAAATTTAAAGACAAATATGATCCTTTTTTCATATTTATTTATAAATGTATATAAATATTTAACTGAATTGATGACCACTCTCTAAAACATGTAACCTTTATTTAGAGATAGATAAATCTAAGACCTTACCTTTGCCACCTTTCGATTAACAAAAAAAAAAACAAAAAACATTTTCTATGCATGTTCCACATCTATCTTGGTAATTTAATATTTGGACAGTTTTGTTTTCTATTTCGAAAGGATATTTGGATGCTTTTAAAAGGTTAATAGAATACAATAACAATATATTAGTAAAATTCTAGTAAGCGGAAAAAATTAATTAGGACACGAATCCCAAAATAAATGGGGATGTATTTGAGAACCTTTTTTCTATTATATATCTCCTTAAAATAGGGAGCTAGCCAACGATTGGCAAAATCTTTTTCCATGTGACGCATATCATGTTTGTATATTTTCTATTCCTATATCTGACCAAATAAACATAAGTTTGTACCAAAAAATAAAAAATAAAAATTCAAGCAACATAAAGGTAAATTTTGTATTCATTTCAATTCAGTGTTTGGAAAATCAACTAATTTAATTTGGCCTGAATAATCAAACCTTAAAGGGTGAAGAAGTATTTTTTCGATCTGTTTTGATTTGTTTGATCTATTTTGATTTGATATAAATTTTATAAAAATAATAAAGGCTTTTGAGATCTTGTAGTCTTAAATATTACGTGAAACGTAGAATTAATAAATTACTAAAAAGGAAAATACTCATTTTTTTTCTCTAAACAGGCTAAAAAAAAAAGTAGATGAAACAAATTGAAACATAGAGAGCAGATATTAAACATGGTTAAGTGATAATTTTATATATGAAGTCATGTATCTTATATTTTGTCATTACTCCTTTTATTTCAATTTGTTTTTATGATATGACTTCACAGAGTTAATTATAGAAAACAAATTAGACTTTTAAATTTTGTAAATACTGTCAAAATATCATTTATTCTTGTGACAGATCTTAAACACGTCATATAAAATACTATTTTTTTTACCATATACATTGACATTAATTTTAAACTCAACCCCCCCATACCCATAGACCCATACCCTCACCCCCTTGGATGATGAAAAAAGAGAAATATTAGAAGAAAAAAAATTAAAGTAGGAAACTATACCATGTGTTTTCTGTTTGTTAGTTATAAAGAAAGAAAAAAACAGTAAAATTGAATCAATTATGGCTTAATTTTCTCTATGATTTTCCCTATAAATACCCTTTTTCAAATATTCCATTTCCTCACCACATTATAGAAAAAAAAATGAGTTACATTATTCTTTTCCCACTTATTCTCACAAACATAATCATCTTTTTATTATTCAATTCATCTTCAGCTGCAAATTCCATGTACAATGTCCAAACTTATGGAGCCAAATCCGATGGAAAATCTGATTCATCCAACGCGTTCATTAGTGCATGGACTGCAGCGTGTGCATCTACTAGTGCGGCCACTATTTACGTCCCAAAGGGAAGTTACCTGTTGAACAATGTATATTTCTTTGGCCAATCGTGCAAGAGTAATGCCATAACGATACATATTGAAGGCACACTTATAGCTCCTTCTGATTATAATGTTATTGGTAAATCTGGTAACTGGATTAAATTTGAACGAGTCAATGGAGTTTCCATCGCTGGTGGAACACTAGATGGACAAGGTATGCATCTTTGGACGTGCAAAAACTCTGGCAAAGGTTGTCCCAAAGGAGCCACGGTATGATCTATTGAATTGATATAACGTTAAATTCTGAATTCACCTCTGAATATATTTGATTTGTGCAGACGTTAGCTTTTTACAATTCAAATGACATTACAATAAGTGGATTGACTTCAAAAGACAGTCAAATGTTCCACATTTTGTTAGATGGATGTCATAATGCAAAGTTACAAGGAGTGAAGATTTCAGCACCTGGAAATAGTCCAAACACGGATGGAATTCATTTACAATCATCTTCTGATGTTACTATCTTGAATTCTCAAATTGGGACTGGTGATGATTGTATCTCAATTGGTCCTGGAAACTCCAACTTGTGGTTCGAAAACATTGCTTGTGGTCCCGGCCATGGAATAAGGTCTGTCTCAATTTATGTGACATTGTTTAAGTAGATTCAAATTATAATTAAAAAAGGATCTCCAAAACAAACCTTATATAAAAACATTCCATTAAGGACAAAAACAGAATTTTATAGTATTAAAGTTATTTTCAATTATTGAAATGAGACCAAAAAAAATTGGATAGACTATAAAAGCAAGTGTTTACTCACAAATGTTTTATTGTAAATTTGTGCTATAGAAAATGATTTTTCCACTTATTTCTCACTTAAATCAATTCATTATGAAAACATATGTGGATAACAGATTCTCACAAAAATACTGGAAACTTCCTAACTTTTTTGTTTGAAAACATTGCTATTTTTTCTTTTCTCACTGTTTAAATCAAAATATCAGTAAAAATAACCATTAAATATTTTTTAAAATAGTGATTTTTTAGTAGTAAGTACAAAATCACTTGCTAGCCAGGAATGAATTTAATTATGAGTGTGTTTTTTATATAAAATTCAACTAATTAATATTTTGGAATGGTGTTGGTGTAGCATTGGGAGCTTAGGTTGGGAGATGCAAGAGGCAGGAGTACAAAATGTGACAGTTAAAACATCATCATTTACCGGGACTGAGAATGGTGTGAGAGTCAAAACATGGGCTAGGCCTAGCAATGGCTTTGTTAGGAATGTATTTTTTCAACATGTAGTCATGAATAATGTCCAAAATCCCATCATCATTGATCAAAATTACTGCCCTAATAGTGGAAATTGTCCTGAGCAGGTAATATACGTGCATAACTCTTACCAGCTAACAAACAATATAATATTCCTAATTATTATTATTTCGTTTCAGGGTTCAGGCATCAAGGTTAGTGATATAACATATGAAGACGTACATGGAACATCAGCTACAGAAGTTGCAGTAAAATTCGATTGTAGCAAAACAAATCCATGTAATGGAATAAAATTATTGGATGTTAAACTAAGTTATAAGGATCATCCAGCTGAAGCTTCATGTGTTAATGCTGGAGGAATGGCTTCTGGTCTACAACAACCTACTAGCTGCTTACAAGTTTGAATAAAATTATAAATATTTAAATTTATATTTATATAGCACATTAAAATTATAGTAGTATACTATAGGAGTATTTTTTTTAAAAAAAAAATGACATTAGACTTGCTTGAGCCTATGGCCTTGCAAGATCATTGTTCTAGTTCTTGAATATATTGGATGTGATCCATTACATTTAGTTAATCTCAAACATGCGTTTTGGAGTTTGTTTTATGTTTCAATTATATGATAAAACTTGAAGTTTGAGGATCGAATAAGAAATTTTTTAATAATATTTCTTTTTTGTAGATTCTAAATATATAAATAATTTTTTAAATATTTTACGGAAAATGGTCTATGAATCGTGCGAATAAATTATTTAATTATATTCTTAATTATATTTTGGAATAAAAAATACTTCCGTTGTTACCTAACGAGTTCACAAACACCCTTAAGAGTTAACAATTCAATTTATTAATGATATAGCTAGCCACGTGGAGTAGTCTATCCATATAAGTCTTGTCAACTCGGATTCACTACAAGAAACTGGACTCTTACAACGACAAAGGTCACCACAAATCTGTTGCCAATCTGTGTTAAGAAAATCAGAAATTACTGGTTCTAATAAATCATTCAGAAACACGAAGTATCTGAGAATTTTTATTAGAACCAGTAATTTCTGATTTTCTTAACACAGATTTGCACAATAAAAGGCGCCTTTTTTGTGACAACCCCCTTGGATCCCACATATTCAGGATTGTCTCTCCATGGGCGGCCATTCCGCTCTTTCAATCCCTCTTATTGCTTCGCACCTCAAGGAGAATCCGAACCCGTGACCTATGGCTTCCTTTACATCCCTCCCCAAGGAGATCGCCTCTTACCAATTGAGAGAATGATTTATTAGAACCAGTAATTTCTGATTTTCTTAACACAGATTGGCAACAATTAAAAGGCGCCTTTTTTGTGACAACCCCCTTGGGATCCACATATTCAGGTATTGTCTCTGCCATGGGCGGCCATTCGCTCTTTTAATCCCCTCTTATTGGCTCGCAGCCTCAAGGTAGAATCGAACCCGTGACCTATGGCTCCTTTACAAAATCCCCAAAATATCGTCACCAAATTAGCTTTTCACTAATTTTTAGCATTAGTTATAATTATAAGTATATCATTTTGTTCTATTTTCTTCGTAACAGTGAAATTGTTTTTTAAAATTCATAAATGACATCAATCAACGATGAATTTATAGACACTTCATGTTTTTTATGTAATGTAAATGCATTAAATGTAAAATGGTGTCTTATATAGAAGGAGATCCAAGTTGAGATGAAATTTTGATATTTTTGATGATAAAATTGGTTGTTTTAAATATTGATTTCACTTGAAGAAGCATGTTGTAATAGCTGAATTTGGTGGACCTCAGTTAGCTTGGGGCCTTGTTCAAAATCATATAAATAAAGGATTTAAAATGCGTACTCATTTGTCCTCGCTCAGCTTCTCACACCCATATTCCTAAACAAATTTTTACTTTTAATATTAGTTTATTGTAGTTTCTAAAGCGATCAATTATTAGCCTTACCTATTTTCGTTATGTTTAACAAATATTCAAATATTAGAAGATAAAGCATATGAAAAAGAGTAAATAGACAAAATTATAGCATATTTTAGTTGGGAACCATGGTTCCTTAGCATAAAAGCAAAGTCCCACTTATTACTATGAAAATTTAACAACTAACACAATTAAAGTTAAAAATAATTTATTAGAAAACTGGAAAGAAAATAAAATAAACGCAGAAGAGTTTGGGAGGTGATAACTTGGAAATAACAATCATATACCCTTAAAACTAGGAAAGAAGAAACTCAATTAATTAAAATGTCTAACAAACCCTCCCTTAAACTGATAAGCCTACGACTTCAGCTTAATAACATTTTCACAGTAGCTTTCCTTAAAGTGCAAACTCCAAGTAGCTTCCTTAACTTTCTGAATGTTGTCAGCTTGAGGGACTTAGTGAAGATATCAGCAACTTGGTCTTCACTTTTACAATAGTGAAGATATCAGCAACTTGGTCTTCACTTTTACAATAGACAATATCAATAACTTTCTCCTTCATGAGATCTCTCAGGAAGTGAAACTTCACATCTATGTGCTTGCTCCGTCCATGCAACACTGTATTCTTTGAAAGCTTAATCGCTGAGCCATTACCGCAGTAAATAAGAATTGGTTCTTGCTGTCGAACAAGAAGCTCAGCCAATATCTTCTTCAACCAAATTGCTTGGGTAGCACACACAGTTGCAGCTACAAACTCTGCTTCTGTAGTGGACAATGTAACAATTGGTTGCTTCTTGGAGAACCAAGAAACAACTCCAAATCCAAGCATAAACACATAACCTGAAGTGCTTTTCCTGTCTTCTTTATCTCCAACAAAATCACTATCTATGAAGCCAATTAACTCCGACTTGCCTTCTTTCTTATATTGAATACCATAGTCAATGGTACCTTGCAAATACCGGAGAATTCTTTTAGCAGCCAACAAATGAATCTCTTTTGAGTGCTCCATGTACCTGCTAACAAGACTAACAGAATACATTATGTCAGGCCTGATGACTTTTAGATACATCAAACATCCCACGAGTTGTTTGTAAATAGTGTTGTCAATCTTCTTTCCTATAGGATTCTTTTCCAACTTCAGTCCCAACTCTGCTGGTGTCGTGACAGAATTGCAACTCTGCATTCCAAACCTCTGTAATGTTTCTTGGACATATTTCTTTTGTGGATAAAAATTTCACTACTTGATTGCTTTACTTCAATTCTCAGAAAGTAATGCATCAAGCCAAGATCAGCCGTATCAAATTCAGTCATCACGGATAGCTTAAATTTTTTAAGAAATATAGGATCACTCCCAGTATAAATCAAATCATCTACATATAAGAATACAATCACAAATTATAAAAGTGTATGCTCATATGGGCATTTTCTAAAGTTTTCTAGATTAAAATATGCATTAAGCTCGGGGAGCTTGTTTTATCCCATATATAGCATTTTTTAATCTGTAAACTTTATGCATTTTTTAATCTGTAAACTTTATGCTCACTTCATGCATCACAAAGCAAGGAGGTTGATCAACATATACCTGCTCTTGTAGCTCTCCATTCAGAAAGGCTGATTTTACATCAAGTTGATAAATCGGCCATTGTTTTGAGCTGCCAATGCAACAACAACATCGGATGGTATCAAGTCCTGACTACCCGAGTCCAAACACCTCCTGGAATCCAAACAACCCACACATACTCACTTGCTTGTATCCTTTCAAACCACCAGCGTGGCCTTGTACTACTTATCAACTTCATCAAATCACATACTCATTGAGTTTGGTTTTATAAACCCATTTACCTCCAGTCGATCTTTGGCCTTTTGGAAGATCCGTAAGCTCCCAAGTATTGTTCTTTTCAATTGCGGAAATCTCCACATCCATTTCTTTCTTCCACTTTACATCTTTATAGGCATCCTCAAATCTTACGGGATCACAACCAGAAAATAAAGCTAAATATGTCGATGAATCTTTAATTAAATATTGAACATTTCCACTCACCTCATAATCTGCCATCCATGTTGGCCTTCTTCGATTTCGTTGAGGTCGGAAGCTGGTGCCTTCTTGATGTACTAAGGTAGAAACACCTTCATCGGCTAGTGGTTTCTCTTGCTCCATATCTCCATCATCAAGATCCAACGGAAGTTGTTGGTTGTTTGGCTTTTCTTCCCACGACCAGAAATTATCTTCATCAAACACCACATCACGATTGATAATCTCTATCTTACATATAGAATTGTACAGCTTATAAGCTTTCGACTTCCTGCTAACACCCATGAAAACACATTTATTGGCTTTGTCATCAAGCTTTGTCCTTTTCTGACCGGGAACATGAGGAACTGCAATGCACCCAAACACTCTCAAGTGTTGAACATCTGGTTGTTGTCCACTCCAAGCTTCTTCTGGTGTCATATTCTGAACATCACGATAAGGACTTCAATTCAACACATAAACGCTCCAGCAGACTGCTTCAGACCAAAAAACTTTTGGAACATGGCTCTTTTGTAAAAGGCTTCGCACAACGTTCATGATTGTTCGATTCTTCCTCTTACATACTCCATTTTGTTAAGGAGTATAAGCTGTAGTAAGTTGTCGTTGTATCGCGTGACACGCACAAAAAATTATAAATCCTTGTGAAAGATACTCCTCTCCGTGATCAGTACGAAGAATCTTAATGGAACATCATGTCTCCTTCTCAACAAGAGATTTGAAGATTCTGAAAATGGTAAAAGCTTCAGATGTTTCTTGCAGAAAATAAACCCATTTCTTTCGACTAAAATTGTAAATAATCGTTATAAAGTAATGTTTTCCTCCGTTGGATATTGGGTTTATTGGTCCACAAATATCCGAGTGAACCAACTCTAGCTGCCTTTTTGCTCTACATGCTTTTTCTTTTGGAAAGCATGAGATTGCTTTTCAATGACACAATCTTCACAAATATCTACAGGCATACCAAAATTAGGAAGACCCGTAACCATCTTCTTTTGCTGCAACATTTTCAGTCCTCCAAAATTCAAATGCCCATATTTGTAGTGCCAAAGCCATGCTTGACTATTCAACTGTTGAAAAACAAAAATTGGTAGAGCTAATATTATGCATATAAAGTGGGAAAAGCTTATTTGCCGTCATCTTAGCTTCAGCGATCAATGCAAGATTAGAATCTCGGATCCTGCAAATTCCATGCTTGATAGACACCTCATAGCCGTTCTCTTGAAGTTAATTCACACTAATAAGGTTTGTTTTCAGGTTTGGTGCAAAGAAAACATCAGAGATAATCTGTATAGATGAAGACTTTGTTTGGAGTTTCATCTTCCCTTTCCCTTTGACAGCTATACGGGGATCATCACCAAACTTGATTGTTGTGCAAAAGTTTCATCTAGTTCAGAAAATATAGATTTTTCTCCAGTCAAATGGTTGCTACAACCCTGTCTAAATACCATAAACTTTTGTGGTATTGTTTAGAGGATTGACTCACCATTAACAAAGAGTCCTCCTCCTCCGCAGTTACTTCTGCAAAATTAGAGTTCTCCCTACGTACATTTTTCAGATTTGTACAACATTCAGAACAATAATGATCATACATGTGACATCTATAACACTCGATATGAGACTTATCTGCAAATCATACCTTCCCATTGGACGAGTGTTGTTGATCACGATCATGCTGACCATTCTATTTTCGGTTTCCCTCTCCAGTTTTCTCTAAGTTTCTTCCCTTCCACTTGATCCTTCTGCACCTAGAATCTTTGGAGGTTGTGGTTACTTGTAATGCTTGCCTCTTTTAGATCCTGTTGAACAATTTTCTTCTCATGAATCACAAAGAATTTTGTAATTCATCAAGTGAAATAGTATCCAGATCTTTGAACTCTTCAATGGAGCAGATAACAAAATTGAATTTCGGCAACATGGGCCGCATGATCTTCTCAACAATGGTGACGTCTTCAAGCCTCTCTCCATGAATCTGCATCTGGTTGGCAATTGTCGTAGTGCGTGAGAAGTATACTGACACCGACTCTCCCGGCTTCATACGCAAGGTCTTAAACTCACCTCGTAGAGTTTGAAGTTGTGCTCGCTTTGCCCTTGTATTTCCCTAGTACTTCATCTTCATGGAGTCTCAAATTTCTTTGACATATCCTTGCAAACAATTGTTGCCAATATTGAACGATCAATGACTTGGAAAAGATAATTCTTTGCCTTCAAATCTTTCAACTTCAGTGTTTCAAGATCTGTCTGTTGAGCATTTGTTTGAACAGCATCAGCCGCAGGTTCTTGGAATCCACCATCAACGACTGTCCAAAACTCTTTGGACCTCAAAATGTTTTCCATCAACATGCTCCAATGGTCATAATGACCATCGAAGCGTGGAATAGTAGGTTGAACAAAACTCTCTGAAGACATGGCGCACTCACAATTAAAGCACGTTCACCCTCACTGGCTCTTTATACCACTATTAAAAAACTGGAAAGAAAATCAAAATAAACGCAGCATATTTTGAGAGGTGATAAACTTCTTACTGAACTGAAACAATGAACAACCTTCATAAAGTCAATACACATCCTAGATTATCTCAACCACTAAGCCATAAAAGAAATTAAAACTGACCGACTAAGTCACACGTTTCCAGTAACTTGGAAATAACAACCATATACCCTTAAAACTAGGAAAGAAGAAACTTACTTAATTAATTAAAATATCTAACATAATTATGTCTATATATTAAAAAGGTAAGGCGAAAGAAAATTTACCATGGGAAAATTGGCAAAATGTAGAGACAATGTCATACAATCAAATGCATGATTCAGTTCCACAAATATTGAAGTGTAGTTCCATAAAATAAGCGGCTATGATAATGAAAAATTGGGAATCATTGTATTTGTTAGCTTTCCTTAAGGAATCCAAAAGGAAAAAGGATTTCCTTGAACAATGGAAAGATGGTATACATTTTTTCCATTAGCCAAAACAATAATTAGTCTGCCATCAAAGGAATAATAATTTTGCAAAATATTGGGTATCATATCAATAAGTCGGAATTATGGACTTATATAGAATATTCTAGAGTGATGTGAAGTAGCAGTTATTGTTCTTACAGGACCAAAATCATAAGTGGCCTCATTTTGAAATACGGTGTTTGTTGTACTAGTACGACGCTCCATTGTTGTTGATTTTCTTTTAATCTAAAAATTTCATGATTTATAGTTATTGTAGTGCTTCCTAAAACCTAAAATAACAATAGTATTGTCACGGCACGCCCCGTAGCTACACCCCCGATACGCGGACACGAACCCTAGAACTCCACCAAGTGTCCCAAGCTAACGGCCTGCTGGCAATGATCATAGCATATTAAAGATAATAAACTTGTTGCTGACGCTAATCATACTTAAAATGAAAATCTGGGGAATACCCATATTCTAATAACTAATATTTGAAACAATGAGTTAGTACAAAAAGGAAATATTAACATCAATACTAAGCTTTAATCTATAACTATGTCTGAAAATATCCTCTAAACTAGACTAGAAATAACTGGGACCAAAAAGACCCCAACTAAATCTAGCAAAAACTGAAACTAATACTAAATCCTGACATGAACTCATGAACTGTTGTCCTCGAGAATGAGGACTCACCACAAATCTGCACCAAATCTGCTGAACTTGGAGAGCGAGAAATTGTCTATGCGTGATCTGGAATTGCAGAGAATCTGAACCTAATCACGAGAAGATGTAGCGCAACGTATTGTCAGTACTCTTGAAAGGTAACTGAGCATGTAGATTAGAGTAAAGCTGAAATCTAAACATAACTGAACCAGCACAAAACAAGTATAATAATCCCGAACGTGATGTGCTGATTTCTGATCTGAGCTAACCAAGGATGAAATGGCCAATTTATAAACATGCCTGAAACTGAAATATTGAATATACAATAAATGGTCAATGCAGGAGTCCGACTGAACTGGTGGGAGCTACTATAACGAAATAATCCACAATGAGCTAAATGTGGAGCTCCGTGTAATAAACGCCCCACCAAGAGGACCCAATATCACCCTGCCAAAGGTAATAAAGGGCATTCTGGGGCGTGTTACTACTAACTGATTTCCCATAGAGGGACTTACAACCTACTGGCTAGTAAAGTTTCTAGGACTATTGGGTACGCTAAAAACCCTAGTCACAACTTGGTATTATGCTACTACTCCCAATGATTCATCAGTAAATTAAACTGATTATAACTGAATCTTCCCCTGAAATACTGGATACCCATGAAAACTGAACAGAAGGCAAACAGAGAATGCACAATTAATCTGGTAATTATGCATTTATAACTGAGCATGTATATCGAAGTGTCTGACATTATATGAACCTGCATGTGTAATTCAAGAACTAAATAAATACCACCAAGCTAGGGTTCTGAAATTCATAGAAATAATCTGAGTAATACTAATAATAATCTGATTTGGAACCTAATATTTATAAATTCCATGAATTTACATCACGTTCTAGAAACCCTAGATTTAATCATGACATGGGGGATCAGACTGACTGAAACAAGGACCCAATGGTGAAAGGAACCACTAGTGAAATCCCACATACCTGGTGATGAAATCCACGGAAAAATACTTATGTTTTGGGGTTGGAACTGCTGGAGCTTGTGGCGTTCTTGAACTAGGGTTCTTAAGCTTTTTTCTCCTCTCGTGCTTCTAAATTTCTTAGTTTTGATTTATTGATTTGACTTGGATATGTTTTAATTATGTTTCTAGGCTTAAACTAACTAAAATGTGATAATTTAGGGTAAAAACAACGTAAATTAGGGTTTAAACGGAGTGGGAAATGTCAAAAAGACCCCTAGGAAGGTTGCTATCGGGCCTCATGACGGCTAGGATTGACGGTCCGTCGTGCGCCAAACGTCCTGTCATTGGGTCCGTCATGAGGGGCCTATCGACAGGCTTTCTAAATGGGAATACGTTTACTCAAGGCTGAATTTTTAGATAGGTTCGGATGTTTATTGCAAGATAAAATTCAATTATCTTATCTTGGGGTAATTTCATGGGAGAACTAATTCATTTCTTGCTAAGAGTTATGATCATTTTAAGTGGACACAACTGCTTTTCCCTTTAACTGGTTGCAAATTTTCCACCTACGGACCGTAGGTACACCTACGAACCATGCTGGTCATCCATAGCTCTTAACCAATTTTTCTAGGCTGAAATTTTTGGGAGTTTCTGATCCCATCGACGGTTGTGCATGACGGACCGTGGTTCAGGCTACGGTCCGTCGATGCCACCGTTGGTAGCACCTGCAAACTTTTGTAAAATTTTTGGTTTGTTTTGGCTACGGGGTTTTACAAATATAATGATGTCAATCTATATATTGCTCAATTAGGTATATCTGTAATGTACATTTAATGCAACGGTATAATGAAAGAATTGTTCAAGTGATTACTAGTGATTCTTTCCTTTTCCTTCATTAACATTTGGAGGAAAGACCCAACAAAAAGTATGCAAAACCAATAAAAAGATATACAATCACATGCTTTTTCAAAGAATATTGAAAATAACTTGACTAAAATCCATTCAACTCTATAATAGATGTATTGATTCCCCGATAGATCATTATGTTAGGTAATACTTTCATCTAAACTGAAATAACTATCAAGAGGTTAATACTTAACTAAAACATTGAATTCAAACAAACAAAACTATAACCCCTACTTCACACCAAAATTGTAACCCTCCCCTTTTGGGAGCTCATGAATTACGAAAAAGGGACTTTCATTATATACATAATACTCAAGTCAATCATATCTTTAAAACCATTAAAAAAATATTAATAATAATATTGAGAAGAAAAAACATACCAAGAGTTATACTTTAAAAAATGAAGATCGAAAATCACTCTAAATCTTCAAAATAATGACTTTGTAAATCATGTTTGTTTAGAGTAACTTTCAAAATAAAAATGATCTATATCTTAATTATAATAAAAACTAATGCAGAAAATCACCACCAACAAAAAATCCCTCAACATAGATGCAATTATATTCAAGTTAAAAGGAAAGAATAACTTACATAACAAGGTTAATGGAATGACAAGTTGAAGAGAGGAACTCATCAACTAGATCCCCAATTCGCTAGAATTGAGGAGAAATAATTGATTTGGATGGAAGACAAAAATTTATAAACGATACACTCGAAGAGAATTGCTGTGGGGTGGTGGGGGGGAGGGGGGGGGGAGAGATAGGTAGGAGTGGTGGGTTATAGAGAAATTTGAAAGTTGATTGCACTTTGATTTTCATAGTACAAGACTTATTTTCATTCCTCGCGATATTAGCTATTTTCATGCTACCCTCTATGATATATATTGATATTTTTCTTGAATGTATTTGTATTTTTTTTTATCTATTTTTGAATTTTTTTAGCATTATTCACATGACTATTACCACATGAAAAACATTTAGAATTTGTTGTATTGGATTTTTGTTCTTATGTTCTTTCTGTAATTGAAACTTTTCATCATTAATTCATAGCTCTTCACTAAAAAGTCCACTTAATTTAGTTGGATCTAGTTAAAAGAAGAGTTCCTTTTTTATTTTTATTTTTGTCAATTGATATAATTTATTATGAAAAAATGAATTTTAACAAATTCATTGTAATAGAACATAACCCGTATTTGAGTCAATAGATCATCCAGATTGATTCCTGACATTTATCGGTGCAAAAGTGAACAAATATGTACACTCATAAAATCAGTATTTGCCATTTTAAATCATATAAACTCCAAAGAATGCATATTCCCATAAAAACTTAGTTCCCCTAATTAAAACAGTGAGCTGCCCTGGATCTTAACAAGTGGAGGAAAACTTAGCAAAATCATTTCTATTCCTTAAATATAAACTTCCCAAGTTTTTATTATAGGAATAAAAAAGTCAAGTCTAAGTACAAACCATCCAAAAATAAGCCATATAAAAATCAACACATCAAACAATTGACACGGTATAGACATACTAACCGTTAGCCTCTTAATGTTATGTAATTCTGATGAATGACACTTAACACACTACTCTCAATTCTCGCAGACACTAGAGCACCAAGGAAAAGGGATCCAAACAAACACACACACGAAGCAATATATTATGACTTTACAATTACAAGACTCATAAAGACATATTGAATAAAAAAAGAAGTTTCTTTGTGCAGACACACCCGATGGAAACAAATATAATGGTTTGAATAATAGAAAGAAAAAACTCAATCAAGAAGAGCGATATCAACACCAAGATGGGCAAGAGGATCTCAAATCAATGCACCCATACTTTGGGAACAAGACATCTATCAATAAGGAAATAGTAATGGTTTTTGCAAATGGGATATCAACCAAGATTCAAGGAAAGAGACCAACCCCTTAATTAATTAAGGAAAGAGTATATTCTGAATATTACTGCTATAGCAGACAAGATCTAAGAATATCATCAGACAAAGGAAGAAGGAAAGAATATACCAATATCAACCAAGATTTAAGGAGATCATCTAACAAAGGAAGAAATTAATTTAATCATGCACATATATGATATTCTCATGATTTAACAAAATCAATATAGGATTTAATTTAAGAATCCTAGATTTGAACACCTTTGGGTTTCCATAATAGAGTAGTAGTCGTCCATTATATATAAACCTCTCTTAGTCAATGTTGTGAAGCACACACTTCAATTGAACTTATATCGTAATCTTCTTTTATCTTTCATAAAACTCTGTACACCTTTGAGTGAACAATTGTAAAGAAAATAGAAAGAAAGATCTGAGTGTAGGTTATACAGGTAGAGGTTGTGTCAAAGAAGAAACTCTGATTTGCACATCAGATGGGCTTTTAATCGTAACATTCTGTAATACCCAAGTTCTCAATAAGCTCTAAAGAAAACCCTTGTAACCCAAGGGGAATGGACTAGGCACCGATCCGAACCAATATAAAAACACTTTTTGTTATTTACTTACTGCAAGTTATCATTACTGTTTGTCTGTTTTATTAATGTGCAGGTGCGTCGACTGACAAGTCGATTGAAGGGAATTTTAATTCACCTCCCTATCTTGACTTTCAATTGGTATCAAAGTAGGTCTCACCCCATCTTGACTTTCAATGGGTATCAAAGCAGGTCTCACAGATTCAGTACTTAACGACACGTGAGCAAAGATCAAATGGCTTACTATCTAATTCCTGGTGCATCACTTCAAGATGGATATTCTTCACACCAACCACCATACTTTAATGGACAACATACTCTCCCAGAAAAGACAGATTTATAATCTTTGTCTCTTCAAATGATCATCAAGCATTAATAGTAATCAAGAAGGGCCCGAAGCCTATTCCAGGATTAACTGAAAAAGATGGCACTGAAAAGCTATGTGATCCAGAATCATTTGATATCACTAAGGAACAACAAAAGGTAATTCAAACTAATGCTATAGAGTTTAAGTTTGTTATATTGTGAAGTGAAGCGGAGAAGAATAAGATACAATATCAACATGCAAAACTGCAAAAGAAATGTGGGACAAACTATAAGTGACTTATGAAGGGACTACTAAATTAAAGGAAACTCAGATCAGTTCACTAGTAAATGAATATGAGTTGTTCAAAATGGACGAAGATGAAAATATTGAATCCATGTTCTTAAGATTCAGTTAAATTGTATGCGAACTCAAATCTCTTGGAATGGTGTATTCAAATGCATTACAAGTTAGAAAAATCGTTAGAAGTATTCCTAAGGCTTGGGAAACTAAATCTGTCATTCTTGGAGATAGAGATCTGCAGAAAATGACATACAATGAACTTCAAGGCAACTTAATGGCCTATAAATATAATCATATTGATAGATACAATAAGGATGATAAAAAGACGATTGTGATATTTACGGCTGAGACGTCTAACATTGAAGAGGAACTCGATGATTATCAAAGCGAAGTAATGACTCTCATAAATAGTGGAGTTAAACAAATGCTTAGAAGAAGATATAGACCTCAACAGGAATTCAATAACAATGAATTCAAAAGAAATGATGATCGCTGCTACTATTGTGGAAAACCAGGACATATAATAGACAAAACTGCCCAGATCGAAAAAGGAGAAATAATCGAAGAAGTGATGATGCCTGGAGTCAAAGATAAATATTTGAAGATGATCGTGATGAAACTGCCAACATATGCTTTATGACATTTGGTGAAACAAGTGAAGTAAGATCTTTTAATTGTCCATATTGTAATGACTTACAAGAATCTTTGGATATGGTTACTGACAAATCGTAGAAATTCATTGATGAATAAAATAAAATTGCTCAAGAAAAGAAAGGATGACAAATTCTTCTCAAAGCAAGACATGTTGAAGTCGACTTACTAGAAGAAAAACTATAGAGGAAATGAAAATACACTTGAACAATATCAGAAAATCTCCTAGTCATAACTCTGTCAAATCTAACAGAAATAGTTTCAGAAGGAGAAGATATTATAATCAAAGTCCTAACAGGTATAACATATCTATATATAATTCCTCTTATCATTCTGCTGAATCTGCAATTAATTTTTCTTGTTATACTTATGGTGGCATTGGTCACAAATCTTTTAACTGTAGGAAACTTTCTTCTGGAAAAAATGGATTTAGAGACCAAAAGTTTGTCATCCTAACCCTCAAGGACCCAAGAATACTTGGGTACCAAAAAAATTTAATCTACTTGTTTTGCAGGAGCATAACAGAAAAACATACAAGCAAGGAATGTGGGTGGATGCTCAAGACATATGTGTGAAAAAAATTAAAAAAAACTCAAACTGTTAAAAAAAACATTGCTTGAGGATTTGTAAATTTTAGAGATAACGCAAAAAGAGAAGAAATTGGAGTTGGAACTATCTCTCTCGGCTCATTATGTGATCTTGTAAAATCTGAAGAGATCTTTGGATTTGGCATCGAAAGCTTGGACATGAAAAAAAGTCAGATCACATCAGCAAATTGGGATGGTAGAAAGGAAAAATTGATCATTACAAGATACAATAAGAACAATGCTACTCGATCAAAGTCTTCCTGATCATTCTTTAGGCAGAAGCAGTAAGTACTGCTTGTCACATTCTTAACAGGTGTTTTATCATGCCTATACCAAAGAAGACTGTTAATGAACTCTGGAGAGGAAAGAAACCTAATATCACCTATTTCCATCCTTTTGGATGCAAATGCTACATCCACAATAATGGTAAGAACTATCTTGAAAAATTTGATCCAAGAAATGACAAAGGTATTGTTATAAGTTATGAACCTATTAGCAGGGCCTTTTGAGTCTTTAATAATTAAACTTTAAATGTTGAAGAATCTGTCCATGTTTGTATTTGATTACACTAATCCAATAATGCAGGAAAGTGAAGCAGGTGAGAATGAAATTTGATACATCTAAACCAGCAGACGAGGGTTCAAAAGTGTCCACTGAATATTCACTGAAGAGCCAGCTACTGCAGAAGTAGAGTCGACTAATCCAGTCGATGAAGTAAATATTCCCAGGGAATTGAGACACAACGCCAATTATACTGAAAACTTCATTCTGGGAAAAGCAGATGAAAAAATCCAGACGAGATCCTCTCTCAAGAAATAAGCTTCATTATCCCTGGTATATCAAGTGGAATTTAAATGAATTAATGAAACAATGGAAAATGAGTCTTGGACACAAGAACCAAATGGGTATTTCGCAACAAATTCGACGAAAATGAATTGGTTATTCTGAATAAAGGCAGTCAGATAAAGGAATTTTTATCAAGGATAAACAATTGACGAAAAAATTTATTAAGAAATGATCGGTTCTCCATTATATATCACTACTGCTCGACCAGACATCATGCTTACCGTTTGTAATTGTGCACGATTTTTATCCGCTCCAAAGGAATCACCTCTCACCGCTGTGAAACAAATTATTCGATATCTCACTGGAATCTCTGACATGGGGTTATCCTTTTTTTTTTTTGTAAGTTTTGATTTAATTGGATATTAGATGATGACTTTGCAGGTGATAAAAATGACTGAAAAAAGCACTAGTGGAACATGAGGATAGATTTTGTTTCCTTCGAGATTGTCTTAGTATTATTTTTTTTGCAGGTCCCTATTTCTGCCTTCTAGAGGACTAATTTGTTTTAAGTTACTTTTACCTATTTCTGTTTATATTTGGTGTTTGGTTCTTTTTTATTATGCCAAAGAGGGAGAAAATTCACCACCACAATTTTTAAGACAGCGGAACCAAGTTCAAAGTTCGACACTTTCCTGAAGCCTACAAGGCAGGGTAGCCACATATATAGGGGGAGCTACACATACTGCCATATCTCCGGGAAGTATCATTATCTCTCCATACTCCATTTAAAATTGTGAATTAATTGTCATTATCAAAAATGAGGAGATTGTTAGCCTCTTAATGTTATGTAAATTCTGATGAATTACACTTAACACACTACTCTCAATTCTTGCAGGCATGGACTTCCAACAAGGAAAGGATCCAAACAAAACAACACCAATACGGAAAGCAATATATTATGATCCTTACAATTCCCCCTCTAAAGACTTGAAATACAAAAAAAAAGACTTGATTTGTGCATACCACACCAGAGATGTAAACATTATATGGTTGAACTTAATAGAAAGGAAAAATCATCAGGGACAAGGGGGGAGATCCACATACGAATGGTCACGGGATCTCAAAATAAAAATCTGCACAAACCCTTGGGAACTAGCAATCACCCATCAAGGAAATCCTAATTTTTTGTCCATATTGCTGATATCAACCAAGATGCAAGGAAAGAGACAGTCCCTTAATTAATTAAGGAAAGAGTATTCTGAAAAATACTACTATAGCAGACAAGATCTAAGAAGATCATCAGACAAAAAAATAAGGAAATAATATATCAATATCAACCAAGATTCAAGGAGATCATCTAACAAAGGAAGGAACAATCATGAACATATCTGACATGGACAAAACTCAGCAAATCAATCCAGGATTTAATTTAAGAATCCTTGATTTTGAACACCATTGGGTTTCCATAATAGAGCAACAACCGTCCAATCTATATAAACCTGTCTTAGCCATAGTTGTGAAGCACACACTTCACTTAAAGTTATATTGTAATCTTCTTTTATCTTTCATAAAACTCTATACACCTTTGAGTGAACAATTGTAAAAAAATTGAAAGAAAGATCTGAGTGTAGGTCATACAGGTAGAGGTTGTGTTAAAGAAGGTCTGATTTGCACATCAGATGGGCTCTTAATTGTAACATTCTGTAACACCCAAGTTCTCAACAAGCTCTTAAGAAAACCCTTGTAACCCAAGGGGACTGGACTAGGCACCACATCGGTAATTCGAATTAGTATAAATACACTCTGTGTTATTTATTTACTGCAAGTTATCATTACTGTTTGACTGTTTACTAACGTGTTGGTGAGTCGACTGACCAGAGTAGGAAGTCGACTGAAGGGGAATTTTAATTCACCCCCTCTTGACTTTCACTAACTAGGAAATCAAACTAGTCCAAACTCATGACCTCATGCCCAACAATAAATAACAATTAAGAAATGATGGCTAGAAAATATAAGTATATCCATACAATCATTCCGAAACAAGGTAACACGTAGTGATCTAAGTTCACGCCATCTAGAAGATTTCTAAAGATACTATTATGATACCAAGATCACAATCAAGAGACACTAATCTTTACTGGCTAAAAACATAGTTGAGCTATCAAAAAATTGCCATATGAAGTTCCAGGATCATGCAATCGTACAAACGAATCCTACAATCTCCCTAATTGATACAACTTTATATCTATCATATATTTATATAAAAGAGAATCATATGCCTGCCTATGTGGCACAACCACAATCATGCATTCCCTTTGACTATGTTTTTTACAAATTAGTCTGTCTTTTCATCAAACGTTTGACTTTTCTGAATAGTTTGACTTTTATTTTATGAAAACTGTGACTTTTACAAAAAGGTTGTGACTTTAAACGAAGAGTTGTCAACTTTTACGATAGATTGCAACTTTTTAATAAAAAAATTGTGACTTTTTGAAATATTGTTACTTGTCCAAGAGTTTGTTGAACCTTTCGACTAGGCACATAATCTTGTAGTTCGACTACCACTCTACCCGTTTGTTATCTATAAATAGATGATTTTTCTCTCATTTTAACACAACAAAAATTCTGAATGTCTTCTTCTGCATAATTAAATATTTGTGCACTTTGCTCCTATTGAGTGGCTCACTAACACCATTATTTTTATATCAACACGTTGCAATAAAATCGTTCTGTCCAGAGAGGATCTATTCCTCTAAACCTCGGGTACTAGATGAAATAATTTCCTTAAGAGTGTTGGGTTTTAGCAAGTGTGAATGGGAAAAGAAAAGAGAGAATATCAAAAGTGAGGGAACTACTTTGGAGGAAAATGAAAAGTCATTTGTCAAGTGAAATAAAAGTCATTTTTTGGATTTGGATTTAGGATTTTGGCAAATGAGTGATTGATAATTTTTTTTGGACAAAATTTAAATTTTAAATCAATTTTTTGTTAAATCAAATAATCCTTGTACTATTATCTCTTATAGATTTGCGGGTAACGGTAAACAGTTCGAAAAGGTCGTTACTTTTCCAAAAAGTAAGTTATTTTTCTAACAGACACACTTTTTTGAAAAGTTTTATTTTTTCCAAAGGAACACAACTTTCCCTTGGATAAAATGGGTCTGAACAAATTTTCATCACTGAACAGACAAATGTCCTTGCTGAAAGGTATAAAAGGAAGTCATTTTTTGATTTTTCAAACACTTTGAAATTTTTTTCTTTCCTCTGCATTTATTTTTTCTCATAAAATAAAATCATAAGTGTCGATCGACTGAGTCTGTGTGACTTGTGGCTGTTGCTGTTTCCAGTGTCGTTGAAGTTAAGAAGTTTGCTGTACCCACTATTTCTTTACAGTTTAAAATCCTTTTTAATCTTGGGAGAAATTAATCCATAACCTTGGGTAAAGTGAGGGATTAAAATTGCTTCAAGGACACACATAGTTTCTGTGGACTCGGAGTAATTCTGTTATTTTAATTGTTTCTGCTTCTCTATTTCTTGTTTCTTTCTGTTCATTAACTTTATAAATAAAAGTTATTGTAAGAATAACAATCTTAAGCAACTTTACGTTTTCTTATTTGAGGTTTCTGTCTCTGGAGATTAAAAACCTTTAAGGTTTTTCTACTCGCTTGAATTTTTAGAAATTCCATTCGATTAACGATTAAATAACATAAAAACTTTAAAAATCAGTTAATCAGAAACATTTGGTGTAGATTTGTTTCTTTACTGTTAGTATTTTATACTTAATTTATCTGCCCCTTTGGTGGTACAGACAAAAAAATACTAATACAAGTCAACAAATGCTGGAACAGTAAGTGCCCTGCAACACAACAGTTGTACATAATCCGTTCAATGCTTCCATTAGCACCGCCTGAGAACCTGCAAATTTTTTCTAGAGTTCTACTTTAAGAGATTGCGCAAAAGATTTTCTTCTATCTCACTACGTTGAGTCTTCAGAAGTTCTCATTAGAAGTTCCTGTTTGTCATATGAAACTCCGGCTGATGACCGATTCTTGGTAACAGAAGCAGACAACACTCGTTTTTGTGTACAATTATATTTTGATGGCTGCAAGATGATCTGTTACAATGTTACAAGCAATGCCACAACCATCAAAAGAACTCTAGGATGCTTTAAGAAAAGAAGTACAACACAGAAGATGGCCAGAATGAGAAATTCATTGTGGCAAAATTTCGGGCCTATAAGATGTAGACAGTAACTGTCGTCAACCCAAGTTCAAGAATTTGCAAGTCATAATCTATGAATCTCCTTGCTCGAAGGTATAAATTTATTAATGCCTATGTAGAAATATATTACTTTTCCCTTACTACTCACATAACCTTTAATGTAGTTTATTGTGGAATGATGCTTTTTAGTGGCTGCAATTATTGAAAGTACCGTCCATTGTGGAAGACTTTAAAAACCTACTTGAACAACAAACGCAAGGGATGACTGTTTGAAGATCTCTATTAAGGGTTGAGAATCGAAGAGGATAATAAGGCTGCCGAAAAGAGTCACGTGTAATTCAGCATATCTGATAAATTTTGTGTGGAAGAGATTTCCACAAAATTAAGAAAAAAAGAAGCATCTGGTCCAAAAGCAATCCTGCTAAGAGAATTCAATGAAACTTCTTATTGTGGTAAACATGTCATAAGGGCTAATGAATGCCAGGGTCCTAAGAAGACAAGAAAAAGAAAGATCAAGCAACTTGGCTTGAATCCAAAGTAGAACTTTATGAATCTATGTGCAATTCTTCCATATGTAACTTGGTTTGGAAATCCAGCGAATGGGTAGATAGATGCGGTGCCTCATTGTCAACTGGTTTTGTGCCAACAAAATTATTTTCATCATATACTCCACACTTACCCATATGAAAAATTATTTATGGCAAAGAACTCCGTCTATTGGCAAAGGTGGAAGGAAACTGGTAAAATCCATTAAAGATGCTCAGCCAAGGTGGTGACTTTGAATAGGTCTCATATGTTCCAGAATTGAGAAGAATTTAGTTTCAATTCCAGTTCTGACCAAAGATGGATTAAATGTGTATTTATTTCTGATAAGTCAGTAGTACGCAAAAATGATTGTATGTGGAAAAGGCTAACCTTAGTGATGGCCTTTTCAAACTCATGTAATTGCAGTTGATATGAATAAAGATTTTTGTCTTCTTCGTACTTGCTTGAGTCTAAATTTTTATGGCATGACGTTTGGGAACGTTATAAGCAACACCTTGCGACAACTGATACCTTAAATAAATTTTGGCCAAATTGAGTGCATACTATCAAAATTTCAAATTTGGTTGAATCTAATAGGCTAAGCATTCTTATAAAATCTTTGAAAGGAATTCAAATCCTTTAGACTTGTTCCACTGATATTTGTGACATGAAGCCAACACAAACCAATCCGTGGTGGGAAAAAGTATTTGCATAACTTATTGACGATTGCACTCAGATATTGTTATGTCTATTTGCTTAAATAGTAAGGATGAACAATAGATGCAGTTTATGCAATATAACCTGAAGTTGAAATCAGTTTAGATAAAAAGATCAAATGATCAGAAGTTAATAGAGGTGGAGAATATGAATCTCCCTTTGCAGAAATAATGTTTAGAAATGGATAATCCATCAAACGGCTGCTCCCTACACTACTTAGTTTAATGGAATTGTCAAGAAGAAAAATCGACTTTAAAAAAATGATGAATGCATTATTATAAGTTCCATGTTTACCACATACTTGGGGGGGAAGCTATCCTTAAACAGCAAATCAGATACTTTAACAGAGTGCCTCACTCAAAGACAAATGTACTTTCCATAGAGAAATGGAAAGGTAGACACCCAATTGAAATATTTTTCAAAGTGTGGGGGTGGTCTAGCCAAATCCAGTTTCCTATACTAAGAGGTAAAAATAGGACCTAAGACTGGTGGAATTGTGTTTCATTGATATGCCACAAAACATAAGCAGTCCGATTTTGGTTCATAAGTCGACATCCAGATTTCATGAGAATACGGTAATGGAATACATATAGTGCTGAATTTTTTGAACATATATATCCGTATAAAACTAGAATTGAGTCATCTAGTTGGGGATCTAAACAACCCGGATAGAACCAAAAGAGAATGAACAAAAAATTAAGAAAGTCCAAGACCGGCAGTACACTCAAAGACAATATACTTCATTTGGATCAGATTTTTGTAACATTTTCTTCTTGAAACATGAGCCTTCAAACATTCAGAAGCAATGTTGTCTAGCGACTCAAAACTTTTGGAAAGGAGGTGTTAATAGTGAAATTGATATCATCTTAAGCATCATACTTGGGAGGTTGGTTGATCTTCCTCCGGGAACAAACCCATTGGTTCAAAAATGGATCTTTAAAAGGGAAGATGAAAAGACCGATGAACTATTGACCAATATAACAGCAAGACTTTTTTGTCAAAGGTTTTTAGACAAAAGAAGTCTTTGATTATTTGACACTATCTCGCCAGTGACTAGGATTACATCAATCGGATGTTAATTGCACTGGAGCTGCAGTAATACTGTCTTTTAAATTCATAATGGATGTGAAAACAGCCTTCTAAAGGCGAGCTTGACAAAGAGGAAATTACATCGAACAACCTGAGGGTTTTTTGAGTCCTGGTAAAGAAAGAAAGTGGTGCAAACATTAAGTCACTTTAATGGGCTAAAACCCACCAAAACAATGGGCATGCAATTTTGATCAAACCTATGTTGTCAAATGGATTTACGATCAATGAAGGTGATAAATGTGTTTTTACATTAAAGACTACTCCAAATCAGGAAGTATTTTATGCTTAATTGTAGATGATATCTTATAATGATCAAAGCATTGCTAATATAAAAGCTACAAGCGTATGCTTGCTAGTAAGTTTGATATGAAAGAATTTAGGAGTGCTGATGTGATATTATGAATTAAATTCTTAAAACTCCTAACGGTCTAGCATTGTCTAAACCATTATTATTCACAAGATTATTGAAAATTCAAATTTTTGAATTTTAAAAGGGCAAAGACTCCAATTTGATGTAACTCTACATCTTTCAAAGAATAAAGGCGAAAAGTCCAGTCCAATTGGACTATCTAGCGTATTGTGAAGCTTAATGTATGTCATGAATTGTACACGAACCAGACATAAGCTTGCGCTATCAGTAACTGAGTCGATACACCATATCCTAATCATAATCATTTGGTTGGGCAATGAAGAGAGTTTTTGGATACTTAGATGACCCTCAAAACTATGATTTACATTACAACAGATATCTTAGCCGTCTCTTGAAGGATATAGTGATGCATAATTGGATACCAACTGGGTCAACTGCAACAAAATCCCCAGTGGATAACGTTTTTACTATTGGTGGGAGGACAATATCGTGGAAATCCTCCAAACAAACAGTATAGCTCGCTCACACTGGAGTCCTGAATTCATTGCTTTAAGACAAGGCAGGTGAAGAGAGCTGAATTGCTCCGGAATTTTCTTATTCTAGAAGAATTCCATTTTTGGCCCAAACCAGTGGCCCCTATATGGCATACATAGTGATAGTCAGCTGCAATAGGAAGGGCTGGTAAGCATTATGTATATGGCAAGTCCTCGTCCTCATAAACGAAGACATAACTCGTGAGACAACGACTCTCTAGTAATGATCACAATGACTATGTAAGTCAAGATAAGTGTTGGATCCACTTACAAAATGCCTGAAATAGGATGGAGTTGAGAAATCATCGACGGGAATGGACATGGCCCGAGAACAATCATCGTGGCGGTAACTCTACCTAGAAGCCTGGATATCCCAAGATCTAGTTCAAGGAGATAAAACAAAGTCATTGAGAGTTCAACATTGTCAACGGAAAAAACAATATATTATTATGGTTCCCCCCCCCCCCCCCATTCTCATGATTAGACAATTTTAAGTTACTCAGGATAAAGACATACGGACTTTTTTAATGTTTTCTAAAGTTGATTAAGGGAATATCAATGTGTAATTGGGTCACACATTAGAAACACCACTTGTAAAGTGTGAAGTGTAAGGGCCGCTTCAAAGGAGAATCCGGTAAGGCCAGTTCTTTTTAAGCCACACTATTACTATCCAAGAGCTGTTCATGGCGAAACGAACAAAACAATGAGAACTAAGAACAGTTCAAGGTTTATTGTGTGGACTATATTTGTCTAGGTATACATCAAGCTCGACGGTTTCAAAAATATCAATCGACTCACCGGCACCGCGTATATCCGATATATGTTCACTACGGAAGTTTTAAAAGAACCTACTTATCCGGATGCGATTAACCTTTCCCTATAGACACACAAGTTTGTTTCATGCATATGTTTTTAACAATAGCCTTACCCATTCATGTGGGGATTTGTTTGGGGTTTGTGGGGGGGGGTGGGGGGTTGTGTGTTGGGGGTTGGGGGGGGGGGGGGGGGTGGGAGGGTTTTTAGGGGGGTTTTTGAGCAAGTGTGAATGGGAAAGAAAAGAGAGAATATCCAAAGTGAGGGAACTACTTTGGAGTAAAAAATGAAAAGTCATTTTGCAAATTGGCAAATGAAAAATCATTTCTTTCTTTGGATTTGTATTTGGATTTGGCAAAATTATGTGATTGATCAATATTTGGAACAAACATTCATTTAATCAATTTTTGTTAAATCAAATAATCCTGTTAATATTATCTCTTATAGATTTGCGGGTAACGGTACATTTCGAAAAGTTCGTTACTTTTCCAAAAAGCCGTTACTTTCCAAAAAGTAGTTTTATTTGTCTAACAGACACAATTTTCAAAAAGTGTTATTTTTTTCCAAAAGACACACTTTCTGGATAACATGTGGTCTGAACAGATGTCATTCACAACATTCACTGACCGACTGTTCCTTTCTGAAAATGCTATACAAGGAAGTCATTTTTTGATTTTTCAAACACTGAAATTTTTTTCTTTCTCTGCATTGATGTTGTCTCTCAAATAAAAATCAACAAAGTGTCGATCGCTGAGTAGTGTGACTGTTGCTGTTTCTTTCAGCTCGTTGAAGTAAAGAAAGTTTTGAGGTACCGCTATGTCTTTAACAGGTTCAATCCGTTTTAATCTTGGGAGAACTTTAATCCATAACCTTGGGTACAGTGAGGGGATAAATTTCGTAGGAACACATAGTTTCTGTGGACTCTGATTAATTCTTGTATTTTAAAAATTTTTTCTTTCTGCTTCATCTGGTTTCTGTTTCTGTTCATTAACTTATAAATAAAAGTTACTGTAAGAATAACAAAGAGTACAATGTGCATTCAGTGGGCTCGACTTTTTTCTTTATGTTTCATTTAATTATTTAAGATCATGATATATTTTTTTACAATCATTAATTTATGCTTATTTTATTAATTTTTATTTTTGAGTACATTTTTTAAACTTTGTTGTTCATATTTATGCTTTTGATCAGTATGCTAAAGTAAGAATATGCTAATCAAGAGTTTAATATAATCTTTAGACTATTGGTGTCATGTAGATTAGAATTCTTAAACTTGTAAAATAAATGACTTTGATCTTTATAGAGTTTTCAGTGGCTAAAAGATTCATGGGATGTCCAAGAAGGGACTTTGAGTGTTCATAATCTAGGTTGTTCCACAATACCTTGGAGTTTTATTTATTCAACTTTCTATCTTATCGAGATATTCAATTGATTTGTGACATCCAAAAAATAAAGGAATGTAGTGTGATGATAAGTATTGTACTCAACCTTAATCAAACGTTTGGATAATGATTCAAACTCAAAATATACAAATATCAGAAATCTTACTAAGGAATAAAAGCAAAGTTTAGAATTAAGGGAGTTTAGCATAAAACCTTAGGATATACTCATAGTAGCTAAACTTAGTTGTAGGGCATGAGTAAGAACTTAGTTCAATACTATGAATAACCTTACATACTTAGAACAACAAAGTTTTTAAGGAAACTTGAAGAACATAACTGAAACCGTATATTTCTCCTCTTAAATCCTTGCTCTGAGTATTGGGAATGCTTATGAGAGTAGAGGTCTAAAATAAACTGAAAAGAACCGCGTTTAGGTGTGAAAACGTCAAGGTTTAGGCTTAGGAAGGTTACGAAAATAATGGATTACCCCTTACAAAAACTGGATAGATCCGCCAACAAGGGCCGTCTATGATTTCTATTAACTTCTATGGACCGTAATATCAACTCGTGGATCCTTGAATTGGAAGTACGACTCTCTGATCAATAGGAACCTTGAGTTACTATCAACGATCCATACTCTTTTCCACGACCTGTAGAACCTCTTGTACACTTGAGTCTTATCTAAAGGGATGGGTCCACAGGCTTATGAATCATGAGTGCCAAGTGCGCTTCATACATCCTTTGACGGGCTAGTAGTAAATAATTCCCTAGAGACTTGAGTTTTTCTAAAAGACAACCATGAATCAACAGCCACGGGTTATAGTTCCTTTTTTTTACAACCCGGACAGGCCATCTATAGAGATCTTGGTGTAAAAATTTCACCAAGTCTATAACTCAATCCACGATTTGTAGACCCTCCACGAACCGTCATGTTTGAAAAGGAGTACATATATCCTGGAGGAATGGCTTGTGGTTTACAACAACCTACTAGCTTCTTACAAGTTTGAACAAAAAAAGAGGAATATATTCCATTTCTTATTTTCAAAATTTAAGTTTATATTTACATAGAAGATTAAAATTATAGCAGTATACTATAGGAGTATTTTCATTTATTTTTTTCTTAAAAAAATGACAATCCTTGTGGAATCCAAAAGGAAAATGATTTGTTGGAACAATCGAAACATGATATGTATTTGTTCCATCAGCCAAAAACAATAATTATGCTCCTATCAAAGGAATAATAATTTTGCAAAATATTGGGAACCATACCAATAAGACAGAATTTTGGAATTATATAAAACTAGGTAATTTATCCATGCTTCGCGCGGGCATAAGGTATCTTTCTAACCTTTTGAACAACTTTACAAATGATCGACTCTTATAAGAAAAAAAAGTAAATTTTCGTATGTTTTTAGAACATTTATAGACAAATTACACGATTTTACATTATCTTATGTCTCAAAATTTTTAAATGTATATAATTAATGATTAAAAATATCTTGATATATAATTATTTTTATATTTTACATAATTATCATATTATATGTTTGTTGTATTGAGTTGTTTTTTGTATTCTTCTCTTTTCTGTAACTGAATCTTTTCGCCATTGATTCATAGATCTTCATTAAAAAGTAAAAGATGAGTTCCTTTTTATCAATTAGTATGATCTGTATTTTGAAAAACGTAATTTGAACAAAATTTTGAAAGTTTCTCCATATATATTAAGCACATGGTGCAAAATTATACACGACCATTCACTTACAAAGTTATTGTTGCTCAAATGATCTTAAACCAATTTTTTTTCTTCATTTGTGTCTTTAAGTTCATCAACTCAAGTTGATAATGATAAAGTAAATCAATAACATGATAAATTTCAAGCTATTTTAAATTTGGGTAAGGAAAAACTCCACGCTAGCCTCTTATCTCACTAGCGACTCTCGTGGAGTTTTAGGCCTTCATTGCCGAAATAGATTCTCCCCAGCCTCAAGCTGTGGAAGAGAGACCAGAAAAACCTAATTGTGCATCATTTCTAATCCATCAATTTGCACTCAAAAATTTGATGGGAAACTTCCACTAAAATTTTGAACTTGTGATATATGTTCATGGGGATCCTATGGTGAGTTTCAGCTTTTCGGATTTGGAATTGTATATCCAAGAAGAGAACTTGCAATATGCTCTATGGGAGACCTGATATGATTTATCTCAAAAAGATTTTTACACGACACTTTGAAATAAAAAGAGATTGCAATTTTGGACTACTGGATCATCCTCATGTTTTGGTGAGATTATTGAATGGGGAAGACTTTGTGGAGGTGTATGCTAGGGCAGTATCATTCATCACACTAATATAAATGGCGTGAATAATCAATACCAATGTCGAATTCAAAGTTGGACACTATGGTTTAATCCAGAAGAGGAGACACCAATTGCTTTAACTTGGATTTCTTTCCCGAGTCTATCAATGCAGATGTTTGCTCATGAAGCCCTGTTTTCACTAGCATCAGCTGTTGGAACACCCCTACAAGTTGATAAGGAAACAACTGGTAAGTCAAGGCCTAGTGTAGCTAGGGTAATGTTGGAGGTTAATCTATTATCATCTCATTCGGATAGAGTTAATGTTTTTTAAAGATGAAAAAACTGGTATCGTTAAGGAGGTGCTGCAAAAAATAGTCTATGACAAATTGCCCTCGTACTGCACAACATGTAAACATCAGGTTCACAAGGAGGAAGAATGTAGACTATGGAGATAGAAGGTGGATTGATTGATGAAACAAAAATTAACAGAGAAAAGTTTGAAAGAGATTTGCGATCAATTTTGGATGAGAAAAAGAAAGATCTTTCTCTTCAACAAACTGGAAAAGATCAGGTAACATTATCAAATTTGTCTATCATCAATTCTGGAAAAAGTATTGTGGATAACCTTAACAAGGACAGACACACTATAACGTAAAGAAAGAGTTGATACACCAAATCTCTTGCTTCTTAGTACTGCAACATCTGGGCATAAAGAAGATGCAGAAGCTATGTTACTTGGAACGCTGACTAGTAAGATAAGTGAGCAACTTGTTGCGGCTGCAACGGGTTCTTCCACTCCTGTCCATATTGATGTTGAGGCACAAGATAATGCAGATAATAACTCTAGGTTACAAACTTTAGCAATTAACAGTAGGAGTCCGTCAGTAAAATTAACATTCTACTTATTTCCTCTTCCTTCGATACTCCACTCACAACTAATATAGCAATATATCACAAAAATAAATCAATGGAACAAAAATTTAATAAGTGTTCTAAGCATCTCACAAACAGTTATTACAACCAAAAAAAATGTATATTGTAATTTCAGAGATGAAAAAGGAAAAGTCGCTACTCACAGTTCCACCAACGACACAATGTTTCTCACAATCAGAAAACTAAAACATCCGAATCTGGTAATGCCTCAATAGGTACGACCAAGAACACGCTGGGCCAATCTTCAATTCATGTTCCATGAAAAGATATATAAAAATATTACGATCCAAAATCAAGTTATGATGACGCCTACTACGAATCTCTGGTAGGCAAGTCAAAATCCAAAAAATATCATAGAAGATAATGATTTAATAGACAAGATTATATGCAAATAGAATAATTATTATTATAGAGAATAGGGCAATATTGAAATGTAAGTGTGATACATAATATACAAAATAGGCTTGAATATGACCATGAAAGACAAACTAAATATAAGAACTAAATCCCTGGATCTGGTTTTACCGGTACAAGAACATCTAAGTAAATAAAGACTACATATACAAGTCTATCTAATGAAATACAAAAATATGGACAAATACAAAAGAAGGAAAAAGAAAAAGCCTCTGAAAGCCAAGAGCTCGCCACAATATGTATCTTCAATGATGAAGGAAGATCCAATGCTCACTAAGGGTGTCTTGTACTAAGAGCTACATCAGAAAAGAGATGTAGAAATGTAGTATGAGTACCAAAATATGGGGTACTCAATAGGTATCATAGAAAAACTATACTGAGAAATATTATATATATAAAGAAGAAGCACAGTAGTTCTAACACCACAATTAAAAGGTTCTAATGACGGACAATCAACTACTAAAAATAGAGAAAATGAAATACAATTAAACAAGCAAGAAACACTCAAGTACAAGACTATCACAACAACTATCAAGTCGATAAAATTAGGCTAGTGCAATGCAAATGATCAATGCATGAAGGTAGAAACCCGAAAGAAACCTTGATCTTCCTAAAATGATACCTAAGACTCATCAACAAATTAAAGGCAATTTACTTGAACATAGCCCATATCTGAGTCAACGGGCCGTCCATAGGTGTACCTCAAATTTATAGTGCAAAAGTGAATGAATAGGTACAGCACATTCATAAAACCAATTTCTGTCATTTTACATCATAAAAACTCCAAATAATGCATAAACTTATAAAAACGTAGTTTCCTTAATCAAAATAGTGATCCGCCGCTTCGAAGCTCAACAAGTGGAGAAAATCTTAGCATAAGAAACTACACTCCTCCACCGGAAAGTAAAGGTACATTGACTCCCTAATTAACTGATTGAAAAACATGTCGACCACAATATTTTATACTAACATTTCACAAGTTCATTGTCAAATTAACATGTATATAACATAAACCTTGATATAAATCAATTCTCAAGCTAGATCACTATATTCCATATCATTTAACACAAATTTTTTTTTACCTTCTCATAATGTGCATAACATAAACAATTGCATACACATTAATGTATACAATTCAAGATTGGAGTTCTTAAATTGCCAATGCAATCCTTTTGAAGAGGGGACATGAATTCTTCTGCATGAACCATTGGCTGATGCATGTTGGGAAAGACAAGGCAATAACAAAGAATGCCTGACAGGATAACAGCGGAAGAATACTCCCCAAGTTCTAATACTTTTTCCTTTTCGATTTGACCAAGCGAAGACAAACAACCACAAGCAATATGATTAGTAAGGCGATCAGTCTTCACCAAACGAAATATACAAGACAATAATAAACCAATCACACAAGACACCAAGATTTACGTGGAAAACCCTTCGGATGTGAAGAGTAAAAACCCACGGGACCCAAACCTCCCCTATAATCACCAAGCGTACAATAATTGTTTTCTCCAAAATTGGGCCACAAAACAGTGGCCAAAACAACGAGCACAACAAAATAATATATCACAAATCGAGAGATTAAAGAGCAAAATCACCAAATTCGCCGTACGATCCACGACCAGCAAACTGAGCCTAGCAAGGCCACCAAATCCAACTCTGTCAGTTCCGAATCAAGATTGAGATGAAGACAATATTCTGTCCAAAATCAGCTCAATCGGACAAAAAACGAAGCGGTGAATCGCATTTGAGTTGGTTTGTTAGGCTGGAATTTTTTGACTGCGAAAAAACTGCTCAATCTCTCTTTTTGGCTGCTGAAAAACCTTTTTGTGTATATAAAATAAGACCCTAAATAGGCTTATATTGCTCAAAGAATGGGCTCTGGGCAAAAATTATGGGTTTGTCCAATTGGCTTTTATTTATCCACATAGGAAAGGGAAAAAATAACTTATAACCCAACAATTCTCCCCCTCACGACTAGGAGGAAACCCGCGGCCATCCCGGCTACCATGCAAACAATCCTTCAATCAAACTTCCCTCGTGCAAAGCTTAGTCATCATATCGTAGCCCATTGTCATTTGTATTGAATCTTCACGCTCAAGCAACTTTAGAATCAACCAATCTCGAATCCAATGGTATCTCAATCAATGTTTTAGACCGAACCATGGAAACGTAGAATTATTGCCACATATGATAGCACTTGTGACTGTCATCAATAAAGCCATACCGTCCTCTTGGGCACAACCAAGTTCCCCCAAGAATCCTCTTCACCAAAGCAATTCTTACAGCTTCAACTACACATAGCTCAGCTTCTGTAGAGATAGAGCAACACATTTTTGCAACCTCTATTTGCCAAGACACACTCCCCCTGCAAAAGTACCACGTACCCTGAAGTAGACTGCGAGTATCCACATCCACCAGCCAATGTCTGAAATCAGTCTAAAACCACAAGAGAATAGGCTTCCCTGTACCAAAACACAACTCAGACTCGAAAGTTCCACAGAGATATCCTCATAACCCCACTTTTCTCAAGCCTAAACAGCATTCCAATGTTTCTCTTCCCGGATTAGAAAGAAAACGGCTAACAACTCCAACAGCGTGAGCATATTGGTCTTGTACAACCATCGCATACATCAAACTACCCAAAACTGAAGCATAAGGAACGTGCTTCAGATCTTCCTCTCTTCCTTTCTCATCATCATCACTAGAAGGACACTGGTTCGATCTCAATTAAGTGCATAGCTAATGGGTACTGACAAGACCTTGCTTGTCCATGCTGACCTGCGAAGTACTTCTGAATGTTTCTCTTGTGATAGAACAAATGGTGTGTTCTTGGCCTTTCTATCCGGAACAATCTGCATGCCCCAAGAATCTGCCTTGTAAGTTCCTAAAGAAGAGTCTTTCAAGCAAAAGACTTACTCAACTGTTCTTCACTTCTGAATCCTGCAAGTATTAATGACCAACCACCCAGCAGTCATCAACCTAAAGCAACCATAATCAAGTCGACCAGCACAGAACTTGTTGGCACCAAAACCCAATGGTCTGAAGAAGTCTTCTTGAAGATCCCTGCTGACCATAAAATAACCAAACCTTCCTGTAACGAATGCCTGGGAGCTTGTTTCAAACCATACCAGCTTTCTTCAATTTGCACACAATAATTCGTCTTTACCCTTGACAACTCAACCTTTCCGGTTGTTCCATATAAATTATCTTCATCTAAGTCAACCATGAAGGAAGCAGTTTTTTAACATCCATTTTGCTCAACCGCTAACTCTAGACTTGCAGCCAAGCCTAGAACCACACGAATGGAGAACATCTTCACAACTGGAGAGAAGATCTCCAATCAAAAAAATCAAGCTCCCCTTTTCTGATACATCCCTTGACGAACTATCTAGCTTTTTGTCCGCGTGGAACGGATTAGCCATCTTCATGTTTCACCCTAAAAACCCACCTGTTTTTAAAGCTTTTCTGTCTTTAGGTAACTTACCAAATCAAAGGTATGATTATCATGCAAGGATTTAATCTCATCTTCCATAGCATAAACCACCCCTTTCTTTTTCTTCACTTTCCATGGCCTCATCAAGACTCTCGGTTTCCCCCCCGTCGTCGAGAGTACATACTCATTGGGAGAATAACGTTATGCAGGAATTCTCTCTCTACTAATCGTCTGAGAGTACCTTCGGATTCATCTATAATTGGGGTTTGTTTTTTTGTTGACAACCCACATCATCTTGCACTGGCAGCATCAACACCATCAGGCGGTCATTCTGAACATGATCACCATCTTTATTATCAACTTGATTTTCATCATTGAAGATTTTCCTTCCCGGTGCAATAGTAAAGGAACTGGATCACCATCAACTAAGCTCTCACTACTACTACTCTGAAAATCGCCTTGGTCAGCTTTGTCAAACTTCAATTGTGTTGGGGGGGGGGGGGGTCTTCAAAGACACAACATCACGGCTTTAACATTTCTTCTCAACAGGATCATAGAAAACGAGAGCAAATTCATCTTGACCAAACCAATGAAGATCACTGTCTAGTTTTAACAGGGAACATCCAACTTTGACCTTTCATCCTTAGGAACATGTACAAAGGCTTTACAAAAAAAAACACCACCACCCACATACTCTACAGATGATCAAAACCATTCTTACCAGTCAAACTCTGAAACTTTTCAGGGACACATCACCATCTAACCAACAGCTGAAGATAAATTTTGATCCATAAGCAGCAGTATTTAAGTGGCCTTCTGCCCAAAAGGAATCTACAGTCATAGCATCTGAAAGCATACATCTAACCCTCTCAACTAGAGTTCTGTGCATCCATCTCTGCTAAAACCATTACTGAGAGTCTGTGGATGTTTTTCTGATGCCTAATACCCTGCTCTTCTGCAATATCTATCAAAATGACCATATCCTCCACCAACCATTATCCTTAACGGATGCATTTCAATATCTTCCCTGTTTGTCTTTCAACCAATGCCTGAACACTCTTGAACACAATCAATACTTGCTCCTTGGGACTTTAAAAGAAATCCACAGAGTTGCGAAATGATCATCGATAAAAGTCACAAGTAAGTGCACCATCCATGAGACTTCTTAAAAGGACCACACAAATCATAATGTACCAACTCCAGCAAATCAAGCTTTCTTGAATGCGATACTCTGAAAAGAACTCTTTTCTGTTTACCGGCTAAGCAATGACACATTTCTTCAACTTTGCTTGTTTCCACTCAGAAGCAAATTTTTTCTTAGCCAAACTATCAATCCCCCCCTTCTCGCTCATATGACTCAGCCGTTCTATGCCATAACTCTGATGAAGTAAATCATTCTCCACCAAATTTACTGATTCTCTTGGCAATGAGCCCTGCAATACATACACGTTAGAAACGTTGTCACCCACGGGCCACAACCATCAAACCTCTAGTAAGCTTCCACTGCCAACACCAAGTGGTATTAACATAATAACCCTCATCATCAAGATATCCCAACATAAATCAAATTCAAGCAAACAATCTGGAGCATGCTTGACATTATTGAAACTAAGTTTGGACCATTTTTACTTTCCAAACAAACTGTCCCAATGCACATAAAACTTCAACTTCATGATTATTGCAATTTTCAACGTTCCAAATTACCTGGAGGTATAAGAAGAAAATAATTCCTTCTTTTGCGTGAATCAGAGAAGTACACACCAGAATCCACAAACCCGCTAGCCTCATCACAAAAAGATATGGCATTTGCATCACAATAACAAGAGATCATCATTAGTCAACAACAGCAACACATTTTTCATTATCGCCTTCTCTCTTTTTGTTGTCTCAATATCTCGCTTTGCTTGTAACAATATTTCATGTATGTCCATTCTTGTGGCATGTCACCTGTATATTCGTATTTAGACTTGACTTGCTTCTACTTTTAACCTCTAGCATTCTACCTCTTGACTTGTTTTCTCCCCCTATCTTCAGTAAACCAAAACATCGAGTGTGACTGAAGAAGATGAGGCTTGAAGAGCTTCTTCTCATTTCTTCATTCAAGACACCACTCTTAGGATAGTTCTCCATGGTTACAACACCATGAACAGAATTAGTCCAAGAAACTCGAAGAGTTTCCCAGAGTCTGGCAAGAGTCATTAGAAGACCAAAGTCCTGTATCTCATCATCAAACTTTTACCCCATTCCGTGACAGCTGGTCAAGAACACCTAAATCATTAATATGATCAGAGTGAGTGGCCCTCTTTATACCTGATATTCCTAATTGTTTCCAATAGGAACAACTTGTTGTTGCCAGTCCTTCGAAGCATAAGTGTCTCCCGAGGTTGTCCCAACAAACTTTTAGATGTGTCTCATTCACAATATGATTTCTAACCTTTATCTTCAAAACACATTGTCTAATATAGCCACAAACCTGCAGATGCTCAAATTCCCATTCTTTCTTCATCATTCAAGACTGAGGCTTATTAGAAGCACCACACGGTAAACTGCATCTTTTTGACAATAGAAGATCTTCCATCTTGCCTTTCCAAATATATAGTTACTACCATTAAACACACCCATTTTGCTCATATTTGCCTCCATCATTCAAAACGACAATAAAAAATAACCAAGGCTCTGATACCAACTTTGTTGGGAAAGACCAAGGCAATAACCAAAGAATGCCCTGACAGGATCACATAACGCGGAAGAATACCCAAGTAGATACTTTCCCTTTTCGATTTGCAACCAAGGTAAGACAAACAACCACAAGCAATATGATAGTAAGGCATCAGTATTCCAACCAAACAATATAACAAAACAATAATAAACCAATACCAACACAAAGATTCGTGGAAAAACCCTTCGATGTGAAAGAGTAAAACAATCCACGGGACCAAAACTCCCACTATAATCAAACAAAGTTTTACAATTTGTTCCCAAAATTTGTCCCACAAAACAATTGCCAAACCACGAGCAAACAACCAATAACTAGCACAAAATCTTAGAGAATTAAGGAGGCAAAATCACCAAATTCCGCAGCTACTATTCACGACAGGAAAACTGAAGCGTCAGTCCACCAAATCCAACTCTGTCCAGTTCCTATCAAAGTTTGAGAGAATACACATAATGCTTCCAAATCATCTCAATCGGACAGACACAAGCGGAATCGGCAATTTGAAGTTGGTTGTTAGGAGGGCTGAATTTTTTGAACTGCGAAAAACTGCTCAATCTCTCTTTTTGGGCCTGCTGAAAAACTCTTTTTGTTTATGAACTATCAAGACCTAAATAGCTTATATTTGCCTCATAAGAATGGGCCTATGGGCAAAATTGGGTTGGTCAAATTATTGGGCTTTTATTTATCCACATAGGAAGGGAAAAAAACTTATAACCCAACAATGCAATCAAAGTGAAATTGTGGTGACAGTCAGCACTTTCAATGATCTGCCCATCAGAATAGTCATCCTGCAAGCAAAAAAGTATTTTACGAGTAAGATAATTTTATATACATGACTAGAGTTTAAGCAGTACAAGGAGAGAGTCAAATGAAAATAAGTCCATACCAAACAAATAGAACATGTATCATTATCGTCATTATTGATTTTTCTGTTGACTAATACATGATGCGATTCATATGTGGCAAAATGACTTCCCTGCTCAATCCCGTATTGATATTTTCAGTCTAGTCTGGAAGAGCCAACAAACCCTAAATTCAAGATTATAATTTGTGAGAAGAAATACATATACTATTTTTTGATAATTATTATGTCATAACTCATGTTTTCATTCAAACTTATCAAAAGTTTGAGACATGGATTTGTGCCAGAAATGACACATACAACTTATTATAATTTCTAAGCAAGTAAATTTTACAGATCAATTACACAGAAAGAAAATCAACTTGCTATAAATATTTTAAAAATTCAACAAAATTATGAATATTTTTTTAAAATTCAACAAAATCATTATTATTTAAAAATATCATGTCAACTGATAAATTCTTATATTCTTCTTTTTTATTGTTTTAAATGCATATTTCAAAATTCTTGTTTTAAATGTATGTTGTAATAAGTTTTTAGCTCATATTTATCTTTATCCCTCGATCAAACAAGTTATTTGATCCTATATAAAAACGAGAACTCAATGTGGTCATGCTCATCCTCCCACACCCATATTTCTAAACAAACTTTTACTTCTAACAATAGCTTATTGTAGTTTCTAAAGTGATCAATTACAAAGTCTTACCTATTTTCATTATGTTTAACAAATATTCAAATATTACAAAATAAGCATATGAAAAAAAGAAAATAGAGATAAATTTATAGCATATTTTAGTTGGGCACCATGGTTCCATTAAATCAAAGTAACACTTAGTACGATTCATTCATTAAAAGCATAAGCGCATCAAACCTTAAAAAGTATTTACCTCTAAATGTTAAAGATATACTTATGATATGATAAGTTTAAGTTAGTAATTAGATCAAGTATTGAGCATAGAAAACTAATCACGTGAAGATAGCACAAAAATTATAATAAAAAGAAAAGAAAGAGAAGGCGAAAGAAAATTTACCATGGGAGAATTGGTAAGACACAATGGTAATGTCATACAATCAAATGCATGATTCACTTCCGCATATCTTGGGGTGTAGTTCCATAAAATATGTGGTAATGATAATGAAAAATTAGGAATCATTGCATTTGTTAATAATGCTTGTGGAATCCAAAAGGAAAAATGATTTCTTGGAACAATGGAAACATGATATGTATTTGTTCCATTAGCCAAGACAACAATTAGGCTCCCATCAGAGGAATGATAAATTCCCAAAATATTGGGTACCATACCAATAAAATGGGATTCTTGTCTTATATAAAGTATTCTAGAGCAATGTGAAGCAGAAGTCATTGTTCTTACAGGATCAAAATCATAAGTGGCCTCATTTTGAAATAAAGTGCTTGTTGTACTAATATGACACTACAATGTTGTTCATTTTCTTTTCTTCTTGCTAAAAGTTTCCTGATTTAAAGTTATTGTAGTGCTTCATAAACCTGAAATCACAGTGATAATATTGTTAATCTATATATTGCTCAATTAGATATATTTGTAATGTACATTTGATGCATCAGTATAATAAAAAAATGTTTCAAGTGATTACTAGTGATTCTTTCCTTTCCCTTCATTAACACTTGGAGGAAAGACCCAAAAAGAAGTATGCTAAACCAATAAAAAGACATACAATCACATGCTTTTTTAAAAGAGTATTAAAATAACTTAACTAAAATCCATTTAACTTTATAAAAGATGTCTTGATTCCCCAAAAGATATAAGGAAAACACAAAAGGATTTATATCCATCTAATTTATTAACAAACTCGACTTGTGAAGTCTAAAAAGAGAGCATCAGAAGTTGCAAGAACCATAGTTTATAATTTAGAAAATATTATTTTAGGTAATACTTTCATCTACATTGAAATAACTATCATGAGGTGAATACTAAACGAAAACATTGAATTGAAACAAACAAAACTATAGCCCCTACTTCACATCAAAAATTGTAACCCTCCCCTTTTTGGAGGTCATGAATTACGAAAAAGTGACTTTCATTATATACATAACACTCAAGTCACACATATCTTTAAAACAATAAAAAAATATTAATAAATAAAACTGAGAAGAAACACATACCAAGAATTATACTTTAAAAAATGAAGATGAAATCACTCTAAAAACTCGTCAATGAATGATGTGTAGATCATGTTTTATTTAGATAACATTAAACATAAAACAATCTAATCTCATTATAATAAAACTAATGCAGAAACTCACCACCAACAGATAAATCCTCACATAGATGCAAATTAAATTTAAAGTAAAAAAAAAGAATAACTTACGTAACTATAAAGACTGGCTATAACTTAACTTGAAAGATGATAGTTTAATTAAATGACAACACAAAGTTGCATAATTAAAATACAATTTGAAAGACTCCTAAACGACCTCAAGTAATAAAACTTGAATAGACCATAATTCCGTGAAGCTATCCTAAATAAACAGGGATAAAGGGACTGCTCAAACTTAATACGACTAATAACAAACCTGCTCGTGATGTTTCAATAGTAACCAGGTTAATGGAAGACAAGTTGCAAGGAGGAACACTCCTCAATTAGATCCCCAATATGCTAGAATTGAGGAGAAATAATTGATTTGGATGGAAGACAGCATTTATAAACAATTACACTCGGGCGACCTATTGTGGGGGGGGGGGGGGGGGAGAGGGAGGAGCGGGGGGTTATGATAAATTTGAAAAGTTGATAACTAAACGGACAAAATTTTAATATCATCGATACAATGAAATAATTTAATTTTCTTTTGATTTATCAGCCAAACAATTTTAATTGAGATGCATGATAAATAAATTTGTAACTAGGATAACAATGTACTTAAATATTTTTCAGTATAGGACAAAATAATGAAACCTTTAGATTGCACTTTAATTTTCATAGTACAAGACTTCTCTTCATTTCACGTGACATTAGCTATTTTCATGCTACCCTCCATGATATGTATTGGTATTTTTCTTTAACATGTTTGTTTTTTTGTTATCTATTTTTGAAATTTTTTTAGCATTATTCACATGAATACTACTACCACATGAAAAACATTTATAATTTGTTGCATTGGGTTTTTGTTCTTATGTTTTTTGTAATTGAAACTTTTAATCATTAATTCATAGCTCTTCCTTAAAAAGTCCACTAAATTTAGTTGGATCAAGTTAAAAGATGTGTTCCTTTTTTATTTTTATTTTTGTCAATTGCTATAATTTTATTTTAAAAAACTGAATTTGAACAAATGCATTGTAATAGAATATAACTCGTATTAGAGTCAATAGATCGTCCAGATTGATATTTCAAATTCATCAGTGCAAAAGTGAACACATATGTACACTCATAAAATCAGTATTTGCCATTTTAAATCATATAAACTCCAACATGAATGTAATCTTCCCCCATATAACTTAGTATCCCTTAAATTAAAACAGTGAGCTTGCCGTTGATCTCACAAGTGGAATAAACTTAGCAGAAAACACAAATTTTTATTATTCCTTAAATATAACTTCCCAAGTTTTTTCTTATAAGAATAAAAAAGTCAAGTCTAAGTACCAACCATCCAAAAATAAACCATGTAAAAATCAACACATCAAACAATCAATCAGGTAACACTTGACACTATATAGATGTACTAATTAGGAAATCCAACTAGTCTAAACTTACGACCTCAGGCTCAACAATAAATAACAATTAAGAAATGATGGCTAGAAAATATAAGTATATTCATACAATCATTCCGAAACAAGGTAACACGCAGTGACCTAAGTTTCACGCCATCTAGAAGATTTCTAAAGATACTATTATGACACCAAGAGCACAGTTACGCTGTAAGGTTTACTGGATAAAAACAAAGCCGAGCTATCCAAAAATTGCCACAATAATTGATGTAACTATATATAACTCTCCTCTCTCTCTCTCTCTCTATATATATTATATATATAGATATATATATATATATATATTATAATATAATACACTCTATATATACCTCTAATATAATAACAATTTAATTCACCGGTCAATAACAATAACACAGCAAAAAAAAATTGTCAGACCCCGATTCTACACTTAGAATGCACTCGATTCTCGAAAATCATTGGTAGTATCAAGGGGAAAAATTGTCCTAGTTTACTACATAGAGGAAGAATAAAGACATGCATAATAAGCTTAAAATTTAAAGAACTTTAACGAAATGACTCAATCTCGTAAGCTTTTTGAAAATACTGACTTAAAAGATACTACTAAAATAATAAGACTAAATCCTCTGAATGCGAATAAGTCTCACAAAAAGTTATCAACATTAAAGCTTTCCAATAAACTATGGAGTAATGGAACAACACTAAAATAAAATACATCGCTTTTCTTGAGACGTAATCATCACTTTGAACTTCGTGATAATATAACGTCTTGCACACATAGTTGACAGGGTTAATCTATACCTTGCAGAGCATAGGACACAACTTTACTTATGGATCCACTAAAAATCCCTCAACGGGGCGGGTGGGGAGTCACCCAAATTAATGACACAATCATTTCTATGTTTGCAGGAAAATTTATGGGGTTAGGTTGTGTTAACTCTTCCCCGAATTGATGCTCAATTCTACTCCCAAAACATATAAAAAGGTTCATACTTCTTTAAGAATATACTGGTGTCTTACTTTATCTAAACAAAATACTTCTGAAACCATTTATGCTTTTTTAAAATTAGTAAAGCCTTTTAAATAAAAAAAGGGATGAACTTGGAGTATTTGTGTTCCCTTAAATCTCTTCACAAGTAATCATGTTAAACAATTAAATTTACTTTAAGGCTATAATTTTTTTAAGGTTCTTAATAATTCTTAACTAAAATAAGTTTATTCATTTCATAAATGAACATGGATAATCATTCAAACTCAGAATATACAAATATAAGAAATCTTACTAAGGAATAAAAGCAAAGTTTAGAATTAATGGAGTTCAACATAAAACATTAGAATTTACTCGTAGTGACTAAACTTAGTTGTAGGGCATGAGGAAGAACTTAGTTCAACACTATGAATAGCCTTACATACGTAGAACAACAAAGTTTTTAAGGAAACTTAAAGAACTTAACTGAAACCCTATATATCTCCTCTTAAATCCTTGCTCTAAGTATTGGGAATGACTATGAGAGTAAAGGGCTAAAATAAACTTGAAAGAACCTTGTTTAGGTGTAAAACCGTCAAGGTTTAGGCTTAGGAAGGTTAGGAAAATAATGGATTACCCTTTATAAAAACTTGATAGAGCTTCCCACAAGGGTCATTTATGATTTGTACTAACTTCTACAGACTTTACTATCCACTCGTGGAACCTTGAATTGAGAGTACCACTACTGATAAATAGGAACCTTGAGTTACCGTTGACGATCCATACTCTTTTCCACGACCTGTAGAACCTCTTGTACACTTGAGTCTTATACAAAGGGATGGGTCCACAAGATTATGAATAATGAGTGTCAAGTGCGGTTCATACATCCTTTGACAGGCTAGTCGTAAACAATTCCCTAGAGAAAACCCACACAAGCTATCTATAGAGCTGTTGGTGTAAAAATTTCACCAAGTCTAAAACTCAATCCACGATTCGTAGACCCCTCCACGAGCCGTCATATTTGAAAAAGAGTATATATATCCTGGAGGAAAGGCTTCTGGTCTGCAACAACCTTCTATAGCTGCTTACAAGTTTGAACAAAACAAGAGGAATATATTCCATTTCTTATTATCAATATTCAAATTTATATTTACATAGAAGATTAAAATTATAGTAGTATACTATAGGAGTATTTTTATTTATTTTTTAAAAAAATTGACAATCCTTGTGGAATCCAAAAGGAAAAATGATTTCTTGGAACAATGGAATTTACATTATATTTATTTGTTCCATTAGCCAATTTAATAATTAGGTTCCCATCAGAGGAATGATAAATTCCCAAAATATTGGGTATCATACCAATAAATTGGATTCTGGTCTTATATAGAATATTCTAGAGCAATGTGAAGCAAAAGTCATTGATCTTATAAGACAAAAATCATAGATGGCATCATTTTGAAATAAGGTGTTTGTTGTACTAGTATGGCGCTGCATTAATGTTGATTTTCTTTTCTTCTCGCTAAAAGTTTCTTGATTTAAAGTTAATATATTGCTTCCTAAACCTGAAATCACAGTGATATAATACTGTAATCTATATATTGCTCATTTAGGTATATTTGTAATGTACATTAAATGCACCAGTATAATGAAAAAAATATTTTAAGTGATTACTATTGATTTTTTCCTTTCCCTTCACTAACATTTGGAGGAAAGATTTTAAAAAAAAGTATTCTAAACCAATAAAAAGACATACAATCACATGCTTTTTTAAAGAATATTGAAAATAACTTAACTAAAATCCATTCAACTCTATAAAAGATGTCTTGATTCCCCAAAAGATATATGGAAAACACAAAAGGATTTATATCCATGTAATTTATTAACAAACACGACATGTGAAGTTTAAAAATAAACCATCAAAAGTTCCTAGAACCATAGTTTATAATTAAAAAAAGGGAAAATGCACAAGTATCCCCTCAACCTATGCCTGAAATCCCAGAGACATACTTATACTATACTAAGGTCCTATTACCCTCTGAACTTAATTTTAAGCAACTTTCAACCCCTTTTCGAGCCTACGTGGAACTAGATTGAAAGATATAGTCAATTAACATTGGGCCCACAAGATAGTGCCACGTAGGTCGAAAAGAGGTATAAAATTATTAATAAAATAAGTTTAGGGGAAATAGGACCTAAGTATAGTATAAGTGTGTGTCTCTGAGATTTCGGGCATTTATTGGGGGATACTTGTGAATTATCCCTATAAAAACATTATTTTAGGTAAAACTTTCATATACACTGAAATAACTATCATGAGGTTCATACTAAACTAAAACATTGAATTGAAACAAACAAAACTATTGCCCATACTTCACATAAAAAATTGTAACCCTCCCCTTTTGGGAGCTCATGATTTACGAAAAAGTGACTTTCATTATATACATAATACTCAAGTCACACATATCTTTAAAACCATAGAAAAAATATTAATGATAAAATTTAGAAGAAAAACATACCAAGAATTTATACTTTAAAAAATGAAGATTGAAAATCACTCTAAATCTTCAAAAGAATGAATTTTTAAATCATTTTGTTTAGAGTGACTTTCAAAATAAAAACGATATATATCTCAATTATAATAAAAACTAATGCAAAAAGTCACCACCAACAAAAAATCCCTCAACATAGATGCAATTAAATTCAAGTTAAAAAGAAAGAGTAACTGACGTAACTATAAAGACTGGCTATAAGTTGAAAGATGATATTTTATTAATGACAACACAAAGTTGCTTAATTCAAAATACAAGTTGAAAGACTCCTAAACGAACTGAAGTAATAAAACCTAAATAGACAATAATTCTTGAAGCTTAATCCTAAATAAACAGGGATAGAGACTGCTCAAACTTAATACGACTAAATAACTAAACTGACTCGTGATGTTCTAATAGTAACAAGGTTAATGGAAAGACAAGTTGCAAGGGAGGAACTCCTCAAATAGATCCCCAATTCGCTAGAATTGAGGAGAAATAATTGATTTGGATGGAAGACAGAAATTTATAAACGAAAAACTCGAGGAGAAGTTCTTGGGGGTTGAGGGGTTGTGGTGAGGGAGAGGGAGGAGTGCTGTGTTATAGAGAAATTTTAAAGTTTATAGAACTAAGGGACAAATTCTTTTATCAATCGATACAGTTGAAATATTAATTTTTTTATCTGCCAAACAATTTTTATTGAGATGTATGATAAATAAATTTGTAACTAGGATGACAATGTAATTAAATATTTTTCAGTATATCACAAAATAATGAAACCTTTAGATTGCACTTTGATTTTCATAGTCCAAGACTTCTTTTCATTCCTCGTGACATTAGTTATTTTAATACTATCCTCCATGATATGTTTTGATATTTTTCTTGAATATGTTTGTTTTTTTAATCTATTTTTGAAATTTTCAAAGCATTATTCACATGACAACTACCACATGAAAAACATTTAGAATTTGTTGCATTGGGTTTTTGTTCTTATGTTCTTTCCGTAATTGAAACTTTTCATCATTAATTCATAGCTCTTCATTAAAAAGTCCACTAAATTTAGTTGGATCAAGTTAAAAGATGTGTTCCTTTTTTATATTTATTTTTGTCACTTGCTATAATTTTTATTTTGAAAAACTAAATTTGAACAAATGCATTGTAATAGAATATAACTCGTATTTGAGTCAGTAGATCGTCCAGATTGATATCTCAAATTTATCAGTGCAAAAGTGAACAAATATGTACACTCATAAAATCAGTATTTTCCATTTTAATTCATCCAAAAGAATGCATATTCCCAAATAAACATAGTTTGCTTAATTAAAACAATGAGCTGCCCTAGATCTTAACAAGTGGAGGAAAACTTAGCAAAAATCATTTCTATTCTTTGAATATAAACTTCCCTAGTTTTTCTTATAAGAATAAAAAATTCAAGTCTAAGTACCAACCATCCAAAAATAAACCATATAAAAATCAACACATCAAACAATCAATCAGGTAATACTTACTGCATAGACGTACTCATGACCTCAGGCCCAACAAAAAATAACAATTAAGAAATGATGGCTATAAAATATAAATATATTCATATAATCATTCCGAAACAAGGTTGTCATGCCCCTAGCTATCCCTGAGACGCGGACACGAAACTTAGAACCACAAGTAATCCAAGTAACCTGCAGGACCTGGATCATTGAGTATACTAAGGCCCGTTTGGAGGGGCTTAATAAAAGAGCTTTTTTTTTTTTTTTTTTAAAAAAAGTACTTTTGAAATTGCGATTGAAACTACTTAAAATAAGCATGTTATGTGTTTGGGAATAAAAGTGCTGAAGTTGCTATGCCAAAACGTGTGTGAAAAGGGCAAAAAAAAATGGAAGAAAAGAGATGTTTAGGGTTAGGGTTATGTTTGTAATTTTGGATATTGTATTTATAAAAATATTAAGGAGCACAAACATTAAAAATGTGGGTGGTCAACTTAAAAACAGCTTCTAACCTAAAAAAAAAAAAAAAACTAAAGCACCTCACCCCCCACTTTAACTTTTGGCTTAAAAATAAAGTTTTTTTTAACTTAAAAATAAGTTATTTTCAGGATTGACAAACGCTAAATAAGTCAAAAAATCAGCTTTTTTAAGTAAGTTTGACAGCTTTTAAGCGAGACCAAAACGGCTCTAAAGATAAAAACTGATGTGGAAGTTAAATCATAATTTAAATCTGGAAAAGACTGGGGAAAACCCATATTCTATAACTGGGAGAGGATTAGAAAAAATGAGTTTCATAAAAAGAAAAATTAACTCAATACTAAGATGATGAACTAACTAATGTATGAAATAAGCCTCTAAACTGTTGTACTAGAAAACTGGGGTCAAGCCCAACAACAAAATATAGAAAAAACGGAAACTTAATCGACTAAAGAAGAAAGACACCCATGAATTGTTGTGCTAAGAGATGAGGACTCACCACTGAATCTTGTGAATCATGAGATCAGGAACGATCCTGTGCGTGGAATCTTAATGCTGAGAACATGAAACCTACATCACGAGAAGATGTAGTGCACGTATGCGTCAGTACTTGAAAGGTACTGCGCATTGTAGGATAGAGTAAAGCTGAAATAAAAACATAATGAACAAGCATAATAGCAAGTAGTAATAAATCTGACATGATAAATTGAATTCTGAGCTAACTCGATCGATGCAATTGACTAATTTATAACTGCTGAAACTGGAATATGAATATACTGATAAATGGTTCAATGCAAAGACTCTGATGAACTGTGGGAGTACTAATAACCGATCCTAGAACAACCCCACCTTGCGCTAAAGTGGCGTCCGATGTTTACGCCCTATCGAGAGGACCCAATATACCCTGTCAGAGGTATAAAGGCATGCTGGCATGATCACTAAACTGATTGCCACAAAGGGATTTACAACCTACTTGGCTAGTATTTATGGGACTATTTGGGTACGCTGATGTAACATCCCGTAGCCAAAACAGACCAAAAATTAGTATTTCAGAAAAATCTGCAAGTGCTACCAACGGTGGCATCGACGGACCGAAGCTTGAACCACGGTCCGTCCGGCACAACCGTCGATGGGATCAGAAACTCCAAAAAAGTTCAGCTAGAAAAATGGGGTAAGTATTGGACGAAGAGGACTTACGGTTGCAGTATTCAGGGGACCGTAGATAAAGAGGAAAGGACAAAAGAGGCCGCATCCCTGTTTTATGCTACACCACTTTCTCTTCCATTCTCCCCTCTTTATTTCCCTCTCATTTCTCTCCCTTATTTTCACTCTGTGAATCTTCCGCATCCCTCCTCCCTCTGTTCGCCTTCTTTCCTACTCCACCCCCCCCTCATCGTGCCCGTCCCTTTTTTCTCCCTACTTTTCGCTTTCCCTAACCTTGCACTCTGCCTTATCCCCTGCAACTCTAACTCATTTCGTGCTATCCACTCCCTTATCTATACCCCTCGCCCCGTTTTTCATCCTATTTCTCCTCTGCCTGCCCCTCCTTCCCCCATCTGACCCCCCACTCCTCCTGTCCTCTTTAACTATTCCCCCCCCCACCCTACCTTTCTACCTTATGAGCTCTTTTCTTCTCTCCCCTCTCCTACCCTCTCCCGAGTCCTCCCATCCTTCTTTCTTCGACTTACCCCCTTGTCCCTCCTGTCTCCCCCCCCTTCCCGTCCTTCATTCCCCCCGATTATTATCCTCCCTTTTCCCGTCTCGTCCACGACTTTACATTCACTCAACCCTCTCCTTCCTTCCCCCCATCCGATAGGCTTTTTCTCCTTTTTCCGTTATCCTGGTTTCTTTTCCACAGTCACTCCCACTCGTATCCTGCGAATTCTCCTCATCCACTTTCACCTTTCTTCCTGACAGAGCTATAGATTTACCAGCATGTTCGTAGTAGGGGGGAAAATTGCAGTCCAGTTAGTTATCAGGGAAAATGAAATTGGGTCAACTTAAAATGATCATAACTTTAGGCACAAAATGGAATAGGCATGACCTACCACAGCTAGATAATTTGAATTATTTTCCATAGCACATCCTTGACTAAACTCCAGACCTCCGGAGTAAAACTTTATGCCCATTTTAGTAAAGGCTTATCGAACAGGCCCTCACGACGGACCCAACGACGGGGAGTAAGGCACACAACGGACCGTCATTCCTGGCCGTCGTGAGGCCCGACAGCAACCTTCCCAGGGGTCTTTTTGACATTTTCCACTCTGTGCAAACCCTAAGTTACGTCGTTTTGACCCTAAATCATCAGATATTAGTCAGTTTAAGCCTAGAAACATAATTAAAACATATCCAAGTCAAATCATTAAATCAAAACATAGAAAATTAGAAGTAAGAGAGGAGAAAAAAGCTCAAGAACACATAGTTTGATTTCTCGATCTCCAGTTCATCGGATTCAGTGGTGAGTCCTCACTCTCTGAGGACAAAAGTCATGAGTTTCATTTCAGTCTTCAGTCATTTAGTTTCAGTTTTTGCTAGATTTAGCTGGGGCTTGTCCCTATATTTTTAGTCTAGTTTAGAGGCTATTTTCAGACATAGTTAGATTCAACTTAGTATTGAGTTAATATTTTTTTGGTATTAAACTTATTATTTTTAAATATATCAGTTATAGAATATGGGTATTCCCCATCTTTTCATTTTAAGTATGATTTAGATTCCGCAACAGTTTATTATCTTTATTATGCTCATAATCATGCCAGCAGGGTTAGCTTGGGATCACTTGTGGTCCTAGGTTCCGTGTCCGCGTCTCGGGGGTAGCTCAGGGCGTGACAAAACTTGGTATCAGAGCACTGGGTTCAAGAGTCCTAAGATGTCTGAAAAAGCCGCACCAAGTAGAGTTCTTTTCATGGGGGTGAAGTGCACCACATCTAATGTTAGGGAGGATATAAAGTGTTTTAGGAAAAACTTCACTTCCTTGTTACTCTTATCATGCGTAAGGTATGATCTTATTCCATTCTAACTTGACGTTCTACGTTTTAGATCATGCCTCCTCGTAGTAGATGAAAGGCTAGGAATTATGGAATGCCAGAATTGCAAACGCAGCAGCTCCTCCAAATCTGGGATCAAGAAGTCTCTAATGCTGAGTTCAGGAGTGCCATACAGAATATTGGCTTAGGAGTAATGACCCACCAGAAACATAGGGTTGATAATGCCTATGAATGAAAGTTAGGTGGGATCCGAAGTAGAAGGGTTCGTGACTTTGTTTAGGAGAATCCGCCTTAGGTCTTAGGATCGTATATACTAATAAGATCCTTAGAAATTTCTTAGACGAAATCAAGAAGATCTTTGAGGGTGATGCAGGTTACGGAAAATTATCGGGTTGAGTGGCGTCATACAAGATAAAAGGACGGTGGCCATCTTGGTCATATTCTAGTTCACTTAGTAAAAGCGATTAATAGGGTGCAAATGCAGCTCCTATTACTTGGGAGGCTTCGTGATATTGTCTCGACATGTTTTTTCCAATAGAGTTGAAGAAGTAAAGCCCCAAGAATTCCATGAACTTGAGGCGAGGAAACATGAAAGTCCTAAGAGTAGGGCTGAAGTTTAACCAACTCTCCAGATATGATCCTCAATTAGTGCTGACCTGGGCACAATGAAATAAGGTCTTGTATAGAGTATCAGAGTGGTGAAGACAGAGTGAAAAATGCTATGTTGCTGGAGATATGAAACATCTCTAGGTTATGACTACAGGCTCACCAGGTTGAGGGTGATAAGCTTAGGGAACAGGCTAAGGAAATAAGAAGTATAGACTGGGAACTATGACTATTTCTCAGTAAGAAAATGGGTGGTGGAAATCGCTCGCAGGGTACAACAAAGTTTCAGCTCCAGCCGCTTCTATCTAGTGTTCCATCCTCAAGAATAGGTAATGACTAAAAGGGCCGAGCCCACAGGCTCTAAAGTCTAAGGGAAGTGTTTCAGCCACCAAACATTACCCCACTTGCCTAAGTTGTTAAGAACCATCTGAGAGTGTTGTATCTTGCAGGAAAAGAAGGATGTTTTGGATGTGGTTGTCTGGTCACAGGGATTGAGGGAATCTTCTAGACCGGGTCGAAGGCCGTGTGTTAATGTAGACTCAGTCTACAAATTCCACGCAGCACACAAGCAACGTTGCCAACTCAGACAGAGTAATCATTGGTACCGGTGGAGGTCAGCCGGCCAGAACAAACTTTATGCTCTCAGGCTCGCCAGACACAGGAAGGTTCTACTTGATGTAGTCATTTCTACGTTACGAGTCTTTGACCGTGATGTTTATTGCATTGTCTAGATCCAGGGGCCTACAACTTTCTTTTGTTAACCCTTCTCTTTGGTGTTAGCAGTCCAATTCAGTATCAGTCAAAGAAACTCTCTCAGAAACCCTTCTCGTCTCTACTCCAGTCGGGGACCCAAGTTATAGCTAGATGGGTATACAAAAATTTCCCTGTCATAGTCTCTCCGAAAGTCACTCAGCAGATCTAGTAGAGTTAGAAATGGTTAGAGTCCATATCATTATAGGAATGGATTGGTTGCACTCATGTTATGCCTCAGTCGATTGTAGAACTAGGATTGTTCGTTTTCGTTTACAGACGAACCAATCTTAGAATGGAAGGGAGTACCTAGCGCCTATGGGTCGATTTATTTCTTACCTTAAGGCTAGAAGATGAATACTAAGGAGTTTAACTCTATCAAGCAGTTCGGGTTAAGGATTTATCCTTGAAACCCCATTCTTTTGAGCAGTTCCGGTTGTCTGGAATTTCCAAAAGATATTTCCAAAAGATCTTTCCGGGGTTTCCTCCCGAAAGGGAAATCGACTTGGAATTGATCTCCTTCCAAATACCCACCCATATTTTCATTCCTCCTTGACAGAATGTCTCCTGCAGATCTTACAGGAAATGAAAGAGCAGTGAAAGACCTTCTAGATAAGGGTGTCATAAGACATAAGCTATTTCTACATGGGGGGCCCAATAGTATTGTTCGTAACTGAAGAAAGATGGTTCTCTCAGAATGTGCATTGACTTAGACAACTGAACAAGTACACAATCAAGAATGAGTATCCCTCCCCAGGATTGATGATTGTTTGCCAACTCAGGGTTGCTAGTCATTTCACAAAAGATAGACCTAGATCGGGTTATCATCAGCTCAGGATCAGAGATAGTGAAATCCAAAACAACCTTAAAACTCCGCATAGTCATTATGAATTTGTAGTTATGTCGTTTGGACTAACCAATGCTCCTGCAGTTTTCATGGATTTGATGAACAGAGTGTTTCAACAGTACTTAGACTTGTCGTTATCGTCTTTCATTGATTGGATATCCTCATTTACTCTAGGAGGGAGGAAGAACATGCAAGTCATTTGAGATTTGGTCTGCGACTTTCAACAGATTGCCCAGTTATTCAACTAAGTTTAGTTAAATGTGAGTTTTTGGTTGCAATCCGGCTTTCATTGGTCACATTTGTAATCTAGCAAAGGATCCGCGTAGATTCACAAAAAGATAAAAGAAGTAGTGAAACAATGGCCAGACCTACCTCTGCCCTACAGATATCAGAAGTTTCTTAGTCTAGCAGGTTTTATTACAGAAGTGTTCGTGGAAGGATTTTCATCCATAGCCTCACCATTAAACTAGGTTGACTAAGAAGATGGTTCAAGTTCCAATGGTCAGATGATTGTGAGAAAAAGCTTCGCCAGAATTGAAAACTAGATTGACTACAACTCCTGTCTTGATGTGTACCAGAGGGTTCCGGTATTTATGTTATCTATTCGATGCAATCCAGACTTGCCTGGTTGTGTGTTGATGCAAATAGATAAGGTTATATCTTATGACCTCTAGAAAGCTAAGGTGCATGAGAATAACTATCCAACTCATGACTATAGCTTGCCAGTAGTGTGTTGACTCAAGATAAGGAGACACACTGGTACGGTGTCATGTGTAGATGTGTTCAACCGATCATAAGCAGCCTTTAGTATGTGTTCACCCAGGAAGATTTTAATCTGCGCCAAAGGAGATGTCCAGAGTTCTTAAGGATTATGATTATGAGTTGCATTATCATCCTGGAAAGGCGAATGTAGTGGCCGATCTCTAGAGAAGATTTATCTATGGGTAGGTGTAAGCCGAGGTTGAGGAAAAAAAAGGAGCGAGTGAAGGATGTCACAGGCTTGCTCGATTTGGAGTTCGCCTTATAAGCACATATCAGACTACGGTTGTAACAGTTCAGAATGCGTGGCAAGAGGCAGAATGTCTTTGGTGGTGGAGGTTAAGGAAAAGCAAGAGAGTGATCTGATCTGCTTTGAACTAAAGGGTGGTGCAGTCAACCAGCAGAGAGTAGAGGTTTCTCCCAAGGGGGAGGGAGATGGGGTTTACTTCGGTACCAAGGTAATTGTTGTCCTGATGGTGGGAGAGTTGACGGCAGACATATTCTTGTAGAAGATCTAACTACAGGTATTCTATTTCAATCCAGCGGTGCCACTAAGATGTTACAGCCAATAGGCGGGAAAGTCTATCGGTAGATGGCATGAAAGAGGGATATAGCAGACTTTGTGAGTAAGTTCCCAATTGCCAGCCAAGGTCCAGATAGAACATAAGAAAACCAGGAGGTATGACTTAAGAGATCGATATTCATACTTGGAAGTGGGGGATGTGATCAATATGGGATTTATCACAGGTTACCTCGTATTCGCAGACATCATTGACTCAATTGGGTGATTAGTTGATAGGATGACTAAGTCTTCTCGCTTTGTTGGCGGTCAAGACTACATATTCGGCAGGAGGACTATGCCAAGCTTTACCTACTGAAATTGTGAGGTTGCAGGGGTTACCTTTGTATATATTCCGATAGAGGTCATCAGTTTACATATCATTTATGGAAGTCATTTCAAAAAGGTCTTGGTACTCAAGTTAACATTAGTACAACATTTTATCCACAGACGGATGGAAAGGCAGAGCGTACCATTTAGACCTTAGAGGATATGTTGAAAGCTTGTGTGATGGATTTCAAAGGTAGTTGGGATGATCACCTTCCTCTTATTGAGTTTGCCTACAATAATAACTACTATTCCAATATTCAGATGGCCTCTTATAAGGCTTTATATGGGCGTAGATGTAGATCTTCTGTTTGTTTGTTTTAAGTAGGTGAAGCAACTTTGATAAGTCCAGATTCAGTCCTTTATGCTATTGAGAAAGTGTAACTTATTAGATATAGACTTAAGACAACCCAACTTCGTCAGAAATCTTATGCAGATGTAGACGGGGGGAACTAGAGTTCAAGTGATCTTAGTTTTTTAAGGTCTCCCCTATGAAAGCTGATTTGAGATTCGGACAGAAAGGAAGCTTAGTCATAGAAGATATTTGGTCCCTTTTACAAGATCTTAAAAACGGGTTGACAAGGTGGGCATATGAGCTAGAGGTTGCCAGGCGAATTGAGCAGTGCATTTCGGGCTTCCACAATTCTCACTCGTGAAGAAGTGCGTTGGTGAACCTGCCTCTATAGTGCCATTAGAGAGGTGGCGTGTAAGATAGTCTGTCTTATGAGGATTGTACAGTTGAGATTATTGACCGTTAGGTTTAAAAGGTAAGAAACAAAGAAGTCACTTCTAGTAAAGGTTATTTGGAGGAGGGAGTACGTTAGAGGGAGCTCTTGGGAAGCAGAAGCAAGCCCATGAAAGCCAAGTATCCCTACCTTTTCCTTCCGATTCCACTCCAGCTTAAGGTCATCGTTCCTCTTCAGTTTTTAGTTTTACTGTATTCATTGACGTAAATTCAGTTTTCATACATCATGTTCCCATCAGTTGTACATTCATTTTTAGCGTAATTGCATGTACTCAGAACTCAATTCAGTCAGAACTCAGTTCTAAGTGTTTTGTAGTGGGGTTTGCATCTCTCTCCCTCTATTTCAACTAGTTTAGTCTTCATTCGAGGACAAATGTTCCCAAGATACGCTGATGTAACAGCCCGTAGCCAAAAAAGACAAAAAATTAGTTTTTCAAAAGAATATGCAGGTGCTACCGAAGGTGGCATTGAGGACCATAGCCTGAACCACGGTCCATCCTGCTTAACTGTCGATGGGATCAAAAACTCCAAAAAATTTCAGCCTAGAAAAATTGGTTAAGTCTTGGACGATAAAAAAACTTATGGTCCGTAGGTCAAACGACAGTCTGTAGTCCGTGACCGTCGATCAAGACTCCCTTCATCCACTATTTGACAAGATCTATAGATAACCAGCATGGTTCAGAAGGTGCGACCCAATACCGGTTAGTACGTGGGAAAATCTCTGCACTTCCAGTTTAAAGGGGAAATGGCAGTGGGGTAAAACTAAAAATTATCATAACTCTTTGTACAAAATGCATTAGGTGCCAATGACCTACCCACATACACATAATTGAATTTCTTTCATATCCACCTTACCCTTGCTAAAATCGACCCTCCGAGTAAGAATTTATGGCCCATTTTAGTAAAGTCCTATCGAACGGGCCCGCACGACAGAGGACCCAACGACGGGCGTGGGAGCACGACCAGACCGTCAGATCATGCCATCGTGAGGGGCCGACAACAACCTTCCCACGAGTCTTTTGACCTTTTCCACTCCGTTAAACCCTAAGGTATGGCGTTTTGACCCTAAATTCCTCAGATTTAGTCAGTTTAAAGCCTAGAAACATAATTAAAAACATATCCAAGTCACAACTAATTAAATGCAAAACTTAGAAAAAAAATTAGAAGCAAAAGGGAGAAAAAAACCCCTCAAGAACCCTAGTTTAAGACACAAAAAGCTTCCAGCAGGTGTCCAGCCCCAAAACTTAGTATGTTTTCATATGGAATTCATCACCAGGTATGTGAGATTTCACTAGGGGGTTTCCTTTCACCCATTGGGTCCTTAGTGTCAGTCAGTTCTTGATTCTCTTATCATGATTTTAACTACAGTTTTCTAGAACTTAGAGTTTGACGTCATGAAGTTATTAAATATATATTCCAAATAAGATTATCATGTTATATTACTCAGATTTATCTATAATTTCAGAACCTAGCTTTGTATTTCTTTAGTTCTTGAATTACACATGTAGGTCATATATTTTCCCCAAAACATTCAGATATACATGCCTCAGTTATAAATGCATTAATTACCAAGATTAATTTTGCATTCTCAGTTGCATGTTCACTTTCGACAGCTATCCAGTATTTACAGAATTCAGATATAATAAGGTTAATTACATAATTCATTCGGAGAGAGAGTTAGCATTAATAACAGCTGGGGACTTGGACTAGGGTTTTTTAGCGTACCCAATAAGAGTCCAGAAACTACTCGACTAGTAGGTTGTAAGTCCCCTCTGTGGGCAATCAGTTTAGTGATCACACCAGCATGTCTTTATACCTTTGGCATGGTAATTGGGTCATCTAGAGGGGAGTGCGTATACACCAGACTCCATATTAGCTCATCTGTGGTTTTATTATGGTTAATAGTAGCTCCCAAGTTTAGTCAGACTCTCTGGCATTGACCATTTATCAGTATATTCAGTATTTAGTTTTAGCATGGTTATAAATTGGTCATTGCATCCGTTTGGCTCAGAAATCAGCACATCACGTTAGATTATTATCTACTTATTTGTGCTTGTTCAATTATGTTTTATTTCAGCTTACTCTATCCTTCATGCCTCAGTACCTTTAAGTACTTGACGCATACGTTGCGCTACATCTTTCTATGTGTAGGTTCAGGTTACTCAGCATCCGGATAACGCATAGATCGATTTTCCGATATCTAGTTCAGCAGATTCAGGTGTGAGTCCTCATTTTTCCGTGACAAAGTCAGGTGTTTCATTTAAGTCTTTAGTCAATTAGTTCAGCTTTTGCTAGATTTAGTGGGGCCTTGTCATTGTATTTCAGTCTAGTTAGAGGCTATTTTGAGACATAGTAGTTTCAACTTATGTATTAGTTGATATTTTCTGTTGTTCTAAAACTCATTGTTTTCAAAATATCTTTGTTATTAGAATATGGGTTATTCCCCATATTTTCATTGTGAAGTATGATTTAGCTTCCCGCAACAGTTATAATCTTTTAGTATGCTCATGATCATGCCAGCAGTTTGCTTGGGATCACTTGTGGTCGAGGTTCGTGTCCGGCGTCTCGGGGGTGGTAGCTCGGGGCGTGACAATCTATTGTGATTTTAGGTTTAGAAAGAACTACAATAACTATAATACTGGATACTCAAAACAGAACATGCAAACTGAGAATGCAAAAATTAATCTTGGTAAAATATGCATTTATAACTGAGGCTTGTATATCTGAAAGTACCTGAAATAGTCTGACCTAGCATGGTTTAATTCAAGAACTAAAGAAATACAAAATTCTAGGGGTATGAAATTCATTGACAAATAAACCGAATAATAACATGATAATCTTATTTGGAACATAAAACGAATAAGTTAATGAGTTCTGTTGAAGTTGTAGAAACCTAGGTTCTAATTAATGATAAGGTTTCAAGAATATTACTGAAAACAGGTACCAATGGGTGAAAGAAACCATTAGTGAAATACCACATTAAACTGGGATAAATCCCACGGAAAAATACTTAAGTTTCGGGGTTGGAAATGCTTTGAGCTTGTTGCGTTCTTGAACTAGGGTTCTTGAGCTTTTTCTATTTTACTGCTTCTAGTTTTCTAAGTTATGATTTAATGATTTGACTTAGATATGTTTTAGTTATGTTTCTAGTCTTAAACTGACTAAAATATGATGATTTAGTTTCAAAACGACGTAACTTAGGGTTTAAACGAAGTGGGAAAGTTCCAAAAGACCTCTGGGAAAGTTGCTGTCAGACCAAACAATAGCCAGGACTGACAGTCCGTCGTCTGACCGATGCCCGGTCATTGAGTTTTTCTATTGGGCCTATTCATCATGCCTCTACTAAAATGGGCATAACGTTTTACTCGGAGGTCTAATTTTAGCAATGTTGTTGGCTATGGAAAGATAATTCAATTATTTATCTGTGGCTAGGTCATGGGACACCTAGTTCATTTTGTGCTAAGAATTATGGCCATTTGAAGTTTACCTAACTACATTTCCCCTTAACTGTCAGCAAATTTTCAAACTACGATCCGTGCTGGTCATCCGTAGTTCTTGTCAGAGAGTGGGTGAAAGGACTATTGATCGACGTTCATGGACTACGGACCGTAAGTCCGTCTTATGTTCAAGACTTAACCAATTTTTCTAGGCTGAAACTTTTCGTAGTTTCAGATCCCATCGACGGCTGTGCAGGAAGGACCGTTGGTCAGGCTACGGTCCGTTAATGCCACCGTTGGTTGCACCTGCAGATTTTTCTGCAAAGTTGATTTTTCGTCTATTTTTGCTACGGGGTGTTACATTATCTCCTCCTTGAAAACATTCGTCCTCGAATCAAGACTAAACTAGCTTAAATAGTGGGAGAGAGCTACAAACCCTACTACTAACACTGAGAACTAAGTTTCTGATTGAATTGAGTAGCGATAACATTCAAATACGCTGAAAATGCAAGTTAAAACTGAGGGAACATGATTCTAAGACTGAATTCACACATGAATGACTGGAAAACTGAATAGGAACTATTACCTCAAGATAGAGTGGAATCAAAAGGAAAGAGATGAGGATACTTGGCTTTCATGGCAGCTTCTGCTTCCCAAGTAGCTCCCTCTACAGACTGACTCCTCCAAGTGACTTTTTTGTTTCTCAACCTTCTGACCTGACGGTCAAGAATCTAACTGGTACATCCTCATAAGAAAGACTATCTTTCACCGCCATACTCTCTAATGGCACTATAGAGGTTGGATCATCTAGACACTTCTTCAAGAGTGAAATGTGGAAGACCGGATGCACTGCTGTAAATTCTACTGGCAACTCTAACACATATGTCACCTTGCCAACCCTTTTTACGATCTTGTAAGGTCCAACATATCTAGGACTGAGCTTCACTTTCTTTCCAAATCTCATCACATCTTTCATAGGGAAGACCTTCAGAAAAAACCAATCATCAACTTGGAACTCTAGTTCTCGTCTCGTTTCATCTGCATAAGATTTCTGACGATGTTGGGTTATCTTAAGTCTATATCTAATGAGTTACACTTTCTCCATAGCATAAAGGACTAAATTTGGCCCTATTAGAGCTGCTTTACCTACTTCAAACCAACCAAAAGGAGATCTACATCTACGCCCATATAAAGCCTCATAAGGGGCCATCTGAATACTGGAATGGTTATCTATTTTGTAGGCAAAAAACTCATAAGAGGAAGGGATCATCCCAATCCCTTTGAATTGATCACACAAGCCTCAAACATATCCTCTTAAGGTCTGAATGGTACACTCTTGCCTTGCCTATCCGTCTGTGGATGAAAGTTGTACTAAGGTTAACTTGTAGTACCAAGACCTTCTCGAAATGACTTCAAAAAGATAGATAAACTGAGGACCTCTATCTGAGATGATAGACAAAGGAGTCCCATGTAACCTCACAATCTCATTAATGTAAAGCGTTGCATAGTCTTTTGCTGAATATGTAGTCTTGACCGCCAAGAAGCGAGAAGACATTCATCCTATAAACTATCACCCAAATGGATTCATGTTGTCTGTGAGTACGTAGTGATCCTGTGATGAAGTACATATTGATCACATCCGACTTCTAAGTAGGAATATCGATATCTTGAGTCATACCCCCTTGTTTCTGATATTCTACATTGACTTGCTGGCAATTGGGACACTTACTCACAAAGTTTGCTATATACCTATTCATTCCATTCCACCTATAGACTTCTCGAAGATCGTGATACATCTTAGTGACACCTGGATGAATAAAATACCTAGATTTATGGGCTTCTGCAAGAATATGCTATCTCAACCCACCCACATCAGGAACACACAATCTACCTTGGTAGCGAAGTACACCATCTCCCCCTTGGGAGAAAACCTCCACTCTATGATTATGGACTTCACCCTTAAGTTCAAGCAAGATTGGATAATTGTCTTGTTTTTCCTTGACCTTTACAACCAAAGACGATTCTGCCCCATTCTGAACTGTTACACCATTGTCTGATATGCTCATAAGGCGAACTCCCAAGAGAGCAATCCTGTGAACATCCTTCACTAGCTCCTTTCTTTATTCCTCAACATGGGCTACACTACCCATATAGAATCTACTAAAAGCATCTGCTACTATGTTAGCCTTACCCGGATGATAATGCATAGTCATATCATAATCCTTAAGTAACTCTGGACATCTCTTCTCGCGAAGATTCAATTATTTCTGGGTGAACACATACTGAAAGCTATTATAGTAAGTTAACAAATCTACGTGAACACTGATATACCGTGGTTTCACGGTATTTTTAATGATTTTTCCTTAAGTTTAGTGTGTCTACAAAAGCCTTTTTGTATTGATTTTTATGTAAGTTTCCCTTTATTTGCAGGACATCTGTCTAAAGATGAACGCGGATGTTTTTGAGCAAGAAATGCATAAAAGTTACCACCTACGGACCTTGTGACGATCCATCGTGCCTGTGACAGTCCGTAGGTGGCATCGTAGTTAAGTTGCTAAAGGAAGATGGGGAAGTTTGACCAAGTGTGGGGTTTCGAAGTGCATAACGGACCGTTGTAGCCATGACGGTCCATCCTGCTGGTTCGTCATGATGATTAGAGAAGTAGTCCCAATATCCAAATTCCAAGAAGTTTAAGTGTTGTGGAACAGAGACCCTCGATAGACTGTCTTGCTTGGAACGGTCCGTCATACCTGTTTGTCGAGGGTAATGAAGAAAGCAACAGAAGAATTTGTGATGGATCAGATGACGGTGTCCATGACGGCCCGTCGTGACCACGAAGGCCCGTCACGAGGTCCGTTGACCCAGCTGCGTTTTGATAGATTTTTAGCAATTAGAGTCATTCTTTTATTAGGTTTTTGTTTTTTTATAAATAGTTTGAAAAACCTCATTTTTGGGGTTACATTTTCTTATGTAAGATTCTCTTATGTTAGACTCTTTGTTAGTAGACTTTGTGATTGTGTTATACTTTTGAAGATCTTGTAGTCCTTTGATTAATTTTCAATAATTGAGACACTGTTTCTGGAATGACTTGTTTGGGTGTGGTTTGGTGATTTTAAATCAAGGAACTTCTGGATTTTATTATTTTTCATTGAAGTAAGTGCATTGAATTCTTTTATTACATATATAAATATTGGATTATGGATATGGGGTAACTAAACTCCATACACTAGGGTTGTGCGAACCATGGGTGAACAATAAGGGTAAAATCTAACTAAATAACATTCTAGACTAGTGTCTTAAATGTATTGCTAATTCTTTCGTTTAGAAGTCTTTTAAACGGATGGCCAACGTTAGAATTGCCTTAATGCTACTGCCGGAACAAGGAGGTGGTAGAGGATAATAGGAAAAAGAATTATTGAACAGTACTTAGTGTATACTATATTAATAGGCTAGATTGATGGTAGAGGTACAGAACTTAGTAAATACGAATACAATGCTTAATATGAGCGTTAAAGATAAGGGGCGTTAGTAATAACAACAGCGTAGTCAGACCAAGGTGCGGATTGAACTTTTTCTAGATGCCGAACAAAGGATTTACACAAAAACATTAACTTATCACTTTGGCATGGCAAAGATATAGGAAAGAATTGTTATGGTTAGAATTGGCAAGTAGGAAACTGGGGGAACACTGTTAAACCCTGTTTCTTTTCTTAATTGATAAAAATCCAAGGTTTGATTTTGTTAGTTGGTTAATTTTAATTCATTTAGTTATCTTTACTAATAAAGAAATAAAAACCCCCCTTGTATTGTCTTTTGTTCTAAGGAATAATTGACTAATAATAGTAATCATAGATTGAAGTTAAGTCGAACTATTTCCTAGTGGGAACGAATTTTTCCCAACCTCAGTAGGTTGGGTTTTTTACTTGATCGATCGCTTTACTTCTTATTTGACGAGTAAGTTTAAGCGTATAAATTTTGGCGCAGCTGCCGGGGAAAGTAACTTTTAGATTAACTTAAAATTATTACTTAAATTTTAGTCAAGATTTTATTGATTTTTTACTTTTCTATTGTTTTTTTATTCTTACAGAACATTTCTTTTATTTCTTAAAATACATGGATAGGAAGAGAGCAACCCTTGTTCCCTACAATAAAAAATTGAGGAGACACTATCCGATATGAATCGAAAATTTGGGTATTAATGATGATAATCCAACCAGAAACATCCAGCTCCATGTTGATGTTCATGGTCAGTTCTGTCCTGTTTCCCCCTGATGATTCAGGGAAATAAACCAAAAGGGGACAAAATCGTGGTCACATCCTCAAGAATACTTCAGAGGATATGATAATATAAACAAACTCTGATGGGGACACTTGTTCTTTCCCCCTTCCACCAGGCTACACCTTGTGGTAACTAGTAGTCTAAATGCAAATGCTCACACTACCAGAGGTTTGTTTTCAGGGCTATCCAAATGAGGATCCATGTTCCCATATAGCTAAGGTAGGTTAGTGTTGTAAAGCTGTGTAGGGAGGGCCTGATTGATGTGGATGTAATAGGGGCGAAGAGTCTTATTCTCATGACGCGAAGAGGCATTATTTGGTTCAATGAGTCCCTTATACCTCAATTTTTCACTTGGAACCAACTAAGGGACGTATTTCTGGCACGCTACCTACCGGTCTCAAGAAACTAAACCCAACGATAGATGTGAACAACTTTGTGGCACGGCCAGGCGAGTCAGTAGTAGTTCTTGGGATAGATTTCACCTCATTTTTGAGAGTCCCCATCACCGCCATCGATGATGAGTACTCAAGGAATACTTGTATCGGGGGGCACAGATTGATAAATAATAAAGCGGGGTTGGATACTATAGCGGTGGTTTTATGGAAGTGTCCATATGCTGCGATTGCCCAAAATTGAGTGCCAATCTCCCGGCGGACAATAAAGGCTTGGCGTCCTAGGAGTCAGAAGAACCTGGGAAAGAACTACCTTCGCAGTGCAATCCACTCACAAACCCAGCCACAAATGAGATTCGTGAGTGATGGAAGAGATGGACTCAGATGAGAACTGAGCTTGGGTTGGTATTACAAATGTCACTGGGGGCATAATAAAAGATAAATGCAGTCAACTACTTGTCCTAAACAACCCCCACAAAATGGATGAATGCATTATGAGGAGGATTCTTATTCTCTCGGGGTAAATGTGCAGAATAGGGGTTTTCAACGAGTGCCAAGGACTCTAAATAAGGAGAATTGCCAAGGTCAAGGGAAACACCAAGGTGGATCTATTGACTAACTAGAAACAGTGAGGGTCATTATGTCAGAAGGAAATGACAACCGCGACAAACAACTTCACAGAGGTAACGGTAAACTGATGGTAAGTAAAATGATAGAATGGGCCCTATGTTCCTCCTCAAAATCGTGAAGTTACTCCTAGGGAGGTGGAGGTAGAGAATGGCGCGAGTTTGGGCTATGTTGCATAAAATGATGAGGAGGTTCGATGATAGTGCATGGCACACAAAGAGTGAGGAGTGAATTTTAGGGGTATTGGGTAAAAGGTCCATACACATGCAAATATCGATAAGCAGCTGAGTTAATTGGCCCTAATAATCTGAACGACTGTTAAACAACGGCAACCGGGGCACTCTTCCTAGCAATACGGTCTAAAATCTGAAAAATGATGGATCTTTCTATGGCAATCAAATACTCGCGGTGGTAAGTAAACCATTGACCCACTATTGCGTTCTTCTAATGAGAAAAAGGTGACAAAAAGATACTGATAAAGTTGTAGAGGTAATGGTTGACGTGGAAGATAACATGAAAAATATGCTGAAGGCCTAAAAAGGAACTCCCCTGGCCTAGACCACCCCCCATTTCCTCAATGATTAGTGAAAAAAGATCGAGGGATGGTAAATATCGATGTTTATAACAAAGGTTGAAGAAAGCCTTTTCATCAAAATTGTCCTTTGGTAGAGTTTTAACAAAATGCACTGGGTTATGCCAAATTATGAAAAGATCTGGTTACAAAGAAAAGATTGGGTCACTTTGAGGATGATGATAGAATGTTAAATTTCTAGTGATATTGCTCCCCCAAAGATCTCTGGTTTACAAAAGAAGAAGATCCGGGTGCATTTACTATTCTTGTACAATCGGTTTTACTTTGCTAAAGCATTATGGATTTGGGGCAAGCATCATTAAATCTGATGCCCTTCTCGATAACAAGAAGTTGGGTTGTGGTGATTCCAAAGCCCCACTGCGATTGCGGATACGATGGTTGAATTGAACGGTAAAAAGGCCTATAGGGTACTCACGATGTGCTAGTAAAAGTGGGAGTCGTTCATAATTTCCGGGCAGATTTGTTATTCTTGATTGTGAAGTCGATTTTTAAGTGGCCCATTATTCTTGGGAGGTCATTCATTGCTTACGGGAAAGCATTAGTTGATATGGAAAAGGGAGGCAGATTGAAATTTTGGTTAACAATGAGGAAGTGACCTCAACATTTGTAGGTCCATGAGGCAGAGAGTGGTGAGCTTGAGCTCCAATCGGTATTCTGCTATATCCTACAAAGTTGTGAGTCATCTGAGACACAAAAATAGAATAACGTATAGGGGTAGAACCATTAGCCGGGAGTGATAATGAATTTTGATAAACGATTGCATTGAAAGGAGTTATGCTTCATTAGTCGTGGTCCTGATCGGGTGATGTTACGGTTTAAACCGAAGAATATGAGTAGACATGAAGAAACGCGGAGTCTCCACCCGAATTAAAACATCAGAGAGGAGGCTCCAAGTTTAGAGTATAGAAACTAAATCTCTCCACCTTCATCTCAGGTATTGAATTCGTAGGAAAATGGTGACCCTTGTGGTAATCCGGCATAGACCTTAAAATGAACACAAGTTGAGTGTGGTGAAAGTGCTAAAAGGTTCAAAAGAGCTATTGGGTGCGAATATTGCGGACTTATTGGGATTCCCTGCTGGGTATTTGTTCTCATTTAAAAAATCCAACCTGCCCGATCATAAGCCAAGTATGATCACCAGAGGACGCTTTTACATCAAACCTATGCAAGAGGTTGTGAATAAGGAAATCCGTAGTGGTTTGATGCTAGAGTAACTATTCGATCACCTGATAGTAGTGGGTATGCCCTGTTCAATGTGTACCTAAGAAAGGGGGAATGACTGTGGTCCCCAATGAGAAAAATGAACCTGTCCAATGAGATCGGTTAATGGATGGAGGGTTTTGTGTATATGGGATTACCGTAAATTAAATGCATGGATGAAAAAAAACATTTTTCCTATGCCCTCATGGATCAGATAATGGATAGACTTTGCCGGAAAAGGGTGAACTGTTTTTCTTGATGGATATTCGGGGTATATTAGATTTCTATTGCCCAGAAGATCAATAGGGAAAACCACCTTTATTTGTCCAAGGGACCCTTTGGCGTGCAAGAGATGTCGTTTGGGTTGTGCAATGCACCCCCCGCCAATTTCGAGATGTATGATGTCGATATTCTCTCACTTGGTGGTAGCTAGTAAGAAGTTTTTAGGATAATTTTTCTGGGCTGGTGATAATTCGAGCGGTGTTTGAAACAATTTATCTGAGGCCTTAAGGATTGTGAAGACTTGCAATTCGTACTAAATTGGGAAAATGCCAATTCATGGTGAAAAAGAAGGCTATTGTTTGCGTCATTGCATTTCAGAAAAGGGCATAGAGGTTTGATCGATGTAAAGAGCGACTTCCCCCACTAGCTCTGTATAAAAGGGTGAGAAGCTTCTGGGCAGGTGGTTTTTTACCTAAGATCATCAAAATTTTTCAAACAATTGCCAACATCCGTTGTCCAAACTGCTGGAGATGGAGAAAGATTGTAAAATTGTATTTTGATGATCCTTGTCTTAAAGCATTGCGCGAAGCAAAAGAAAAAAATTGGTGTTTGAAACCTTATCATTATGAGCTGGATTGGAACAGTCCATTTGCGTGGCTTCTACAGGCCGGTCATGCACGAGAGGGATTTTAAAGTCACAACTACTTACCCTTTCCCGTGCATGATATTTTTCTCTATGAAGGTCTGGCCAGTGGATATGGCACGTTGATCAAATCAAGGCCCCGCTGGGCACAGTGATTATCGGCATTCACAGGGATAAAGCCAATGAGTTGGATCACGCAGAGGGCCCCATCCAGAAGTTGCTCCTCTTGGTTGACAATATGGATGAAGACGGTTTTTAGCACAGACGCGACGGCTACGCAGGCGGATTACAACTAACATACCCCTGTTCTAGTCTATCTGGGTAGTAGCACTGCCCAAGGCTTCTCTTGCCTTAGACCCTTTATCCGCTATTGTCTTGCTTGCTATGGGTCAGAAATTGAGAGGCACAGATGGACACACTTCTGCTCACATCCAGGCCTCCTTGGATGCAAAGTTCTCTAGTGCTGACGGCAGAAGAGCGCTTGGAGTGGTTAATGGTCCAGCACAACAGGAGCGGAAGATCGCTGAGGTTCATCAACGCTTAGACGTTTTTGAGTTGCGAGTGCAGCCCGACCAGCCCCTCCGGTGATTGGTGTCAACCCTTCAGGCTTTTTCGGTCGACAGTACTTCGATCAGATTATTGATACGATCTTAGAGGCTAGGGTGCATGATGAGGTCCGACGTATGAGGCCCCTTCTGCGGAGCCTGCTGAAGACACAGGTTGGCAGCCCTATTGCCAAATTCAGAACATTCCACCACCTCCCCTCGAGAGCATGCCAAGATGAACATAGGCGGTCGAGAGGAGGATTGAGGTGCGGAGCACGGAAGAAGGAGCGTCGGTGAGATGGAGGATGCGAGAGATCCTCGCTGTTGGTGAGGAGGAGGCATCGTGAGCTGGAGGCTGATGGGGCGTCTAAGCTCCAGAACTGTGGAGATAGCGGGAGGCACTGCGGATAGTGTTGTTGATGCTGGGACACCAAATGAGGCGTGTCCTCAAGATTAAGAGGTAGTGGTTCAGGGGAACGACCCACCAGATTGCTGATCGTCGGCGCTTTGCGCGCCCAAGTTTGCTTCACCTACCACTCTAGTATTTAAATTTTTTTATGCCTGGGGGGACAATTGCATGTCTTTTGGGGTGGGGGTGGGGTAAGTAAATGGAAAGGGAGTTGCTAGGGTGAAGTCTAGTAGCCAAATTTCAGTATCCTTCTTTTGGGGTGTTCTGCCTGTGTTTTCTTTTTTCCTGAAAGACTGATTAGTTTTTCGTTGCACCGGGAATGGTTCTAGATCTTGTGTACATAGTTTTATTCTGAGCATGATGGATAAAAATGATATCTGTGTGATTATAAAATGGAAAAAATGACGCATGACTAGGCATAGTAATTGATAAATGTGTGGCTATAAGAGGACATAGAGGTACACCACTGCATGGACCTAAGTCTACAAATTCGAACTAGGGTGTTGATAATCTGGTAGAAGTGATGAGATTCAAGTGACTGTGAGGAAGATTTGAAAGTCCACTATTTGTACTGAGCTAGAACTTGCCTGGTTGTCCTGCTAAAAGTAAGCTGTGTATGTATATAGACAATTAGGAAAGGATCATCGGCAATTATTCAATATAGCCATTTTTAGGACAAATAAAAAGAAAACCAAATAAATTTATCCTTCTTTGGTTCCAAATGATTGAGCTTAAATAGACCCTTTCTTTTCTAAACCCCAACTGATCTTTTCTGGGAAATGGAATAAATGTGTTGGCCCTGATCCTCCCTTGAACATGTGCACCTCAGGCTTATGACAAAGCATAAGTTGAGGGTGCTAATTGCGTAAACAACCTTTTTATGGCCTGACCCCCAAAATTTTGGTATTGTGTACTTTGACTCATGGCAAAAGGCCATTGAGTTGAGGGTGGCTATTAGAGGAATGCTCTGGAAAGTTGGGTTGAAAGAATAAAGAGAGAGAAAGAACAAAAGAAAGTGACCAAAAATTGTTGAAAGAAAAGTAAAAAAAAAATAAAAAAATATACAGCAGAAAGAAGAAGGAGTCACTTACACAAATGAAGAAAAAAAAAGGAAAAATAGCAAGGTAGAAAGAATGTGGGGAAATTGGGCAAAATAAAAATGATAGAAAAGGGTTATGTTTAGACGATTATGTCAAGGAGGGCAAAAGTCACAAAAAGTATACTAAATATAACTACTGGAACCCTGAGCCTAGTACAAGGCTAAGAAAGTTCCTATCGTGATCCTAAGGGTTGTATAGCAAACTTAAGCAGTGAAAATAAGGGGCACACTTAGGCAATAGGTATGATGAGTGTGGAATTTGTTTATGAGATGATGTTTGAAAAGTAATTCCTTATAGTCAAAAGAAATCACTGGAGTGAAAAATGAGGATTATTTGTTTTGAAGTGAGGACACTAGTGGCCTTACGGAAATATTAGCACCTCGGTGAGAAAATTAAGATGATAGGTGTAAGTGCATGGAGAAGTCTGTTGTCATGGTCTGATTCCACATAAGTCAAGCCTTATAGTGATAGCATGCATAAATATGAGAGATTCATTGGGATTGAAGGACAATGATTTGCAAAGGATAAAAACCATGGATACTATTGTACAAAGATTGTGTATGGTCAAGTGCGTCGCTTGAGGACAAACAAGGAATTTAAGTGAGGGTGTGAGTATACATTGGTTCATGGTATTATTAGTAATTTTCCTTAAGTTTCGTGTGTCCAAAGGACTTTTGTGCTAATTTTTATATAAGTTTCGCTTATTTGCAGGGAAATATGTCCAAAGAGAATTTGTGGAGGTTTTATTTTTAGCGAAGGAATGCCAGAAGTGACCACCTACGGAGCTTGTGACGTTCCTATGCTTGTGCGGTCGTAGTGGCAGGCCTAGTGCAGCTGCTTGAAAGAAGAAGGGGAAGTCTGACCAAGTGTGGGGTTACGAAAAATGTGACGGAACCGTCAATAGCCCTGACGATCCGTCCTGCACGTTCGTCATGAAGATCAGAGAAGTAGCCCAAGTACCCATATTCCAAGAGTTCAAGTGTTTTGGAATGGAGACCCTCGATGGACCATTATGCTCGTAACGATCCGTCATACCTGCCGTCGAGGGTAATAAAGAGAGCAGTAGAAGAAATTTCATCAAGTATGGGACGACGGAGTCCATGACGGTCCGTCGTGACAACGACAATCCGTTGCGATGTCCGTCGATCCAGCCGCGTTTTGATAGATTTCCAGCAAATAGAGTCATTGTTTAATTAGGTTTTTATTTTCTATAAATAGTTTGAAAAACCTCGTTTTTGACGTTAGACTCGGGATTATTAGGTGAGACTCTGAATTTTTAGGTTAGGCTCTAGATTATTTGGTTAGGCCCTTGATTATTGTTAGATTCTTGAATATCTTGAGACTTTTATCATTGATTATTGGTGATTTTTGTTGATTAATCAAGCGAACTTTCGGATTTTACTCTTTCTCATGAGTAAGTTAAATGAATTCTATATCATATATTGAATATTGTGAATTATGACTATGCGTAACTAAAACTCCATAATAGGGTTGTTTGTAAAACCATAGGCAAATAATGAGGTAGGTAAAACCTAACTAAAATGACAATTCTCAAAATAGTGTCTTGCATGTCTTGGTAATTCTTTCGCATAGAAGTCTTTTTAATAGCTGGACCAACGTTAGAACTCGCCTCCTTAATGCTACTTGCCGAACCAAGGAGGTAGATAATAGGAAAAAAGAATTATCAACATACATTTAGTGTATACTATTAATAGGGCTAGTATGATTGGTACGAGGTTAATACTTAGTCAAATAGCGAAACGATGCTTTTTTCCCCCCCCCCAATAGAGGTAAAAGAGAGAAGGGTTTGGATAGCAACACATGTAGCCGGACCAAGGCTGTGGTAGGACATTTTTTTAGATGCAGGACCAAGGATTTAAAATACATAACTTATCACTTTTCATGTGTGTCAGATACTAGGAAGAATTGTTATAGTTAGAACTTATCAAAGTTAGTATGAACCTGTGGGGAAAAACGTAAACCCTAGTTTAGTTACTTGATTTAACTGATTTTAAACTCCAAACATTCGAAGCTGTTAGTGTCTCTTTTATACTAGTATTTCATTTACTTAGAAATAGAAAACCCTCCTTTATCATTTTTTGCTTTCCAAGGAAGTAATTGACTGAACATAGTAGATAGATTGCAAGGTAAGTCTAAAACTATTTTCTCGTGGGAACGATCCCAAACCTCACTAGTTGGGTTTTTTACTTGACACGACGTTACTTCTTATTTGAGAAGTAAGTTTGAGCGTATCAATACGCTTTTGCATCACATCCAGCCTTGGATGCAGAGGTCTGATGCGAGGCAGAAGAGGCTTGGAGCATATAAAATGGTCCAACACACCAGAGTGGAAAGCTCGCTGAGGTTTACATTAGCCGCTTGTACGTTTTGATTTGAGGGGATGGCTAGCCCGGTACAAGCCCCTCAGGTGGCACTGTCGACCCTTCAGGCTTGCGAGTCAGAGCGTTTTCTTCGAGCGGGACATTTATATGATCCTAGAGCTAGGGTACATGAAGTAGGAAGGCCCCTTCTGCAAAGCCTGCTGAGGGACAACACTGATGGCGGCCTATTCACCACTTCGGAGAATCACACCTCCCACTCGAGAGCATGCAAGAGGCACAAGGATCAGAGGAGGATGGAGGCTAGAGCACGGCTAAGGAGCGTGTGAGATAGATCGGAGGCTGACGAGGAGAGTCTCGCTTGTTAATGAGGGAGGCGCGTCGGATCAGGGATGTATAGTCAGATGATGGGGAATCAGCTCCCGAGAGTGTCGGGATAATGGGATGGCATTGTTTGATAGGTGTGGTTGATGATGAGGACACTACTGAGGGTGTCCAGGACTACAGAGGGTAGTGGGTTCGGGGAACTGGGCCAACCACCAACGTGCTGATTGTGGGGCGCTTGCGCCAAGGTTGCTTCACCTACGCTTCGCATTTCAAGTTTTGTTTATTAAATAGGGGACAATGCATGTTTTTGTTTGGGGTGGGGTAAATGGGAACGTGGAGTGCTAGGTGAAGGTCTGAGTAGCACAAGTCACTATCTATTTTGGAATTTTCTTGCCTGTGTCTTTTTCCCCAAGAGACTGATTATTTTATTGTTGAACCGACATGTCTATATCTTGTGACATAGTTTATTCTAAAGCATGATGGCTAAAATGATATCCTGATTAAATGAAAATGATGGCATGCTAGGCATTAGTAAGTGATAATGGTGGCTCTATGCATCACATGAGATACACCACTGCATGACCCCTAAGCTAAAATTACGAACTAGGTGTCTGATACTCTGGTTAGAGTGATGAGATGTCAATTGAGCTGTGGTGAGGAGATTTGAAATAGTTCACTATTTGTACTGAGACTGGAACTGTCTGATTAGTCCTGCTAAAAAGTAAGTTGTAAAAAAAAAAATAAAAAATTAGAAAGGGCTCATAGGCCCATTGTTCAATTATACCAATTTTTAGCCAAGTAAAAAAAAGAATGAAATTAATCCCTCTTTGATCCAATGATTTGAGCTTAAAATAGACCTTTTTTTAACCCTAACTTGATCTTTTTGAGAATTAATGTGTTGGCCCTGGGTACCTCTTGACATGTGACCTCAGCTTATGCAAAAAGCATGAAGTTCTGAGGGTGGCTAATGCCAGTAAACAACCTTTTCATATTTCCCTAACCATAACTTGGGATGTTTACTTAGAACTCATGGAAAGCCTATGAGTTGATGTGGCGATATGAAGAATGCTCTGGGAAAGTGGGGTTGAAAGATTGAAAGAACAAAGAGAGAAAGAACAAAAGTAAGTGATCGATGAACCAGTTGAAAGAAAAGTGAAATAATAGAAACAAATTCAACAACAATACAAGCAAGAAAAGAAGCGAGTCACTTACGCAAATGGACGAAAGAGGGAAATAGCAAGTGAAAGAATATGAGAATTGGGGAATATAAATGATACAAAAGTGTATGTTTAGCTGAGTCCAGGAGGGAAAAAGTCATTAGAGTAACCTAAATATACCTACCTGGGACTCTGAGCTATGCCCTACAAGCTAGAAGTCCTATGTGATCCTAAGAGTTGTATAGCAAAATTAAGAAGTGACATAAGGGCAAGTTATGGCAATAGTATGAATGAGTTGGGAATTTGTTCGAGAGGAGTGTTGAAAGTAATCCTTATACCTCAAACTGAAAAGTTGTGTGGAAAATGATGGATGTTTTTTTTGAAGTGAGAGACACTAGTTGCCATACCGGAAATATTAGCACCTCGGTGAGAAATGAAGAGGATAGGTGTTAGTGCGTGGTGGAGTCTGTGTCATGGTGTGATTCCACTAATTCAGCCCAATAGTGATAACTGCATAAACATGATGAGACTGATCGGGATCTGATAGCCAAAGTGATTAAGAAAAGCTTTAACAAAGTTGATTACTCTTGTACCAAGATTTTGTAGGGAGTCATAGTGGGTCCTTGAGGAGAGGAGAAACAACAAATTTAAGTTGAGAGTGTTGATATACCGTTGTCTCACAGTATTTTAATGTTTTTTTCTTAAGTTTAGTGTTTGTTCAAAAGCCTTTTTTATTGATTTTTATTTATGTTTCCCTTTATTTACAGGAAATCTGTCTAAAGATTAATGCGGAAGTTTTTTAGCAAGAAATGCAGAAAAGTTACCACCTACGAACCTTGTGACGGTCCGTCGTGCCTGTGACAGTCCGTAGGTGGCATCATAGTGAAGTTGCTAAAGGAAGATGAGGAAATCTAACCAAGTGTGGGGTTACGAAGTGCACGACGGACCGTCGTAGCCATGACGGTCCGTCCTGCTGGTTTGTTGTGATGATCAGAGAAGTAGTCATAGTACCCAAATTCCAAGAAGTTTAAGTGTTATGGAACGGAGACCCTCAACAGACCATCATGGTTGGAACGGTCTGTCATACCTGTTCGTCGAGGGTAATGAAGAAAGCAGCAAAAAAATTTGTGATGGATAGAATAACGGAGGCCATGACGGCCCGTCGTGACCATGACGGCCCGTCGTGACCTTGACGGCCCATCGTGACCACGACGGCCCGTCACGAGGGTCCACGTCGAACCCAGCCAAATTTGACAGATTATCACAAGTACAGTCCTTGTGTTATGAGGTTTTTTTGTTTTTTATTTTAAATAGTTGAAAAACCTCATTTGGGGTTAGATTCTCTTATGTTAGACTCCTCGTTAGTAGTAGTAGACTTGTGATGGTGTTATAATTTGAAGATTATTTAGTCCTGATTAATTCAGTTAATCTAACAAACTTTTTCTGGAATGTTATGTTTTGTGAGTTTGTGATAATCAAGTGAACTTCTAGATTTTTTTCTTTCTCATTGAAAGTAAGTCATAAAATTATTATATTATATATATGGAATATGTGATTATGACTATGGGTAAACTAAACTCCATAACGGGTGGTCCGCGAACCATGGGTAAAGAATAAAGTAAAATCTAACTAACGATAACAATCTAGATGTGTCTTGCATGTATTGATAATTCTTTCGTTTAGAATCCTTTTTAAACGGAATGCAAACGTTTAGAACTCGACTTTTTGCTTCTTGCGGGACCAATGAGTAGTAATAAGAAACGAATATCAACATAGTATTACAATCTAATAGGCTGTTGATAGGTTAGTATAGCAACATTAGTACTGCGACCAAGGTTGCTGGAGTGAAATTTTCTAGATGACAGACCAAGTATTTAGAAATACATAACTTATTACTTTGCATGCAAGATAATAGGAAAGAATTGTATAGTTAGAATTAACAAGTTTAGGAAATGCGGGGGAAACACTTAAACCCGAGTTACTTTATAAGTTGATTAAACTCCCAAGGTTGACTTCTTTAGTGGTTACATTTAATCATTAGTTATCTTTAATTATTTAGAAATAAATACCCCCCTTTTTATTGTCTTTTGTTTATAAGGAAATTAATTGACTCTAAATAATATATAATAGATTTGAAGTTAAGTCGAACTATTTTGCTAGGGGAACGTCCCAACCTCATTTAGTGGGTTCTTTACTTGATTACAACCACTTTACTCTTTATTGAGAAGTACGTTGAGCATATAAACCACCATACAGTTACGGTCTTATATTCTTGAGGCAAAAACACCACCGCTACAGCTCAAATTCATGAGTTGGATAGTTCTTCTCATACTTTAAGTTGTCTAGCGTTATAATCTATCACCTTACCTCGCTGTATAAACACACAACCTAGGCCAACTCTTGATGCATCACAATAGATCACATAACCATTGAAACCCTCTGGTAGAGTCATGAAAGGAGCTTTAGTCAATCATATTTTCAATTCTGCAAAGCTTTTTTCACAATCATCTAAACATTGAAACTTGACCATCTTCTGAGTCAACCTAGTTAATGGTGAGGCTATGGATAAAAATCCTTCCACGAACCTTCTATAATAACCCGCTAGACCTAAGAAATTTTTGATATCTGTAGCAGAGGTAAGTCTAGGCCATTGTTTTACTTCTTCTATCTTCTGTGAATCCACTCGGATCCCTTTGCTAGATACAATGTGACCAAGGAAAGCAACAGATTACAACCAGAACTCATATTTGTTGAACTTAGCGAATAACTGGCGATCCTTGAGTTTGTAAACAATTATCAAATGACTCGCATGTTCTTCCTCATTCCTAGAGTAAATGAAGATATCATCAATGAAGACGATAATGAACAAGTCCAAGTACTATTTGAACACTCTGTTCGTCAAATCCATGAAAGCTGCAGAAACATTAGTTATTCCAAACGACATAACTACAAATTTATAATGACCAAACGAGGTTTGAGGGCTTTTTTTAGAATGTCACTATCTCTGACTCTAAGTTGATGATTACCCGATCGGAGGTCTACCTTTGAGAAATGGCTAGCACCATGAAGTTGATCAAACAAGTCATCAATCTTGGATATGGGATACTTATTCTTGATTATGACCTTGTTCAACTATCTATAGTTTATGCACATTCTGAGGGAACCATCTTTCTTCTTTACGAACAACGCTTGTACACCCCATGGTGAAACACTAGGTCTGATACAACCTTTATCTAAAAGGTATTTCAACTGCTCTTTCAAATCCTTAAGCTCTGCTTGAGCCATTCTGTAAGGAGGAATAAAAATAGTTCGGGTATCTTGAAGGAGATCAATGCCAAAGTTGATTTCCCTTTCGGGAGGGACATCGGGATGATCTTCTGGAAATTCACAGACTATTGGAATTAACTCAAGAGTTGGGGTTCAGGCTAGATCCGTAACCGAAGTAGAGTGATAGAGATAAACACTTAGAATCGTCGTTCTGGCCTGAGGTAAGAATAAATCGACCCATAGGCTGCTTTAAACCTAATACCCTCAATCTAAGATGTTTTGTATGGAAAAGTGAAAAGAGCAATCCTAGTTTCTTACAATCGACTGAGGCCATAACATGAGGGTAACCAATCCATTCCAGAATAATATCAAAGTCTACCATTTCTAAATCTACTAGATCTACTGAAGGGGACTTGCTGAGACACTATGACAGGGCAATTTTTGTATACCGTATAGCTATAATTGGGTCACAGACTGAGTAGAGACGAGGAAAGGTTTGAGAGAGTTTCTGGACTAACATTTGAATTTGGACTTCTAGTAAAGAGCTTAACAAAAAGAAAGGTAGCCCCGGGATTATAATTGCATTAAAACATCAAGGTCAAGACACGTAGTACCAGTGAGACATAAGGAGGACCTTCCTAATCTGATGAAGCCTGATGAAAGAGCATACAACCTAATCTAGAGCTGACCCCACCTGTACCCAGAGAGTTCATGTGAGTTGGGCGGACATTATCCGGTGTTGCTGAAGTTGTAGATGAGTTAACCATTTACCACCTCCTTGACCTACCGCACCCAAAACATCCCTCTTTTCCTACAAGACACTCGCCCAAATGGTTCTTACCACACTTAGAGCAAGTGGGGTAAGTCTTGGTGCCTGAAACACTTCCTTGAGATTTAAAGCCTAGTGTTCTACCCTTCTGGTCATACCCGTTCTTGGAGGATGGAACACTAGCTTATGAAGGGGATGGAGCTGAAAACTTCTGCTGACTCTACGAGCGATTTCCACCACCAAATTTGTGCTGAGAATAGTCATAGTTACTAGTCCTAGCCTTCTTATTTTACTTAGCCTATTCCCTAAGCTTATCACCCTCAACCTGCTGAGCATGAGTCATAAGTCTAGAGATGTTCATAACTCCAAGAACATTGCATTTCTGCACTCAGTTTTCACCAAATCTGACACTCAATACAAAAACTTATTCATCTGAGCCCTGGAATCATCAACCATGTGAGGAGCATACCTAGAGATTTGGTTAAACTTGAGTCCATACTCTTGGACTGTCATGTTACGCTGCCTTAAGTTCATGAATTCCTGAGCCTTTGCCTCTCTCAACTCTATTAGGAAAAAGCTATCGAGGAAAGTCTCGCTAAACCAATCCCAAGTGATAGGAGCTGCATCTGAACCCTTATTATCCATCCATTGAGTGTACCAGATATGAGCAACATCCTTCAACTGGTATGATGCTAACTCAACCCGATCATTCCCATTGACTTGCATTACCTCAAAGATCTTCTTGATCTCATCCAAGAAATTTTGAGGATCCTCATTAGCTTGCGATCCTAAGAACTCAGGAGGATTCATCCTAACAAAGTCACGGACCCTTGCTGCCACTGATCCACCATTTTCATTCACATGAGCATGAACCCAATTGTTCTGGTTAGTCATACTCTGAGCCAACATCTGTATGGAATTTCTAAACTCAGCATTGGATACTTCCTGATCTGGGGCTGGAGGAGCTGCGTTTGTATTTCTGGTGTTCGCATTCCTAGATTCATCTCTACGATAAGGCATGATCTGAAACATAGAACATCAAGTTAGAATGGAATAATATCATACCTCACGCAAGATAATAATACCAAGAGAGTGAAGTTTTTTTTCCCTAAAACACTTCATAGCCTTCCTCTCATTAGATGTGGTGCACTTCACACCCATGAAAAAGACTCTACTTAGTACGACTTTTTCAGAAATCCTAGGACTCTTGAACCTAGTACTCTGATACCAAGTTTTATCACGCCCCGAGCTACCCCCGAGATGCCGACATGGAACTTAGAACCACAAATGATCTCAAGCTAACCCCGCTGGCATGATCATGAGAATACTAAAGATAATAAACTAATGCGGAAGCTAAATCATAATTAATTCTGGAAATATGGGGAATACCCATATTCTATAACTGAGATATTTGAAAAGTAAATAGTTTGTCAAAGGAAATATTAACTTCAATACTAGTTGAAATCTAACTACAGTCGAAATAAGACCCCTAAACTGGATTAGAATGTGGGACAAGCCCCCAGCTAAATCAAGCAAAACTAAATTACATGACTAAAGACTGAATGACACTCCAATGATTGTTGTCCTGGAGAAATGAGGACTCACCCTGAAGCTGTTGAACTGGGAGATCGGAAATCAGTCTCATGCGTGATCTATATGCTGAGAACCTGAACCTACATCACGCGAAGATGTAGCGCATGTATGCATCCTTACTTGAAGGTACTGCATGTAGGACAGAGTAACTGAAATAAAACTAACTGAAAACAATCACAAATAGCAAGTATAATAATCTACATGATAACCTGAATTCTGGAGATATCTGGATGCAATACCATGTTGAAACCTGAATATACTGGGAAATGGGTCAATGCAAAGAGTCTGAATGAACTGTGGAGCTACTAATACCTGTATAAACCACATGAGTGAAATATGGAGTCCTATATCTTCGCCCTATCGCAAAGGATCTAATAGACCCTGTCAAGCATGTAGTAAAGGCCAATGCTGGCGTTATCATTAATTGTGGCCACAAGGGGACTTTTCCAACCTACCTTGGCTAGTAGTTTTCTGGGACTTTTTAGTTATGATAACCTGTCCAACTCGTTTATTTACTCTCTACTGGAACTCCCATTTATTATATAGTTTTTAAGTGGATTATGACTGATTTTCTTAAATACTGTATAAGCTCAAAACTGAACATGCAAGCTGAGAATGCCAACTAATCTGGTTAGTTTATTAGTATTAAATTGAGCATGTATATCTGAAGTACTGAAATATTCTGACCTAACATGTGGTACATCAACAACTAAAAGAATACAAAGCTGGGTTTCTGAATTCATCCAATAAACTAAATAATAACGATAATCTTGATTTGGAGCATAAACTTATAAGTTCAGCAGTTTCTATTGAAGTTCTAGAACACCCTAAGGCCTAATCATGATCTAGGAACAAGAATCTGACTTATTTTAGGGACACAATGGGTGCAAGAAACCACTAGTGAATCACATCACCTGGTGATGACATCCACGAAAAAACATTAATTTTTTGGGGCTTGAACTGCTGGAGCTTGCTACGTTCTTGAACTAGGGTTCTTGAGCTTTTTCTCCTTTCTTGCTTTTAGTTTTCTTAGTTTTTATTTAATGATTTGACTTATATAAGTTTTAGTTATATTTTTAGGCTTAAAATGACTAAAATATGATGATTTAGGGTCAAAACGACATAACTTAGGGTTTAAACAAAGTAGGAAAGGTCCAAAAGAATCCTGGAAAAGTTGTTGTCGGACAAAACGACGGCCATGACTGATGGTCTGTCGTCTGACTGACGCCCCGTCGTTGAGTCCGTCGACTGGGCCTGTTCGACAGACCTTTACTAAAATGGGCATAACTTTTTATTCCGAGGTCGGATTTTAGCAACGTCGGTGGATATGGAAAGATAATTCAATTATATATCTTTGGGTAGGTCATGGGACACCTAATTTATTATGTGCTAAGATTTATGACTATTTAAAGTTGACCAAACTAAATTTCCCCTTAACTGTCTGTAATTTTTCCACCTACGGACCGTGCTGGTCATCCGTAGTTCCTGTAAGAGAGTGGGTGAAGGGAGTATTGATCGACGGTCACGGACTACGGACCGTCATCTGACCTACGAACCGTAAATCTGTCCGTCGTCCAAGACTTAACTAATTTTTCTGGGCTAAAACTTTTGGGAGTTTCTGATCCCATCGACGGTTGTGCAGGATGGACTGTTGGTCAGGTTACGGTCCGTCGATGCCACCGTTGGTTGCACCTGCAGATTTTTCTGTAAAGCTGGTTTTTGGTCTGTTTTGGCTACGGGGTATTACAAAGATAACACATAGTGACCTAAGTTTAACACCATCTAAAAGATTTCTAAAGATACTATTATGACACCAAGATCAAAGTCAAGCGATACTAAGGTTTACTGAATAAAAACAAAGCTGAGCTATAACAAAATGGCCATATGAAGTCCAAGGATCATACAATCGTACAATTTAACCTAAATCTCCCTAACACGTACAAATATATATATATATCTAATATATATATCTTATATATTATATATATATATATATAGTATATATCTCTATATATATATATATATCTATATACAACACACTATTCAATTTAGTGTCAAGACATTAACAAGAGAAAAACTTTGTCAAACCCCCGAGTCTCAAAAATCACTGCTAGTCTCATAGGGAATGATTGTCCTAGTTTACTACTTAGCAGAATTATAAAGACAGGCATAAGAATCTTAAATTTTAAAGAACTTTTACAGAACTACTCAATCTCATAAGCTTTTTGAAAATAGTGATTCATATCTAGTAACGATACATGATGGATTCAAAACGTGCAAAACTGACTTTCCCCTCAATTCTATATTGACATTTTCAGTCTGGTCATGAAGGGCCAACATACCCTAAATTAAAGATCATATTTTGTAAGAAATAAATATATATAACTCATGTTCCACCTAAACTTAGAATTTTTAGATATGGAATTTAGTTCCAGAAATGACATTTAGAATTGATAATTTCTAAGCACGTAGATTTTACATATCAACGATACAAAAATCAACCAATATGAATATTTTATCCATACAACAAAATGTTTTTCCCCATTTTTATTATTAAAAATAATCCATGTCAAGCTGATAATTCTTATATTCTTCTTTTATATTGTTTTTAAAAATTTTAGTCTCAGTATTCTTGCAGAAACAAACTTACTCCTGGGGTACTAAGGAAGATGTATATCTCATTAGGCTATCGACAAAGTAAACACACCTCACTTTTTGTTCTTCTATTTTTTTTTTAAATAAAAACAAGTGACAAGATAATGATAACATTATTCTTTCGGTATATATCTTCCCCCAATTCATGCCAGAAACCATAAGTTTTCATCTCATATCTAGCTTTAATCCCTCGATAAAACAAAGTGTTAATCATATTGCACACGGCTTCAATATGGTCGTCGTTATCTTTCCGCATGCATATTCCTAAACAACTTTTTACTTCTAATAATAGCTTTAGGAATAGTTTTTTACAAGAGCTCAAGTACACAGTCGTTACCTATTTTCGTCATATTATACACATATTCAAGGATTAGAAAATAAGCATATGACCAAGTAATAGAATAAATTTATAGCATATTTTAGTTGGGCACCATGATTCTTCAACATAAAAGCAACGTAGCACTTATTACAATAAAAATTTAACAAGAGAAAAGACATAAAGTCACAACTGAAGTTGTTACGTATTTTCATAAAGACACCTTAACTTTAAAATTGTCCTATCACACCACAAAACTTTCTGATATCTTTGTAAACAAGTCATTTTGACACATTTCTTCATCTGGTTTGTGCACGTGATGCTCACTCTTTTCAACCCGTTCACCCCGACCTGATATTTACTAAAGTAGAAAAGTCTTTTTTTTTCTTTGTTATTTTTCAGCTTTTCAAATTCTTCATATTTTCTTCTCTCTGTCAAGATTCTTGGAGGAACAAGAAATTGAATTTGGTAGTTTTGATCAAAATCTAATTACAAGATTATTGGAAAAGGGGGGGGGTATCCTAGCCAAATAAAAAATACAGATTAGAGGAATGATTATTCCTGATGCTTTAAAGGTATTAAGGCTCCAAGCCAGGCACGAGTACTGTCTCTTGGGCAAGCTTTTATCAGAGGTTGGACGAAACCATTTCGATAAAATCAAGGAACTCAGAAACAAGAGAAAGAGGGGGGGAAATCCCAGATAGCATACGAGAGAAGAAAGAAGATCGATAAATCATCTTAATCTCTGCCTTTTTCTTTGTTACAATATTTTCTTGAGCGGTGTATTTTCAGTTTAGCATTGTTTGAGAAGACTCTCCAACTCTTTTATCCTTCATTATTTTTTGTAATGAAATTGAATCTGATATTTTTAGTAATCCACACGGAAAAAAATCTCTCTGTTGAAAATTAAAAGAGAAAACGAACTCCTATCATATTGCATTTGTGGAAGATGATGAATTTGTCAAAAAGAGAGTACCAATGTTCATCTTGCTTTAGAAAAAATAAAGAAGATGAAATCATGAAAAGAGGGCTACCAATGGCTTTTTTGTGTTTAAATTTGGGGAAGAGAATAAAAATTTAATTTAAATCAATTGATAGAGAAGAAATAATACATTACACAATTCCTTTTTAAACTGGTTAATGACATTTAAAACAATGCGTCATGCTCCTCATGTGTGTGGTCTTACCCCAAACGAGAGAATGGGTCAAAATGACCCATTTACAAAGATATTAAAAGGTTTTGTGGGGTGATAGAACACTTCCAAAGTTAAGGTGTCTTTATAAAAAACGGAACAACTTCGATGATGACTTTATATCTTTTCTCAATTTAACAATCATTACAATTCAATCATTAAAAGCATAAATGCATTAAACATTAAAAATAATTACCTCTAAATATTAAAAAGAAAAGAAAGAAAACGCGAAACAAAATTTACTATGGAAAAATTGGAATGACATAGTGGCAATGTCATACGATCAAATGCATGATTCATTTTCGCAAATCTTGGGGTGTAGTTCTATAAAATACGCGGTAATGATAATGAAAAAATCGGAATCATTGTATTTATTAAATTCATGCGGAATCAAAAAGGAAAAAAAATTCTTGAAACAATGAAAATTTAGTATATGTTTGTTCTATTAACAAAAACAATTATTACACTCTCATCAAAGGAATAATAATTTCACAAAATATTGGGTACCATACCTATAAGTCGGGATTCTGATCTTATATAGAATAACTAGAGAGATATGACACATTGTGACGTCCCGCCATCCATCTAGGCAGAACGCCACCAGTCTAGGCGACTAGCAGCAGGCGCCAAGGGACAGGCATACCAAACTGGCCAGCAAGGGCAGGCGTTCAAGCAGGCAGCCGTTATGGAAGTTTCAGCCGTTTCAGCTGTTACGGCAGTTACAGCCGTTACAGCAGGTGAAGAGGCAGCAGTTTCCAGCCTTGGAGAGGCTTGTGGAGGGCCTCTAGGCGTTGGGGCAGACTAGGAGCATCTAGGAGTCCTTTTTGGAAGACTTAGAAGTGTGTCTTGTAGGCATAGACTTAGGAACTTGTACAGTGTAGCATTTACTTACTCTTAGGCATTAGAGTAGTATAAATAGTAGATCATTTTACTTGTACGCCTAATTAATTTCATTTCAGCAAGTAATCAATTTCCTTCTTCCAAAATTCTGTCCTTACTTCTTATTTTCTTAGCGATCCAAGTGAGAGGCTTACTTATTTGCAGATCGTGAGTAAAACCGTCCAAGTGCCGCACGGGTAATTGTTTCGAATCAAAAGTCCGTGATAATTGGTATCAAGCAAGGTTCCTCGTAAGATATGACATGAAGGAGCTGTAGCGGAGCTAGCAAACACCCCCAACGTTCGCGAACTGAGAGAGGAAAGAATAACAGAAAGGGAAAACAAGAAGCAAGCAAAGGGTCATGAACCCAATCTGCCCGATCCTCCCCCAGGCGATCTTCCACCAAATGATCCTCCACCAAGCGATGGAAAAACATCTTTCCAGCCTAATATTGTCGATGGAAGTGACGACGACAACGGCGAGGAGGCCATAGACATTACCATTGGACATGATTGGATCGCCAGCGTTGAAATAGCAAGGCAAGCTGTTGATATTTTGGGCCAGCGCTTGAATGGAGTGGACAAAAACTTCAAGGACCTTGAAGAGCACGCTCTTGAGGAAGTTGAAGACATCCGGAAGGAGGTGGAGGTATGCAAGCGGACTGAATTAGCAATGAAGGAAACCATTACTTCCTTGGAGTTCAGGTTCTTGGACGCCCTTGGGACGATTCAGACGCTGAAGAATAAGGTTGAAGCTCTTCGAAGAAGACAGAGGTTGTTGCAATCAACATCACTTGGCCGTGAAAGGGTTCCAGAGTCGGGTTCCCAAGGACCCCAACCAATATTCAAGGTGCCGTGACGCCCGTAGCGGTTTGTGTAATTTCCTATGGCACTGGAAATTATTTCAAGTTAATCGGGTCAGGATCGATGCCAACAAGATCACACTGTCGTTGTTGTATCTTTCCGACGTAGCCATGTTTGGGGTGGAAACGCAAGATGACGAGATTGAAAGGGGCATACTACCATCCGATCATGGCACAGATTCCGTGAGGAATTTAGAAAGCTTTCTTCCCGCAACAATGTTTTTTATGAAATAACGCAAACCGGGAGTTGAAGCGACGGAGCATTATGCATAGGTGAAGGAGTTCACAAGCTTGACCCTCCAGATTCCCTAACTCACGAAGATGACCTTGTTCACCTCATGGACTGGTTGCAGAATTGGGCGAGACCGGTTAGAGCGGCGTCAAGTCAAAACCATCGATGAAGCTATCACTCAAAGCCGAAACCTTGACAGATTTCAAACTAATCGTTTGGACAAGGCAAGGGCAGGCGTTAAGGTGCAGTCAAGCCAAAGGAGGGGGAGACCGTGGCCGATGCAGATCATGCCGTCGGCACATCCCAAGCACATGACACCCCCAAACCAGATGGCAGACGGTTTGACGCCAAGAAATACTCGGAGAAGCGGACGCATGTCCATCAAAGGAGACACAGTGCTATCTTATGCGCGGACCCACACGTTATGACGGTGCCCGAGATGAAGAGCCTTAGTGACATCGTCCGTGAGCGGAAAGAAAAGGAGGCAACAAGACAAGGCGAAACGGCAAGAACACCACTCTGTTGGGCCATGGTTGGAATCTGCGGAGCCATTGTTGCCAAGCAGGCCGACAACCAGGGGATTCAGTATGCCAGTAATGTGGGACATCTCCATCATGGGCAAAGAAGTGCGGCCATGGTATACTCCGGGGCTGACAACATAATACCAAGACGGAGCGGAAAAATAGGACTGAAATTGTTCCAAGTAACCATCGCCTCAAGAAGGTCCCAATGTGCCCCACCACTCCCGTATGTGGAATTGCTCATGGTGAAGCATCACTTTATTGAAGGTGGAGAGGTCAGACTAAGTTTACTGTAGCTCTTGGACATATC